>JAFJTR010000031.1:0-326146 GCA_022559985.1 Parastagonospora avenae f. sp. tritici 18332-5
TGGTGGAGTTGCGATGCGTTGAAGTTGAGATGATTGAGATATTTTGATTGTGGGGTGGCTCGCTACCTGAACTGGCTCGTTACGCGCACGGGCACTCTATCGCGCTGCAGAGGAAGCGCTACTAACATCTTGCGTATATAGGTATGCTTAGCAATGCCTCCACCAGTAGCTGAACATGTACCTTACGAGGCGCCAACGATGGGACTTCTGAGCTATCGTGGAAGCTTGTTAGTTTCTCGATTGAGTGTCGAGGCAGTTCTATTCTGCTGCTTGGATGTAAAGCTGTGGGTGGATGGACGCGCTGTATCTTCGATGTGCTGAAACATGGTTGATAGGCAGTACTTGGTGGATGGACAAGTTCTGGTCCATTATCTCACTCACATAATCTACAACAAGGCGTGATATGTCTCCCAGATAACTCGGTCGAACAACCAGAGATTTTCCCCACAAGAACGTTTGCGCAGATACACAAGTTCTGCTACCCCAACAAAGCCTTCTATTGACCGAAACAAACTACTCTATAATCTCTTTTTACTCCACAGTTTGAACCGTAATTCCTTTCAGCTGAGCTTGGTTCATGTAAGCCTCAATCATTGCGTGGTATTCCACGGGGCCCCCACCCCATCCGCTAGCTCTAGCAGCTCTCTTAGCTTCTTTGAGTGTTTGCTGCTTCTGTAAAGCCTCTCCTTCACCGTTGTAATAGCCTGGTGTGCAGCTAGCCAGGATGGAATACCAGTGAGACCTTTTTTCGACTTGATCGGTATACCTATCTTCTGCCTCCTTGGAAACATCGATGATCAACGTCTTGGAGCATCCTGCCTGACTATGGGCTTCTGCCAAGATATGAGCAGCAAGCCGGGACAGCCCTTCGTAGTAGGTTGTCAAGTTCGGAGATGACCCAACTCCCGCGACAGCGTAGAAAAACATGTTGGGAAACTGGTTGGACATGAGCCCAAACAAGGTTCCGAAGTCATTGCCTCTCCATTTATCGTGAAGGGAACGTCCATCTCGGCCTATGATGTTTCCATCCATTCGATCTGCGGGAGTGGCCTTGGAAGAAGGGGAAAACCCGGTCGCGAATATCAAGACGTCCAGATCATACTCAGATCCATCTACAATGACCCCCGATGGACAGTAGCCCTGGACCCCTTTGCCATCGGTATCCACTAGCGTGATGTTGGCCTGGTTGAAAGCGCTCAAGTACTGGTCATGGAACGTAGGCCTCTTGCACCATCCCGGATACCAGGCCTTCAGCTTCTCAGCGGTTTCAGGATCTGAGACTTCGCGATCGACATAGGCGCGGCTTTGTTCGGCATGTTCCTCGTCGAACTTCAGCATGGACTGGAAAAAATTATCGTCCATCCGCGCTGAGGCAAATCCACGCGAACCAACGGATCCCGCGTAAGCTCGATTTGTAGTCCAGCCATCTCCCACCAAGTCGACAGGACGGTCAGGATCATCTGAGATGAAGTGATCAAAGTTGAGCTGTCGTTTATATTGCCACCCCTCCTCGTGGGCAACTCGCTTGTGCCAAGATATCACGTCCGTAAATTGTTGTTTGGCCCGGGGAAAACCATGTGATGCCGTACGTTGGAACACGTACAAGTGTTTCGCCCACTTGGCGAGCTCAGGGATAACCTGGACGCCGGTAGCTCCAGTTCCTATAACTCCAACCTTTCAAAGGTTAGTGACAAAGTTATCAAGATACAGTTGTAAACTGTTCATTCACTGACCTTTTTGTCCTTGAGATTCACGAGTTCAGGATACTCCTGTGAGCCGCCTGTATATGCGTAGTCCCAGCGAGATGTGTGGAATGTGTGGAACGTGTTTCTACGAGACTTCAGGATGTCCAAACCAGGAAGCTCGGGAATGCGGGGAGAATAAAAGTATCCCCAAGCCCCAAAGACAAAGCGGGCCTGGATGGTCATATTCTCTCCGCAGAATCCAGGACCCAGGTTACGTTTCATGCTGATGGTCCAAGCTCCTTCCGCTTCGTTCCACACCTGACTGTGAACTTTTGTGCAAAACATGGCTCGTAGATCCAGATGAGCTGCAATCCGCTCTGCGTTCTCGCGAATCTCATACCCAAACGAGTACCGATGCTTGGGAATGTAGCCAGTCTCTTCCAGTAGAGGGAGATAAATCGATGCTTCCACATCGCACATTGCACCTGGGTACCGATTCCAGTACCAAGTACCGCCAAATCCGCCAGCGCTGTCAACGAGACAAATATCCTTGGATGAAAATCCCATTTTTATCAGGCGATATGCAAAAAGCAATCCGTTGTGTCCGGCACCCACGATCAAGAATTTGATGCTATCATCGTGGCGAAGGGGCGGCTCCTGAGCTCGAATCGCCTCGTAGTCAGCAAACGGATCTTGAAGATAATCCTCAGGCCGTTCTGCTTGAAGATTCTTGTATTGCTTTGTTCCGTCGGAGCGGAGGCGCTTCTCCCGCTCTTCAGCATATTTCCGAATTGTGTGATCCATGGTTTGGGGGTGTGAATAGCCCGATGAAGTTTGCAATGAGAATAAATGACTTATTGATTGCGGCTGCGGTGTGAAACCGAATGCTGAGTCGAGAAGAGGGTTCTACGACTAGCTATATAGCAAAGTGTGAGATAGGTTTCGTCACCTCGACTGTGTCGGACAATCCCTCGAAACCCGTTCCCTTGTGTCTGCTCGTCTACCTCCTGTGTAAGTGCTTACGTGTGCTCGGGGCGAGCGGATTGACCTCTGTCTTGAATTGAGTTTTATCACCATCATGGTCAGTTCTAAACTGCACACTTGGGCACAATCGGTTCTATCCTTCACTTCTGAATAGGCCACTAACCTATTAGGGTAGGAAGTAAACCTATTAAAGCAGTTGCTAGGCCTAAAGAGGTAATCCATCAAATCAATTTCTCGCCTTTCGAGCCCCCGCGCTTCATTATTCCCGACCGTGCTGGAAAACTGAACGGCAGTTCAAAGCTAATCGGACACATTCCCGCGATCCGACCAGAACCGGAGTAGGACCATCGTTTGGTAAGCACAACATTCACTTGCCTCTCAACCCTGTGCCGGCCCGATAGGAGCGCGCACGGTCCCGTGCCGCAGCAGCCTTGGATTCACAAGGACTGCTAGTGACCCTGTGCACTGCTCAGCCAACGATCATTTGCAAGATCATCTTCCCCCACACTAGCGGTCCGTTCATCGGCACCGCAGTGACGGGTCTAAATAATTACGCCGACACGCTAATACAGGGTGTCCCAGCTAATGTAAGACTATTGAGAACGATGCGAGATCAACTTTCCATAGGAAATAAGGTGCATGGTTAGGGATCTAGAGCAGGGCTAGATTTATCCAAAGTGTCACGATTGGCTAAGCATGTCGCAGTCAAACCCTGTCAGAGGGAGGATTGCATTACTCGTGGTGACTACCTAGGGAGTACCTATGATTTAATGCAACATGTTTGGTAAGTAGACAGTCGCAGTAGTCGATGAAGCGAGGACACCATAAAAGCGAACTGTACTAGGTACAGTGTCTCCATACGGCAGCACGCATCCGGGTTAGGGCGGTCGATTAGTTGCGATAAATTCCGATAAGCTGAGTCTGTTCCTTTTGCACAAGTCTGACATTCTGTTCAGTGCCGTTCTGTTTTTTCCTCTGACATGATTGATTAGCGACGGGCCTTCAGATCGGTACACAATCGTACTGGCTAGAAGCCTCCATGATGTGGCTTTGCGTCCGTGGCCCTGGACCTCAGCAGCCTAGCTTAACACAGTGCATACGGCGTAATATTGCAAGGGAACCTACCAAGAGAGACCGGTCCAATCAGCTTTGCCGATAATGAGGAGTAGTCGAACAGAGATGGCTGCTTTCCCTCATGAAACCCTGCTATAGTTCGTCGCATGCTCTGTGCTGCGTCATATTGATGATCTACACTCAACAATGGATTCCGCAGCGATCCGATGTTTCAAATCAGACGTCCAAGTAGGGCCGGTAACAGTGAATACACTTTGCTAGCAAGTCCGAAAGTCCGAAGGTTTTCACTTTTCGCCAGGCACGCGATTCTTGGAACGAGGAGAAAGCAGCATTGGGTAGCAATGATAAGCCGAATCTATGTGCATTGGTCAAGTACTAACGAGTAGGGATTAACCGAGCCCAGGTTATACAGTAGGCCCATAATTTGACCTGGAGGTCCCAGGTGGATGCCATGGGTCTCCGAGGTAGAGCCAGGAATGACATCGTAGATTGTATCGAAATGCATTGCGAAAGCAATGTGGCGATGAATCTAGAGCATGCAACTGTTGATTCATTTTTTGGCGGTAGATCCGAGAAGCCAAGTGTTCGCAAGGTCTCGGAGACCATCTTCTTTGAACATGCATGAAGCTAATGGACCTCGGGAGACAGCTATTTAACACGAGCTACCGCCAAACTATACAGCAAACTCACGAAATTTTCCAAACAACTTTTGAAACAATCTTCTTATCCTATTCGCTATGACTACCCCTTCTTTACCAATCATTCAGTTGACCATTATTGGGTGCGGTACGCTTGCGTCCGGTATCGTCGATGGCCTCAGACACCAACCGAACCTTACCAGATCCTACCGGCTCGGTCTAACAGGAAGACGAGAAGAACATGTCAATTTTCTTAAGAAGAAATATCCAGAGGCACTCGTTACCGCCAACAACTGTGACCCCCGTGTTTGGGCCCCTGTCCCAGGAGCCACGGCACATTTGGTGGTCATTGGAACCCAGCCTGAGTTTACAAAGACCGTATGCACCGAGATCCACGGTATGATCGAATCATTCTGCAAGGACAATCCTCCGGTCATTCTTACCATGTGTCCTGGCATCACGATCTCCCAGCTGCAAACTTGGCTGCCTGCCAATAACCCAATCATTCGTTCGATGCCCAACACGCCAGTCGCCGTGGGCCAAGGTGCTACGGCATTGTTCGCGAACAAATTCGTCACATCTGGGTCGATCAATGAGATCAAAAAGGTCTTCTTGAACGTCTCTCCCTGCGTTGAATGCCTAGACTGCGAAGATCTTCTGGACGTTGTGGCCTCGGTTTCAGGGTCAGTAAACTCTATATTACCAACAATCTGTGTTCTCCCTCTGGTCGGGCAGTCACATGCAAATGAATCACTGCTGACACGAATCTAGTTCGGGGCCTGCTTATTTATTCTACATGGCGCAAGCAATGGTAGATGCTGCCATTGCGAAAGGATTGCCTGACAAGCAGGCAAAATCTTTGGTCATTCAGTCGGTCATCGGCGCAAGCATGCTGGCACAACGCATGCCTCAATCTTTGACCGAGCTTCTTGACGATGTGTGTGTTCCTGGTGGGAGCACAGAAAAGGCCATGGCCACTCTCGACTTGCATGGGGCTAACGATGCAATCCTGAAAGCGGTGCATGTGAGCTGGCAAGCAAACCTGGAGATGGGCAAAGTTTGAGCAGGATGAATTTGTGGCAGGTGTTCATACTGGTCTCTCTTGCTAGAGAAAGTTTCTTTGGATGCAATACATTCGCAAGTTGGCAATCATTCATCTGTTGTGCATATTCGTCACTTGTGTGCGTGTCATGGACACAATTAATGCGCTACAATCTCGCAATCCGGACTCTTCCACTGTCCGGACACATTATTTTACCTGGATCTGTTAAAAATGATGCCATTGTGAATTATTGATGCCGTCTTACTGTTAAGCCTTTGGGATCTTGTTCCAGATCTACATTCAACAGGGCTAAAGGGCCGTTCCTAGTTCTTGACGACGTTTACTTCGCTAGCGGCATGCGGGATTTTTTTAATTGTACTACAGTATCTGGCCGCATCGCAAATGCACACCGGCCGCTAGCTTCCAAGGTTACGCCGCAACGGCCCGTACTCTCCCGCCGGTTCCCGGTGCTTACGCTGCTTACGAGGCCCCCTCCATTTGATGTTTCAGAGCCTATAGATACCCCACGATCTCTGAGAGCTAGACAGAACAGCCCCTTACTAACTTCTTGACCCTTGCATGCACCGTTCCTTATCCGAACTTCTACCTACTACACTAGTGCGACGTCAGGACATTATTTGGGCTTCAGGCTGTGGCAATTGCAATGCCGGCAACTGCAACAAAACCATAATCGAGTCTACTAGTGTTGACTCAGCGCTAGTCCGGAATGTCCGCGGCCAGGTCCGAGTGAATACATGGTCACCTTTGAGGAGAGGAGATATGCTTCTTCTTGGCATTGTGTTTCATTCTCTACTATATAGAAAAACATCTGGTATCAATATTTAGGCTTCACGCCTCTGTATCTTCTTCCAACAACTACTTTACCCTTCTCTATCATGTCTTACAAACCCACTTCTATGAAAAAGAACATGACGCTGAAATTGAAACGCTCTGTATCATCAAATTTCATTTCAATTCACTCGCTAGAGCCTCGCCCGCTAGAGCTTCGCCCACAAGAACGTCACTCGCAAGAGCCTCCCTCACAAGAGCCACCCTTGCAAGAACCGCCAGATGGAGGATTGGTAGCTTGGCTTCAGGTCCTTGGGGCCTTTTTTCTTTGTTTCAGTTCCTCGTGAGTCTTTCCCAAGGAATCGAATCAGGGCAAAAGCGTGCACCTATACAGCACCATCTATCTCTAATGCTAATTTGTCTGCTTCTAGGGGGCTTACCGTGTCGTTTGGAGCATGGGTAGACTATTTAAAACAAGGCTTTCTCTCCAACTACAGCGAATCAGCTATTTCCTGGATCGGCACTGTCCAGGGCTTTCTTATGGTCTTCGTCGGCGTCGCTATAGGCCCCGTCTTTGACCTCGGATACGTACGCCTACTGATCGGAGTCGGAATGGTACTGAACGTGCTGGGATTTCTCCTGACAGGCTTTGCTCAACACTACTACTCGACATTCCTGTCTCTGGGCGTGCTCGTTGGTCTCGGCGGCGCATGTCTTTTCACTCCAGGCGTGGCGATTGTTGCTCAGTATTTTACCACCAAACGGTCTACAGCAACTGGTATTGCATCAGCTGGAGGCAGCGTGGGTAAGTTACCACAGTCTGAGATAGAGTATCTTCTTGGCCACCTACTAACAATCTTGTATAGGAGGCTTGCTTTTACCTATTGCGTTCCGTAGAATCACCACTAGCATTGGCTACGGCTGGGCGAATCGAATCTTCGGACTCACCATCCTCACGGTTCTGCTTATATCTCTCTCGATCATGAAGCCCCGGACACTTCCGTCTAATCGACGCAAGCTTTTCGATTTGAAGGCCATCATGGAGCCAGCTTATCTACTTTTCTGCCTTGGCTTATTCGCAGTCTGGACCGGAATGTATTTGCCTTTCTTCTACATCCCCCTTTACGCACGGCATGTCCTACACGTTTCTGAAGATCTTGGTTCTTACATGCTGGCTTTTATGGGCGGTGGGTCGGTATTCGGGCGTATTATCACGAATGTTCTTGCCGACAAATTTGGCGCCATACAATCTTTTCTTCCTGTCACCTTCATTCTAAGTTCTCTTGCTTTCGTCTGGATTGGCATCAAAGATACAGCTGGGACCATTGTATTTTGCATTTTGTATGGCTTCTTTTCAGGAGCGTCCATCTCATTGACGCCGGTCATGCTCACCGCGGTTTCGCCAGACCTAAGTGTAGTTGGCACGCGACTGGGAATGGCTTTCACCTTTGCAAGCTTTGGATTACTGATTGGCAGCCCTATTGGTGGCGTCCTGATTGGAACCGAAGTTGGATATACTGCTGTTCAGGTATTCAGTGGTTCCACAATATTGATCGGGTTCGCTTTACACTCTATTTCAGGCTTATTGACAGCAAGGAAAGGCTATCTGAGGACTTAAATATCTTTAGATCACAAATACAGCCTAATTGTATGATCCTCAATAGGAAAATTTTCTATCCAGATCAGCGACAAAGTTTGAGCCGCAGTGGCTCGTGAACATGGCATTATGCCGAAAGACCTGCAACACAAGCGCGTTGGCCGAGCCGGCAACGGCGGTGATCATGTCTCCACTCTGGGCTGCGCTAAAGCTTCAACGCATCATCAGCCACTCATGCTCCGAGAGGTACTCTTGGAAGTTTGGGTTGGATGTGAGATTGGAGGCTTGAATGTGTTCGTGGGAAAAACCGGGGTACTTAATACTTTGCCCGGCTGGAGAGATTTTATAGAGTACGACATACAAGTGCTAGGTATTAAATCCCCCTCAGAACCTATAGAACTTCATTTGCTTACTCTTGAACCGATGCACTGACACACAAACTCGAACCAAGGAGGAAGAATCAGAATCGTCTTGGCGATTTCCGCAGCAGTAGGGCTTGCTTTCCTGTCCAAGGAAAGCATCGGCAATATACAATTTGATAACAGTTTGGATTGCCGAAGGCTTTGCTCGACCATAGAGACGTTCTCGCTGTAACGGAACGGTCTGTGTTCAGCACCTGTGGCGCAGGACAGACGGCTGTGAAAATCAGTCAACGACTGACCCTGCCAGACACTGAGCATGTCGCAGAATACGCAAACTAAGGCAAAAAATGTCCGTGCTTCGACCGTGACGACTCAAGCCTTGCAGAGTGAAGAACCGGTATGTCTACTCGGGTGCGGCGTACATAGATGATGATCGACAGGATTTGTCCGTGGACGTCGTGTGGCCAACAGCAAAGGTGTTGGACGAGCTGGAGCCCGTGAAGAATATGCTGCTGCCTCTATGAATGATGTTTGACGGTTTAATATCTTGGTGTCGAATGCCTTGGCTGTGCATGTACTCGAGAGCAGAGGCCAGACACACGAACCAGCGTCGTATCCAGTCGCCCCATATCCTCTTTTTCTCCAAATCATGCTCTTGCTCACTGTCTCTCTCTAAGAACTCTCGTGGTTCGTTATCTCCCACGGGACTCATCAGCAGACAGTAGAAGTGCCTGTTGTTGTACTTCTGTTCTTCATAAGTTCCTATGAGTGTCACAATATGGGGATGATTAAGAGCTCTCAAGTTCTCTGCCTCATCTTGCACTATCTTCAGAATCTTTTGGCGATCGCGAATCGGAAGTTTGACACGCTTGCGGACAAAGGACGAAAGCTGTTGATCCTTGAGGCGGACCGCCTCGACCATGCCGAGTGATCCTTGTCCGAACATCGAGCATACCTCTAGTAGCTCTTCATCAGTTGGACCAAGGACTAGATGTTGATCGCCCCAACCGACATGACTTGCGTCGAACTGAAACATCGTTGTAGAAGCTTGAGTGAGAATCTCGATGGAGACTGTAGGCTCACTACTCTTGTGGATAAAGCCCAGACGGCTCAGGCTCGCTTGTCGCTCGCAGCCACCGTACACGTTGACTTGATTCATCTCCAGCTCGGGTTGTGCATTTGATTCGTTCATGCTCCCACACAAGGTCCGCTCGTTGCTATTGACTATTCTGGATTCGTTGTGTGCGCCTTGAGAGCCAATAGCGACAGAGCTTCCGGAACTCTGCATGATTTTGTATGGGCTTTCTGATTTTGGCAGTTCTTTTGGGTAATGTGCGTTTTGATCAATGCCAATCATGGTCGCTGCCTTCGGCCAAGCGGTCGTCGCATCTTCTCCAGAGCTTTCGATTGGTAGACCGGACGTTGCATTCGACATATAACTCTGTGCCTTGGAAAGACCATCTGGGGCATCTCGGAGCTCATTACTGGAGCGGTCTAAGAGTAGTCGATCGGCGTCGCGATAATTCCCTGAAACACGACGACCTTCTTCGCTCACGACCTAGCGGGCCGTTTGTCTGTTTTAGAGGTGATTTGCAAAAGCCGCGGTAATTTTCTTCGCGCAAGTTGATACTATCGCTGGAAACTGAGCGCTGAACAATCGCTTTGCCACGTTTGTAGTTGTCATCTCCGCAAACTCCTTTGTCTCGGACATACAAGTTGTACATATTATGCAGCCACTTTTTATGTGAACTCTCATCCAGTATCTTGGTCGCGAACTCTTGCGCCTGATTTTCTATGGCTATAACGCCTGTTGAATGCCATCGCGGTTCCTTGGCGAGAATGACAGCCACGGGTACCTCATAAGATGTAACACCATCGGCTTTAGCAACGCCGAAATTGTGGTCAATGGTCATTCCATGAAGCGGCGAAAAATGAGATGATGTTGTTCAGAAGGCGGCGTTTGTGTTCGCATTCTCTTCCAACAACTGTAGCGAGCGGTCCTCCACATATCTATGGTCATAGGTGAATGTGTTTTGGGGTGCAGGATCCACCTGAACAGCCATCAGCAATGAGCTTAATCGATTTTTCTTACGCTCAATGACTGCGACCTCGTCCCTGGAAAATCTCTCCTGGGTCGGTACACGCTTCTCTTCGGCCGCTTGTGATGCGTGAACCTGAGGTCGGTCAGACTGCGAATCGTCCTCCACTTTGAGAGGTACACCACGACGAAGCCCCGGATGTTTGACATGTATCTTTTCTGTCTGTTGCAAGCTTGATATGCGTCCTTGAAGAAGACTGGATGTTCTGTCCCCGCTTGGGACGGTAGCTGTGATGACGTACGGACTATGAAGCCTTACTTTTGGGTTGTGGAAGGGATCGTAAAATGTGTCGTCAAAGACAGCGTACACATCAGTTTCTGCGGAACGACGGTCTATGGGGTCATCAGTGAATCTTCTTTTTTCCTTGCGGCGGTTGGGCCCTAGTGATATCGGCATCTTATCCCCTGGTGATCCTGACATATTTCGATACACTGTACATGCGTTTCAGTATCTGGTGAAGTAAAAGGCCAAAGGCTGCGGGCCGGTCTATATGCGCAGCAGAAGGCGCATCTCAGCCTCTATTGCCTCGCGTACGGCTGCCGAATCAGCGTTGTCTCTTCCGGAAGCCACCGACCTCCCACATCTTTCGTTTTTACATATGTTTTACCTCACGAGTCCTCTCTTTCCTTGGCTAAGGAAACCATGTATATACATCGATAAATAGCTGACAGTGCATAAGCGTTACTGGACAGTAGATAGTAAGCAAAAACGCTTGAGAAAGCGCTGTCAGTTATTAAACGGTGACTAAAGCGAGGCAGTTGCGAAGCAGAGATGATACAGTCTATTGTCCGGGCAAAACTCATTGTTAAAAGGCATTGCTGTAGCCTTGAGAATGCAATTATGCGGCTACTAGTATTTTGGCTTTTTTGCATCAAATACGACTGACAATTGCTGCTTCGCAGCGACTTGACACCATCTTTGCAAGCCAGAAAACTGTTCTGCTGGTAGGCCGAAGCTAAAAGCTCACATTTAGAATGTTATAAATTTTAGAAGCATAGCTTCTTTGAGTGGCACCCTCGTTGCTAGTTGCATCATGTGAACACCCCTTTCTGCGATTATCAAGCTTGCTTTGAGCGTTCAAGAGCTCGTCAGAGTTGTCACATTTCACTAAGTTCAGCCATGTTGTAGTCTTGCTGCTACGTAGCAAAAACACATGAATCACAAACGCCGTGAAGCAGAAGAAAGCACGAGCAAATTAACTTTTAGTAAGTACACTACTAAGTAGTCTTTCATCAGCTAAAAATAGTACAAAAAATAACATGTCAAGAGTTCGGAAGCAGGAACATATATTCATTCCACGTTCATCTATCATAATTTCATGTCCTCGTTCACCCACCACCTGCACCTACTCTCTTCTCCTCGCAGAATAGTTGACCACTAAATATACGGACCGCAAGATAGCCCTCCCAAGGTCCCAAAGTCACCGCCAACGCCGCTCGCTCGCTAAGAGCGTGATGAAGTTTTGTCGCCCAAAAACAGAAAAAACATAGAAAAAAACGTACTTGAAAAGAGGAGAAGATGCGCAGCGCTCACAGAATCTGCTTGAGTTGTTCTTTTTGCGCAGATGTGAGGCTCGTGGGGAACTTGATGTTGACGCCGATGATGAAGTCGCCCCGCTCGGCTGGCTTCTTCGACTTGGGCATGCCCAGATTTGGGTACTTTTCTGTCCAGGAAGGGCCGGTGGGGCCGCCGCTGCCGACGTTGAGTTGCTTGCCGTCGATTGTTTGGACGGTTCGGCGCCAGCCTGTGAGGGCTTCTTTGAGATCGAGCTCTATGATGTGTTTGACGTCGTCGCCTTCGCGGGTGAAGAGTGGGTGGTTTTTCTGAATACAATTGTTAGCTTCTTCTTCTGTAACTCAATGATGCTGGAGTATTGAGCTTACCTCTGAGACGATGAAGTGCAAATCCTGAGTACCACCCTCGACTTGATCTCCTACATCTGAGAACTTGATCTTGCTGCCTGCCTTCAGGCCCTTCTTGATCGGAACCTCTAAGATTCGGTCTTGTGTGCTTTGTCGTCCAGTCTCCGCATCAAATGTCTTTCTCTTGATCTTCAACTTCTTTGTTGTGCCGCTGTAAAGGTCCTCCAAGCTGACAGCGAGTGGTTTTTCCACGACTGTGACTTCTGGCTCTGGTGCTCTCCTGCCGCCTGCAAAGCGGCCACCTCTGCCTTTTCCTCCTCCCATTCCGCCCATACCGCCAGGCATACCGCCCATGCCAAAGCCTCCGCCGCCGCCACCGAAGAATTCGTCGTCGCCTCCACCCCCCATGCCGCTGCCCCGCATAAACTCTGAAAATATGTCGTCGGCGCTGGAGAAGTGGAAGCCATTCGGACCGCCGCCGCCGCCAGTCGAGAAATGGAACGAGCGTGTGCCGCCGGGCATGCCACCTCCGCTTGTGAAGGGGTAGCCGCCACCACCTGCACCCTCGAACGGGTTTCCTGCCGCAGTCTGTTCTGGCGGTGGTGCGCCTCCGCGGAGTATGAATTCGAGGCCATATTGGTCGTACGTCTTGCGCTTTTCGGGGTCTGAGAGGATTTCATATGCTTGTGAACATTCTGCAGTGTCGTGTTAGTATCACTCATGAGATAGCTAAGGCTATGCGCCGTCCAACTTACCTTTGAACTTCTCCGAGGCTTGTGGGTTGTCCTTGTTCTTGTCGGGATGCCACTTCAGCGCCATTTTGCGGTACGCTTTCTTGATCTCATCTTGCGTCGCCGACGATGATATCCCTGCAGAGCTGTCAGTAATGTGTACGTACAGAGCTGTCAAGCTTCAAAGAGCCTTGGTGGGGTGGGGTATACAGAGCAAACTTACCTAAGTAATCGTAGAGCTTGGTCTCCTTGACCATTGTGAAGAATTATTACTAAGTAAACGTGACTCGGGTATGTCGTATGCGCATATGGAGTTTGTGAGTGCGCTCCGAGGTGTGTAAGAAGGTGGTTACTTTAAGGTATCAAGCTCAGTTGCAGCGGTAAAGCCGCTGGCTCGTGCACACGAACTTGGTGGGGAGACACCGACGTCAACGCAAATCGAAGCTTCGAGAACGTTCCAATCGGGCACAACAATCGCATTACTGGTACTCACGCGAAAATGCGCAACGCCGGCAATATTCCATGTTATTCGTTTTCAAGACAAGGTATTTGAACATGAGAATTGCATCGACGTGACTAGAACGTAGCTACACATTTAACCGACCACCCTTGTCGATGAAGTTTTGACGCGCCAGAACTCCACGATGCCAACCAAAAAACGCCGATTCCCATACGCTCTTTTTCCGTATGTTACATTGACAAGGTATCCAAAGATAAGACTGAGCTACGATGAGTGCTTGTTGGACATGTACAGCATTCGTACAGTTTTCAACAACGTAGCTGTGCTGAGTGACGACATTTTCCTTTCACGCGCAAAGGCACTTAATCAGAGTCGCTGTCCGCAGCCTTGCTCTTGCGCTTCTCCTTCTTGGCCTTCTTTGCTGCCTTCTCTTCCTTCTTCTTGCGCTTGCGCTCGGCCTTCTCCTCAGGCGTCTCGTCGTCCTCGTCACGGTCCTTGCGCTTCTTGCTGCTCTTGCTGTCAACGTCCATGGCTGCGCCGGCCTCAGCTTCAGCCTCTAATGCAGCGGGGGCCTCGGCGGATGAAGCAATTTGCGCAACAGGTGCGGAGCTTTCACCCTCGACCCTGTTGAAGTCCTTGTACTCTGTGTTCCACTTGGCGGGTGTCTTCTCGTTGGGGCGGCCATATTTCTGATCTTGTTAGCGATGCACCTGAGAGTGAAAATATCACACTTACGTCGAGGGTGCCGGCCTCCTTCATCTTCTTCTTCTCAGTCGCAACTGGTCCCATACCCCATCTCCTGGGGTAGAGGTCGCGCTCCATGATGACACGCTTAATCCTTGCAACAACTCCGTGATCGCACGAAGACATCTCAACAGCCGACATTTGCGCGTACGCAAGCGCAATCGCCTCGCCCTTGGTGGTCATCAGAACGATCTCCTCGTGGATCTCAATGCCCTTCTCGAATCGGAGAAGACCCGGGATCATCAGCTTGGCACCGTAGCAGATGGCGTTGACGGAGCTGTCCTTGACAACGACACGCTTGTAGCTGGTAAGGAGACTCTCGAGGGGAGAGATGACGTGGCGCAGGTAGGACTCGTCACGGTTGTTGTCGTGCAGCCATTGGGCATCGAGAACGTCGTGGAGGGTGACCAGATCCTTGGTCTCGTCCATGGCTCCGGACCTGACACGGCGCAGCTCCTGCATGTGTGCGCCGACACCAAGCAGAAGACCGAGATGCACGCACAGAGTACGGATGTAGGTTCCAGCCTCGCAGCTCACCCAGAATACACCCAGCTGCCTCTCGTTGTCGAACTCGTACAGCTTGCTCTCGTGGATGGTTCGGATACGGAGTTGGCGCTTGACGGCCGAAATGAGCGGTGGTCGTTGGAAAAGAGCACCAGTCAGAGTCTCGAGGGCGCGCGCAAACTGTGCCTCACCTCCTGGGAGCTTGTCGTGCATGCGGATGACGCAGACATACTCCTTTCCAGCTCCCTGCTGGGACTTGACGAGACGGGTAGCGCGATCGATGCAGACGATGAGGCAGCCAGTGACCTTGGGGTCGAGGGTGCCGCTGTGACCAGTCTTCTCGACTCTGCAGGTTCATTTAGTAAACGCGACACGTGATGCAAGATTTTCTCTTCGTACCTCAGCATGCGCTTAACCCACGACACGACTTCGTGAGAAGATGGGTTCGAGGGCTTGTCGAGGTTGATGACGCCCGAACTAATGTACGACTTGATGTCTCGCGACAGCGGCGCGCATCCTTGGGGAATGGGCGTGTAATGCGATGTGCGTACAAGCACTGTGCAGAAGTTAGCTAGGCTGCACGGAGCTATAGAGAGAGCTTCCGCCTACATTCGCTGTAATTCTTCAGCAGCAGGGGCCAGTCGCTGGTGTCAATAGCAGGCGCGGCAGCCTCGGGCTTGATGACATAGGCGTCCGGGTTAGTCTGAACGAGCGCCATTGCTGTGGTTGTTGGTGGTTAGCTACGGTGCAATTGGCGATGCTGTCGAGCTCTGAAGTTTTTCGAACTTTTGCCGGGATCAATTTTGCTACGAGCTTGGCATGCGCTAACGGCACACGGGCGCTAGACCCTTTCCACTTCCGCAGCACCCTCGCCATTCGCATTGCGGGTGTTATCACACGATAATTCCTTCCCAACCTCAGATCAAATCCTTGTATCCGTTTCCGTAGCCCCTTCCATAGCTTCCATCCATAACCCGTGTCTCTCCGCACCTTTTTCTCCAGCAAAGCACTCTTCAGCCCTCCCATTTATCCAATCCTCCCACTTCTCCAGTGCTCCCACATGTGCGACAGTGAAGAAATTGAGAAAGAAAAAACTTTGTTACCTTTTGGAATTCCTCCTCTGATTCATCGTTCGACCTGTGGTGGCGGATTCGCTTTTGACCAACGTGCGGGCGGCAACAAGATCCTGGTCATACCCTTTCGCTAACAACATACCGTAGCATCAAACGCAGACGCGGACTCTGCTGCGCCTCATATCGTTCTGAGCGGCCTCAATCGATCTTCTCCAGGGATCCCAGACATTGATCTCGAATCGTGTATTATTCCTCGTAATTTTTGCCCAACCCTCCAGGTCTGTTTCCGGCGAGATGAATGGTGTACCGAGTCTAGGATACGTTATATAGTAGAACCGCTCGCTTACATGGTGCAGCACCAGCTGGCATATGTCGTGAAGGTTATTGAGATACCCTAGGACTTTGCGCCATTCTCCATGCAGGTCACATCTCTTGAATGACACGTCCGTGAGACTGTATTGGTGTGCAGCGAGGAATACGGCGAGGTCCGTCTCACCCAATTCCCACCCGTCAAGAGTCAAAGCTCGGAGCCCATTGAATTGCAAGTTCGACAGCGTGTACCAGAGATATTTGGAAGGAGACCATACCCATGGAGCGGTGTAGACCATACTGGCTTTATCCAATTCAAGAGTCAGGGCCTCCAGTTGGGTTGCGGTGCTCAGTAATTGAAACAGCCCTCTGCCGACTTGTGGTCCAACTATTCAACATTAGCCAGAAGTTTCCTCAAGAACTCCCGTCTGAGATGACACACTATTGCGGCTGTTCAACGTAAGGCTGATTGTCGTCAAATGCTCGAACCAGCCAGCATGGTACCACAGGTTTTCCATTATCCGCGGCTTGACACCATGACAGGGCCCTTGTATGGTTTCCCACATGATGATGTGTTTGAGGGGCGCTCTGCTAGCTACAATTGCAGCTAATATCATACTCGGCGGGTGTCTGGCCAGACTGCGCTGTCGTACATTTGCTGGATACACACCCGGGATCGATGCGCCGAGGATGACGCTCTTTACGGCCTTCATCCTAGCAAGCGCGAGCATTGTATACATGGTTTCTGGCGCATGTTTGGCCGCATACTGACGGAATGTAGCCATCTTGTCCCCGCCGGCCTCTGGTAGCGTCGTCTTGGTAGTCGTAGTCGTCTGCTTTTTGGCTGCCAGGTAAAAGACAAGGGTACCTACCAGTGGCGCATATTTCTCCGAGAGCGACAATTCGACAAGCCTTGCTAGACCTGGACCATCAAAGATGACTGTCTTGGTGCGGAGGCAACGGACAGATTCGCGCTCGGCCATAGCTCGCAGGGTCTTTGAACATGCCCGCAGCTGACAGATACCAGCAGGGTAGATGAACCGAATGATTAGCTGCGCAGAGGTGGAAATCGGGGCATTCTTTGACGAGGTACTCGGCGATCTGCTGTAGAATCTCAGTCGGACATGCTTCGATCGCGGAACGGCGGTTGGTGCAAGGGTCGATCGAGTCCTCGGACAGGAGCAGCGAACGAGTTGGATCCTGGGATTCCATCTTGCCGCGACTCTTGTCGCTTCTGTGTGGTTTTGGTGGAGCGAAGGAGAGAGAGATCGAAGTGGAGGCGACGAGGGCGCTTTATCAGGTCGCGCACAGATCATCGTTTGTATCACGTTCACCTTCACCGTGAGTGCGAAGGTAGACATGAAAAGTCTTCGGC
Source organism: Parastagonospora avenae f. sp. tritici 18332-5 (assembly GCA_022559985.1). NCBI lineage: Eukaryota > Fungi > Ascomycota > Dothideomycetes > Pleosporales > Phaeosphaeriaceae > Parastagonospora > Parastagonospora avenae. Next base: position 17,329 of record JAFJTR010000031.1, read on the forward strand.
AAAACACGTGGAATCGAAGCAGCTCGAAACTGTAAGTGTAGGAAAAGATTATTATGAATGAGAGATTCATTGTTATGCTAATGGTCGAAGATAATCGCTACTGCTGCAGAAACTAACAGCCCTCTCAAACACCCGCCTGGATCGGTACCTGGCCGGTCCCGATCTTCTCGCACTTTGCACAGTCCACATCCGCTGACGTCTTCATCCCATCAACGCCGTTCAGTGTGCTTCCATTCGCAGCGCCATTCAGCACACCAACCGCATCAACATCCGGCCAAAACGCCTCCTCAGCATCCAGCACCGCCTGCCACACCATATCCGTCCTCGTCTTAACCTGCCTCCACAACTCATCATCCCCCTTAACCGCCGAGCTGACCGCCTCATTCAAAATCCTCTCCAGCTGCTCCACAAACATCATAAAGTCCCTATTCGACCAATTCGGAATGAACTCGCGCCTCATCGCCCCGCCATCCATATCCTTCTCATACGTGCGCGGCGAACTCTGCGCATCCTGCCGCCGCGCCCAGCTCCACGCTTCGTAATACACTTTCTCCATCGCCCAGAGCATCACCGCGCCCTCGAGCCAGGGGAGGAATTCACTGCGGGAGGTGGCGGTGAAGGTGTCGAATAGCGCCTCGTAGCGGCGAAGACCTTCGTTCTTGGTTGCGGAGGTCATGTCCAGGTCAATCTTGTAGATGTCGGCGACTTCTTGGAAGAAAGCTTCTTCTCGGGTGCCGTTTTGGATCGCGGCATCCAGCCAGGCGACGAGCCGGGTTTGGAGGTCCTCGGGGTCGGAGATCGTGGTCGAGGGCTGTGTACGGCGGATGATGACGAGTGTTTGTTCGCTGAGGCCTTTGTAGACTTTGAGGTATTGGAGGTCATGTGCGAGCCATTGTGCTACAAGAGTCTTAGGAAGAGTTCCATTTGCTGCACGAGCGAGGAAGGAATGGTGTGTAATGCGAAGTAATTGGTCGTGATTGACGGACAAGAGATGTGTCGTCAGTGCCCAGGGGACGTCTGTGAGGTTGATGTTGCCGTTGGCGACGAGTGTGCCGGGGTGGTGGATAGGCATTTTTGAGTAATTCGTTCAATTATGATTTGAGTAATCTGTACAGTTCGATGAAGGTACTCGATGATATACATATTTTTCGGTGTGCGGGGTGCTCGCCCTACTTATATGCGTGACCTAAAAGTCACCGCCAAGGAGCACGATGGTTATTCGGCATCAAAGTTACGTGTTGAGGCTTGTATGCTCAAGACATTCGAAGGGACTGCCAAGAGCACTGTAGAAACTAGGTAGTAGGAATGACGTTGAGTGTAGACTTCTAGACGCGTTTATAAGGGACCGGATGTTCTGGAACGCGGCGAGATTACTCGGCGCGATTTGGCAGAATTTAGCCCAGCGGAATGCTTGGACTGTGGCTGTACAGTTAGCTCGATAGAGAAGGCTTCGGTGTAGATCCTAGCGGAATATCTTGGCTCATGACGACACCGCCACATGAAAGCTTGTCATGGATTGTACTCACTTGCGAGACGTTGTTTTGACAGAGTCTTGACAGAGGGTACTGGCGTAAGATGCAGCGGTGGCGCATTTCTCCGCGCCTCAACATTTCTAGCTGACGCGTCTCTGATTGGTGCAGATCTGCATGTCTCCGTGCTTTTCACGGTTCCTTCACACGCCTCACAAGCATCTCCCCCCACATCCACCGTCAAAGTACCGCCGGATTGATGCCTCCAAATTTCAAAGCCTCGAAGAATAGCTGCGAAGTCGCAATGTGGCTTCACAATCAGCCGCACTCGTGCTTGGCACCCTAGTCACAGCTGAAGACCCTGCTGCCTGTCTGATGAGCACGATGGGTTTCCATCTCTCAACGTGACTGCTGGAACTCTGAGAGCATTATACGAAGATGATGTCGAGATTCACGCGATTGAAGAACCGTCTACAAACTCAGCGAACACCAAAAGAGACTGTCCAGGATCTGCTCAGCGAGCCGGTAGCGACAAAAGCCAGTCACAACCCATATGAGGCGTACAGGAATACAGAATCGGGTTATGTTTACGATGATCCGTATGATAACGCACGGGAAGTGCCTGAAGATCCCTGGCTGCCGACTCCAGATCATTCCGAAAATGCTGAGAAAGCCGACAAGCGCCTTGACTGGCTGCACGACACCTACAATCCTGATAAGCCCGCAGTATTCACAAAGTGCACCTTTTGCAAATCGATTATAACGCGCGCCTGCAATGTACTAGCCGACCAAAAAGAACTAGGCTGGGGGCCAAAGCGAAGGGGCTCGATACCTAGGGCTCACTACTACATGCCTGGACCAATCCTCGGTGCAGCTGCAGGATGCAAAGATTGTCAATTGATGCTTGAGACGATACAGCTTTGTCCTATCGCAGGAGTCGATCGTGCAAACCTGGACTTGCAGTTTGGGATACTCAACACTGACAGCAAAGACAAAAGGCTTCGAATAGCTCTCGTCTGTTGGTCTTCGGTAGATATGTGGAGTCTTCCCGTCACGATGGAAGTTTTCTGTGCTCAAGGTGTGTTCTGCTATTCACTGATAGCGACCTTCCGACGACGCCATCTGCTGACGAGAGTTCTAGACACATTTGGCACGGCTCTCGACAGCAAACCTCGATGGTCTCAAGTAGTCCACCGACCTTTGCTACCAGACTCTACTGCATCCGAACAATCTTACCTTACCATCAGGACATGGCTTGAAGAGTGCTTGCAGCATCATGAGCTTTGTGGGACAGGGAACACCACCAGATTACCTAAGAGAGTCCTTGAGATAAGTGAGCATCATGTGTATCTTCGAGAGCCACAGCAGATAGCTAAAGCAAGATACGCATGCTTAAGCCACTGCTGGGGTAAACGTGGAGCCGCCCTTCAACTGAGGCGCGACAACATGGGGGCACTGGTTGGCGGTATAGAACGTGCGCGACTGCCGAGAACATTCAGAGATGCAGTGGATATCTGCTCCAATCTCGACATACGCTATATCTGGATCGATGCAATTTGTCAGTATCACCCTTGATCGGTTCTCCTATCGCTTCGCTAACAAGTCTGAGCAGGCATCCTACAAGATGATTTAGATGACTGGAGTGAAGCTGCCAGTACCATGGCAAATATCTACGCGAGCGCCGTCATAACTATCGCAGCCACCTGGTCTGATGATAGCAACGGAGGATGTTATTCTCAGGCTCGAGATTCGTACAAAGCACAACGACTTAATGAATCTGGTCTCTACGCTAGGACCCTCACGATGGATTTGATGAATGTCATCCGCTTCAACAGAGAAGTGGACGAGTGGCCGCTATTAACACGAGGCTGGGTATTTCAGGAGAAACATTTGTCGCCAAGAATGTTACACTACACCAAGGACCAGCTGTTCTGGGAATGCGGTCTGTGCCTCCTTTCACAGTGTGGCAGTCACGATATGCGATTCGATCTTGAAGAACAGGTTCACCCTGATCAAAGCCTGCTGAAGTTCAACCTACACAACGACAACATATCAGCAACCTGGAGGGAATTGGTGGAAATGTATACTAGATTGCAATTTACCAAGAAGAGTGATCTCCTACCGGCCTTGGCAGGTATAGCCGAGCGCGAGATAATACGCCGAGGACACGATGCATACTTAGGCGGTATGTGGAAGGACAGTATTCTGGAGGACCTCGGCTTCTATGCATCTGGTCAAGAACAAACCCGTATCGACAGCACCGCACCCAGTTGGTCGTGGGCTCACTACAGTGGTCAGGTTGTATTTCAGAGGTACCAGAAGGCACGGAGCTTAGACCTACTGGAGTTCACATTTACGCGCATTGGACGACCCAATCTTGGCCTAGGCATTGAAGCCCATATTCGCCTGCGCGGGCCTATTTCTTCGGCAGTCATCTGGCACGCAAACCACGTAGACCAAGAACATAAACTTCCGTTTAGTGTTTTTCCGACCCAAAGAGATGGCGCTGTTGGTAGTATCGCATTCAACACAAGAGGCTATGTTGACTTTTCCGGTCTTGCGTTGGGAGCTCCGCTCGTGGTACTTATACTTTCGCAGTTCAACGGGACCATGGGCGTAGGACTGGCTTTGCGAGAAAGCACAGGCGTTAGATATCAACGAGTCGGACTTATCGACTTGCGTCGAGATTACCACGAGTTCAGGACAGGCACTGGTATGGACGAAGAAAAGTTCAGCGTTTTTGTGAATAAATTCATCGCCGAGCTACCTGTAAAGGAGGTGGAGATCACATAATCGACCACCCGAATATTTGGCGGCAACACCTGTTTCATTCGGCCGGTACGAATGGAGTATGCAAACGATAATACACGTGCGATACATCTGCTGCCAGCTACTCGAAGACACCCGTCCAAATATCCATACAGCTCAGGCCCTGAGACTCCTGGTCTTCCTTCGTCTTCGCGTTCTTGACGGCATGTAGCATGCTTTCCAACAAAACATGCACTCTTTCCTCCACTACATTGCTTCTCGTCCTTTCCAGGAACTTTCGTCCATCGTCTTGCAAAGGCATGCCAACTTCCCACTTAGCATCTTCCAACCCTGGATCTGGCGCCCATGTATTCTCTCGAATCAACGTTCAGCCGGCCTCTTCTGCTACTCTCTTGATCTGCGCTGGATGAAGCGGCGTCCTGATGTTCTGCGTACTGTCCAGAATATGGTTTTCACACGTCCCTCTCGCCAGTGCAGTCAGAACATGGGTCTGGCCTTCCTTTCCCATAGCTTGCAGAGCTCGTTCCGCAATATACAAACGTTTCGCCTTTCCTTTCGCTGCCTCGAAGACGCGTCGCACTTCGTTTATGAAGGCGAAATACCATAAACAATGACACAGGATTGCTGCGTCACAAGTATCATCCTCTTTTCCTTCCAACCAGGAAACAGGATCGCTTTAATGAAATGCGATTCGAGTGCCAATGTCATGAGATGAGAGTCTTGCTTGTGCCTGACCCAGAGTTTCCGGGCTGCCGTAGTCCAGAGGCGCTGGGTCTACGGCATCGATGTGAGCATCCGGTAAGGTAGAAGCCAGGACGGCGGTTATGTCGCCTTGACGGCAACCAATCTCCAAGGTCTTGCTGTTAGGGGGAATGTTAAAATTCTTGAGGATGTTCAGGCGATGTTTGGTTTGATGTTCTAACAAGCCATATCTTTTCGCTAAAGTCGCTGCACTGGCGGGAGACGCCATACTGTCGGTCATACTTTGAAACTGATACGACGAGAAAATTGTTAACTTAGTTGAAGTCAGAATTAAATAGAGAAACAATCGCTGTGAGCAAGCCTTGGAACGTAGGTAAACTGAACCGATGAGTCACATTCCATGATCTGCAGTCAGCCTGAGAGACAAGTATGCGCAGGGAATCATAGCGGGGTAATGAGAGTGACCTCTCTTTGGGATGTTCAGCGTCACCCTGTTTGATGACTTGAGTAGACCGGCTTACGCTGAACGATGAACGCAACTTTTAAGATCATCAGTTGGTTCTAGTGGCTTGGCGGACTTAACTTAGCGCATGATGCGCGAGGCAGGTACCTCCTATATCCTACGCGTCGATTGAAATTGACTCACCTTTCCCTCCACTGGCCTCTGGTTTGCCATGATGACAACGATAATGGCTTCAATCATTGGGCTCTCCTTGTGGCTTCTGCTCATAGCAGCGACTTCGGCAGAAACACCATTACAGCTCCGATACATTATGTATTTGACGGGGTGCGTGTGGCGATTTCTCGACATGCTTTTTGCTGAGAATATACAGGCAGCATAATGTTGTACCAGAGCGAACCATGGTGACAGACATAACACATGTTGCTCTCGCGTTTATGCGGTCAGACATCTTTAACGATGCCAATCGTACCGAATGGCCACTCTTTACAACAGTCGACAAAGTTCGACCGAAGTTCGATAATGGCACAATAGTTCAAATAGCCATCGGCGGATGGGGAGACACCGCCAGCTTTGAAAAAGCTGCGAAAACAGAAAAGAGTAGGAAGCTATTTGCTGGCAACGTCAAAGCCATGTTGGAGGCAACTGGAGCTGATGGCATTGATGTGGATTGGGAGTATCCAGGCGGCAACGGCGAAGACTATAAGGTCAGTCCCAACTCTGGCAAAGTCTGGGAGATAACAGCATTCCCTGAACTTCTCGCTGCCATCAGAGCTGCAGTAGGGCCTCTGAGGACAATCTCAGCTGCAGTCCCAGGCCTAGAGCGAGATATGCTGGCATTCACTCCGGTCACTATCCCGAGGATCATGGAGTCTGTCGACTTTCTCAACGTCATGACGTATGATATGATGAACCGTCGGGATAATGTCACGAAGCACCATGCTGGCACACAACAGTCGCTCGCAGCAATCAAGGCATATCGCAAGCGTGGTGTGCCTTCAGCGAAGATGAATGTAGGAACGGCATTTTACGTGAAATGGTTCAAAACTGCTGAAGGGGCAGATTGCTCTGTACAAGCGACGGGGTGCCCTACCGAGCTCATGGAAGATCCGAAGACAGGAGCCGATCTCGGAAAGGCGGGAGCTTTCTCGTGGCACGATCAGGTTCCGTCTGAGCTGTCAAAATCGTTTGATAAGGCCCTAAAACATGGCGTATGTGACAGAGAAAGCGGAGGCTGTACGTATTGGGATGCAGACGAGCGGCTGTTCTGGTCCTGGGAATCCAAAGATACCATTTACAGGAAGTTGCGCGTCGTCATCGGGGAGATGAAGTTAGGGGGTGCATTCGCATGGGGACTCGGTGAAGATGCACCAGAATTCGAACATCTGAGAGGGGCGAATCACGCGAAAGGAGATGAAGAGACATCAAGGGACGCCGCCAGGTGGAGGAACGAATGGTAGAAAGAAAAAACAATCAATCAGTCTCGTGAGAAGCATGGAAGGCGCGTGCGGTATTAACACGTGACCAGCGCGCCTCAACGCGTCACATCATTGATCGGTCTTTAGATCGGCTAAAGACCGGGTCCTGGCGATCGGATAGCTTGGACAGGTGCGCGGCATTGGCACGCTTGTAACCACGCGCTCGCCATGTGCTTTTGGAGGGCGCTTTGGCATTGTCCGAATTTCTAACAGATGATACGAGATACAATGTAGAAGTGCATAACGTTAGGGATTTCATGTCGTGGTTGGGACTTCCTTCCCCGAGATTGGTGTTGCTTGTCCCGCGCACGATTGATGACATATGCGTGGAAGCTCAGGCCAATCGTTAGGGCATTAGTCACCCTGCATGTTTCCTCTCGATCGTGCATCCTAGAATCTCTAATTCCCTACCTTTGCCGCTCGACTTTTGCTTGCCTTTTCTCTGCTACCGTAGAGCCTGGCACATAACTCGACCATCCAATCGATGCAGCAGGGACAGCAGATTCCGTTTCTGCCACCGTCTTCGGCAACTCGCGCGTACGGCTACCTCACGGCCTCAAAGGACAGTCGTCAGCCACTATGCGGTAATAGTGAAGGTTGGGGCCCAATCAGCCCGATTCGCTATGACTTCACGCCTTGCTTTCTGGATGTTTGGATCGCAACAGTCTCGGCTTTTGGAATTATTGGAGGTGCCGGCGCGTTGTGGTATCTGTACAAGAAGTGCTCGCCGCAGCCTGTGAAGCGCAACTGGCACTTCTACGCGAAATTGGTATGATACGCGTCCCAAGTCTGGAACCCAGCCCAGCCAGCAGCTGCTAATCAATACGTCGCATAGATCACCCTTGGAGCGCTCATCGCCACGACCGCAGTACAAGCCGCGCTCCAAATCGAATACTACAAAGATGTCTGGGCTGGCGACTTCCGCTTCTGGACTACGATACTTACGCTCGTCTCTCTCGGATTCATCTTCTTCATCCAATACATTGAACATTGGAGGTCGCGCAATGCCAACGGTGTAGTGCTCTTCTACTGGCTCTTCCTACTCATCGCATACGCCGTCAAGCTCCGTTCGCTCATTGCCCAGGACATTCATCGCGAGCATGTTGCGTACTTCTCCGTCTTTTGCGTCAGTGTTGGACTGGCTATATTGGAGTTTGCCTTGGAGTGGCTGATACAGAAGCGATTGAGCGACTATGACGCGCTAGGGGACGAGGACGAATGTGCGTACGAGTACGCTGACGTCTTTTCCGTCTTGACTTTTGGGTGGATGACACCAATGATGAAGCGCGGCTACAAGACATTTCTCACCCAGGATGATCTCTGGAACCTCCGCATGCGAGACACAACAAGGCACACCTCCCAGAGATTCGAGGATGCATGGGCATACGAGATGGAAAAGAAGAACCCTTCTTTGTGGTTGGCCATGTTCAGGTCTTTTGGAGGACCATACTTCAGAGGCGCTGCTATCAAAACTGTTAGCGACATACTGAATTTCGCACAGCCGCAGCTACTGAGACTCCTGATCAGCTTTGTTGCTTCGTATCGGACGGATAAGCCTCAGCCTGTGGTTCGAGGTGCGGCGATTGCACTCGGCATGTTTTTCGTCTCTATCTCACAGACTGCTTGTCTACACCAATACTTTCAGCGGTCTTTCGAGACTGGTATGCGTATCAAATCGTCCTTGACAGCCGCCATCTACTCCAAGTCAACTCGCTTGTCGAATGAGGGCCGGGCTTCCAAGTCAACAGGTGACATTGTCAACTATATGGCTGTCGACACGCAGCGACTACAGGATCTTGCTCAGTATGGCCAACAACTGTGGTCTGCTCCTTTCCAGATTGTCCTTTGTATGTTGTCGCTGTACCAGCTACTTGGCTACAGTTGCTTTGCAGGTGTGGCGGCCATGTTTGTCATGATTCCTGTCAACGGTGTCATTGCGCGATGGATGAAGACTCTGCAGAAAGAGCAGATGAAGAACAAAGATTCGCGTACAAAGCTCATCTCTGAGATCCTCAACAACATGAAGTCGATCAAGCTTTATGCCTGGACAACGGCTTTCGCCAGCCGCCTGAACCATATCCGTAACGATCAGGAACTCAAGACACTTCGCAAAATTGGTGCTACCCAGGCAATTTCAACCTTTACTTGGTCGACGACGCCGTTCCTCGTGTCATGCTCCACCTTTGGCGTCTTTGTTCTAACGCAGCACCGTGCGTTGACAACCGATATCGTTTTTCCGGCACTCACCTTGTTCAACCTGCTCACCTTCCCTCTCGCTATCCTTCCCATGGTCATTACCGCGATCGTCGAGGCTAGTGTTGCGGTCGGTCGTATTACGGGTTATCTCACCGCCGATGAGCTCCAAGAAAATGCCGTGATATGCGAAGACGCTGTTCAAGAGACTGGAGAAGAATCGGTCCGAATTCGCGATGCCAGCTTCACGTGGGACAAGGCCAGCGAACGTCCGACGCTAGAAAACATTAACTTCTCCGCACACAAAGGAGAATTGGCATGCATTGTCGGTCGTGTAGGCTCTGGCAAGTCCTCGCTTCTACAAGCAGTTTTGGGTGATCTTTGGAAGGTTAACGGCGAGGTTGTCCTTCGCGGGAAGACTGCCTACGTTCCTCAATCAGCGTGGGTGATGAATGCTTCCGTAAGAGAGAACATCGTCTTCGGTCATCGCTGGGATCCACAATTCTACAATAAGACCGTCCAGGCTTGCGCATTGCGTGATGACTTTGCGCAATTGCCAGATGGTGACCAGACCGAGGTCGGCGAACGTGGTATTTCCTTATCAGGTGGTCAGAAAGCCCGACTCACGCTGGCTCGCGCCGTATACGCGCGCGCTGATGTGTATCTGCTTGATGATTGCTTGTCTGCCGTTGATCAGCATGTTGGACGGCATCTGATCGATAATGTTCTTGGCTCCAAGGGCCTCTTGGCCGGCAAGACCCGCATTTTGGCTACCAATTCTATACCCGTTTTGATGGAGGCAGACATGATCTTACTTCTTCGCGACAACAAGATCCTTGAAAGGGGCAACTATGATCAGCTCATGGCAATGAAGGGTGAGATTGCCCAACTAATCAAGACGTCACAGAATGAGGATCAGAGCGAAGGCGATAGCAACCGTGCTACCGAGAGTGTCATGAGCGACCAAGATTCTACGGTGTACGGCGGTAGTCCCGTCGACGACGAGGAAGACCAGGCCGAAGCCGAAGCTGCCCAAGAGAGTGCGGCTCATCTGGCACCCCTCAAACCGGGAGGCGGTACGGCCCGTAAACACAGCTTCAACACCCTCCGTCGAGCCAGCACTGCCAGTTTCAAGGGTCCGCGCGGAAAACTCTCGGATGAAGAGGGGGGTGGACTGAAAAGCAAACAATCCAAGGAATTTTCTGAGCAAGGCAAGGTCAAGTGGTCGGTATATGGCGAATACGCAAAGACAAGCAACATCTATGCTGTCGCAATCTATCTGCTTCTGCTGATGGGAGCTCAGACTAGCTCAATAGGTGAGTGTTTATTGGCTGACTGCGATTTGACATCTGGGCTAACGCTGTACAGGCGCAAGTGTGTGGCTCAAAAAGTGGTCAGAAGTCAATCAGCGGTATGGTGGCAACCCTCAGGTTGGCAAATATATCGGTATCTACTTCGCTTTCGGTGTCGGTTCTGCCGCCCTCGTCGTGGTACAAACGCTCATCCTCTGGATATTCTGTTCGATCGAAGTACGTCCTCGCATGACTCGGATCATGCCTGCATGTAAACCCTGCAATCGTTGACTGGATGATAGGCAAGCCGCAAACTACATGAGCGGATGGCGTTCGCGATCTTCCGCTCTCCAATGAGCTTCTTTGAAACAACCCCTGCTGGACGCATCCTCAATCGGTTCTCAAGGTACGTTTGACCTCGTGACCCTTACAGGCCAGCATTTCAGCGGTCCGACCCAGGTCTACCGATGATGTCCCGTGACTGGCCATGCTGCCATTATCTTTTGGGTGATCGGTTTGTCTAACTAACTCTTCCAGTGACATTTACCGAGTAGATGAAGTATTAGCGTAAGATCCACTTTGCCCCTTGCAGCGATTAATGACTGACGTATGCAGCCGCACTTTTAACATGCTCTTCGTCAATTCGGCTCGAGGTATGCAGCTCTCCTATCGATGGCAACGTAACACAACTGACTGACGCAGCTGGGTTCACCCTTGTCGTAATTTCTGCGTCGACACCCGTCTTTATTGCACTAATCTTGCCGCTCGGTGCACTCTACCTTTACATTCAGCGCTACTACCTGCGGACATCGCGCGAGCTGAAGCGCCTCGATAGCGTCAGCCGCAGCCCAATTTATGCGCACTTCCAGGAGTCACTCAGTGGCATGAGTACGATTCGCGCGTATCGCCAACAGAAACGCTTTGAACTCGAAAACGAATGGCGAGTCGACGCTAATCTGAGGGCCTACTACCCTTCGATCAGTGCGAATCGCTGGCTCGCGGTTCGTTTAGAATTCATTGGCTCAGTTATCATCCTGGCTGCTGCAGGATTCTCCATCATCTCCGTAGCTAGCCACAGCGGGCTGTCGGCCGGCATGGTCGGTCTGGCCATGTCGTATGCGCTCCAAATCACCCAAAGTCTTAACTGGATCGTCCGACAAACCGTTGAAGTGGAGACCAATATTGTTTCCGTAGAGCGTGTTTTGGAATATGCGGCTCTTCCGAGTGAAGCACCTGAGATCATTTCCAAGAATAGGCCACCGATCAGTTGGCCGTCTCAAGGCGCGGTTGCGTTCAATAACTATAGCACTCGTTACAGGCCGGGTCTCGACTTGGTATTGAAAAACATCAATCTTGAGATCAAGCCCAACGAAAAGATTGGTGTTGTAGGACGCACAGGCGCCGGCAAGAGCTCCCTGACTTTAGCGCTCTTCCGCATCATCGAGCCTGCAGAAGGATTTGTGAGCATCGATAACCTGAATACTAGCACCATCGGTCTGCTGGATCTCCGCCGACGATTAGCGATTATTCCGCAAGATGCGGCACTGTTTGAAGGAACGGTGCGGGACAATCTTGACCCGGGTCATGTGCACGACGATACAGAATTATGGAGCGTACTAGGTATGTTGCCGATCTACACTTGTTACACAGCCACTGATTGTCCGCAGAACACGCACGTCTGAAGGATCATGTTGCAAGCATGTCCGGCAAGCTGGATGCCCACATCAATGAGGGCGGCTCCAACCTCAGCTCTGGTCAACGCCAATTGGTCTCGCTGGCACGCGCTCTCCTTGCGCCATCAAACATCCTCGTCCTCGACGAGGCTACAGCCGCTGTTGATGTGGAGACCGATGCAATGTTGCAAACCACGTTGCGTAGCAGCATGTTCAAGAACAGGACCATTATAACGATTGCGCACAGGATCAACACCATTCTGGACTCTGACCGCATTATCGTCCTAGACAAAGGCAGAGTGGCCGAATTCGAGAGCCCCGCCGAGTTGGTCCGACGAAAAGGGTTATTTTATGAGCTAGTGCGGGAGGCCGGATTACTAAATTCGCTCGACCTCAAGGACTTGAACACACAGCCGCAGTAGCCATTGTAGACATGTCTCGGGCAAAACGATGAAACGGAATTAGTGTGTGCGCACATGGCAATTCTTGTGCATCAACCGCGGCACATGGATTTAGCGTGATGGTACGCAGAGGCTCAGAATAGACCAGGGTGGTTGACGAAGACTGACGTCGGTCGCCTCGAATGAGGCTGGCCTGACTTGAGCTGGGCGGGGAATTAGCACAGGTTGTTGGTGGTGGGAAAAAGCAAACAAAATTGACTAAGGGAGTCCTCATCGGTCAGCCTCATGCCCACTGACCCACCTCATACGGATGGACTAGAACTAGATGCAGACGTGCAATGGATCTCAGACACTTGAAAAGCAAGCAATCTGCCGGCGGGCCTCCATATGTGGGGTAGTCAGGATGTGTTTCACCTTCCCGATTCTTCGCGTCCTGCGTTGGTTGCCCTGTCGTGAAAAGGATTCTAGCCAGGTTCACGACAGATCTCCCGTCCGTTCACAGTGCCCGTGTATGTGGTGTACGAGAAAGAACGGCTCATGATTGCTGCATGAATCGCAGCTGCATGGTCCCCTGTGCAATCCCTTCCCTCCATACCCTGCTCACATGCATGGTGCTACCAGGGTCCGAAGCGAGACGTTTACGTGTTGCCCGCAAGTGCGTTCCAGAAAAAAACCCGTTCCCCTGTGTTCCCGTACTACTAGTGGGCAGTTCACTGGCGGTGTAGGTCTTAGCGGCGAAGGATGAGTAGCTCGGTGTAGGTAGCCGCGGTGCCACTTTACGTCTACATTGGCCACGCACGGCCGTGTCAAGTAGCATCCCGATGGGACTGCGGTGCAATGAAGGAGCGTCGATGACTTACTCGATTCCGTATCGCAGACGCACCAATCCGCTGCATGCGGACAGAAGTGTCTTTAAACGCATGCATGCTAGCGAACGAAGACTCCACGGTGCGCTACACCAATTGTCGAGGTGCAGTTCTCGGTGTGCGTGACGTGCGAGCGGGTGGGACTATCGCCATCGACATCGAAATCTCACATCGTGAATCGCGAGTGATCTCGACCAGCTACCCGGTTGATGGACGGCGCGATCACGGGAGGAACGGTGCGATCCATTCAGGGAGGAATAGAGTTTGTCATGCGAGGGCGCTGGTGTGTTAGTGTTTCGGCGCTTCGGGCGGAGGGAAGAAGTTCGGTAGGTTGCCTGGCAGTTGCAGTAGTGTGACGGCATTGAGTGGTCATGATAGAACGGCTTCAATGCGTGAGGCTGGTTCACTTGCCGCTGTTGAGGGCTTGCTGAGCCGCGAGTGGTCGGGGATGCGCTCCCTGACGCTGCCGCTATCCTGATGTGCTGGACCTTGTCAGTCCTGCTTCGGCCGTCCAGAAAGAGATCAGAGTGCAGCAGGCTTGTTCGCGTATGGAGTCGCACAAGCATCTCCCAGCAGCTCACGAGGAGTCGCTCATGGTTGGGTGCATTGACTGTTTCCTCCGTGCGACATCGCTTCGACTCTCGGCATGGGATTTATGGAGTGTGTTTCTCCGTGGCGCGGGGTGATTTGAATTGGCAATGGAGCAGCTGAGTGCGAGATAGTATCTACCGAGCACCAAGAAATCCATGTCGGCTGTTTTGCGGTGCATGCCCTTGCGAGATCTCTCCGAGTTATGCGAAGATCGAGTTCAGTAGTTCCTGTGGTGGATCGATCGGATTTCGATCTATCCGAGCAAGGCTATCTGTGCGAGGCTATTGCGAGGTTGATCCGTGTACAAAAGAGCGCCGTATGCGCCACGCGCCATGTGTCAAAAAAGTGCAGTAGTTTGTATACAGGGTGGGTTCCTTGGTGCGGAGAAGTTCCCGACCCCAAATCCCTGCCTCCCGTGGTGGTCATTTTGTCATTTTCATCTTCAGTAATCGAGAGTACAGCAAGCACCCGTTTGGGTCGTAGTGTATCCACCGGGGAAGCCGGGAGCTCAAGGTCGACATGGCCCTAGGCCCTGATCCCAGCTCTCAAGACGGGTCGAGCTCAACGGCTGTCAATCACTGTTCACGGTGAACTGCGTGACAGGATGGGCCTGTCCGTTTTGTATAACACGTTCGACGAACCCTGGTATCAGGGGTCGTGCAGCGTGCTCGACCGAAGTTTGCAATTCTGATTTAGGAGCGAGCGAGGGGTCTCTTTAAAAAGCATCGGGCCCTGTCAATAGCAACAGCATTTATCGTTCTCGTCGTCCCGCACATCTCGAATTTTTGTTTCGTGCTATTGAACCCTGTTCAGAACATCCGAAGCCTCGTGGAATCCGCAGCCTCTGCCGTTTTCTGTGCCACCCAGCCCGTTTCCGAGCCGCCGCCCAGTAGTTGCCTGCAAGGCACCATTCAGTCTCAGCAGTGCTGATCTCGCGATTTGCATCGAATCCATTTCTCAAGTCGAATATCCTGGTGCTAGCCTGTCCATTCGCCGATAAGTCTGCCAGCCTGCACACCGTCAGTAATTACGATTACGACTAAACCTGCTCCTCTAGGTAAGTCAAGCCCTTCCCGGAATCTTATAAACATGCTAGCATGAACTCTTGAAGGCCAGAAACACTACAAAATTCAAAAAGCCTGACAGTAAGCAGTACGACGTGTTCATGACTTGGGCTAGTTAGCACACCATTCTCCGCGACTCATCTCGCAACCGTACTATCCTGAATCGCATGAACTCTATGGCGAGGTGCTCAACTCGGGAAGCAGGCCCACCGCCTCAGAAGAGCCGGCGGAAAATGATGCACCCTGCGAAAGGAGAACGGCAACACGAGGAGGGCCACTGTGCAGATCCCTGGATTTACGTCAACTGCGCCGAAGATGCTGAAGGGTCGAAATCCTTCGATGATGCAGAGTCAATGGTGGAGCCGAGCCTCAAATCGCGACTCGTGGCTCGTTTGGGAGGGCACGAGGAAGGAACCAACGTGAGTCTCAGATTTCGTGCTCCTGTGTCGTCGAACTAGGCTGTGGCGCGGTCCCTCGCCTGTCATTATTCGTGCCGCGTCCTAACTTAGCGGCCGTCTAACGTCCCCTACCAAAACCGAAGTTTCGGGATCGGACTGCCGTGCCTGTCCATGTCGGCAACAACGATAATACTGAACATACAGTCCTAACAAACTCTCAGGCTAGACCGACACTTGCGATAGAGACCAGGAAGGCTCCCGACGAAGAAGACAATGTCGCCATTCCAACCCCTATCGATGCGACCATCCCCTGGAAGATTGTGGCTCCCGATGGCCGCGTCCGAAACATACGTCGACCCATTCACGGCTTCGAGCACCTGTTTGACGGGCCAGACGACTTCCAGGAAATTTCCAGCTCTGGCAATTCGTGCAATGCGCCCAATTTCGCCTATCAGCCACAGCCTTCCCAAGCACCGGGTCAGACGCCCATGTTGTACGCCCCGGAATGCCACCTCAATAGTGCCGCAGGAATGCCGCAGCACATGTTCCCCTGCAACAACCATCAGCAAGCACGTAGCAAGCACGTACACGAGATCAAGGTACCCTCTAAGAGGAAAACCGTACTCAAGCGCAATGTGCTGAAGAGGACCCGCTCTGTCGCCCAGGGACTTGCCCAGCATCCGAGCCGACTTGAGGCTACCGACAACGATGACCATGCCAACACCAGGAGCGACGGAGAAGAAGTTGACAATGAAGTCACCGTAGTGACAGAGGCGTCGAAAACCTTTCATATCGGCGATATCGAAGCACTCAAAGTCTTTTTCCGCCAGCGCATCGATGAGCTTACCATGAAGCCCGTACGTGGCATGGTTACCTCTTGGGTTAAGCAGTTGGAACCCAAACGCAAGGGTGGATATGGCCCTTATCACAAGATGCTCCCATCCGATGCACCGGAGGACGCTACTCCACCTTGGTGGCCACGTAACGTGCCATACATCGAGCCCGCGCATCTTGACAAAGATGGTAAGCTATTCGTGCGCTCCTAGTCAGCATCGCTAACGCTTCATGACCATAGGCCTGCTCAACTTAGCTGTGGACATCATGATGCAGCACCGGGATGTTCCTATTGATGAGTGGAAACGCCAACAATCTTGGTCCCACAAGCTTCGACAGGTAGCACAATTCGAGATCGAGATGACGCCCCAAGAACAATACTCATCGTCTCGAAACCCTGCCTTCAGCAAACTGATGAAAGAGCGAGCCCAGAATGATATCCTACCGAGCCTCTTCGACGTATCTCAGTCTTACGAGGATCACGTCAACCAGTATAGCCTGTGGTCATACAAGAACATCAAGGACTTCCCGAAAGGCAAGGCCGTCACATGGCAACTTGTGCCTAGGCCACCGAAGCAGGTAGCCCACAAGAGACCTCGTTCAGCGCCACGACCCAGGATTAAGCGAGAGGAAATGATAATCGAGGCTCTGGTCGAGAGCTCGGGTGACGAGACCGAGCCGGACGATACAATGTACCGACTTGCTGCTCAAATCATACGCAAGAAAGAAGCGAAGGAAGCACAGCGCAAAGCCAGGGCAGCGGCAGAATCTTCGACGCCTACCACACGAGCACCATCGGTTCAACGTGCCTCCCGGGAGCAGACCGTCGAAGCCCCTTCACCCACAGTTGGCAGTCAAAGATCTGCTCCAGTGACACCTCAAGCTGAATCCCAGCATACGCAAGACCCCATCATGGATGATGCTAAGCCTGCCATAAGTGCGTCATTTGATCAGTCGATGGACCATTTACATCTTCAGGATGAGGCCAACAGAGGAACGTTCCTTCCGCGCCAGCATCAAGCCCAAGTCGCTCATCATTTGGCGCAATCTTTCGATCATACCGTGCAGCATGATGGTTCTGCTTCTTCTCTGCTAGAACAGGAAGATGTCAAAGAAGCCAATCCTGACACGCTCAGTGACCAGGACCAGGACCAGGACCAGGAGGTTCGTCGAGACATGCAAGCCCTAGGTGAGCTCACACATCACAACGCAACACCATCTCCTTACCTCGACACCGTAGCTAAGATAGATGAAGACGATGCCAAAGGAGTCTGCGAAGATCAACAAACACATAGCGAGATGCCGATCCTCGACGAGTGCATGAACTACCAGGCTGGTCAGCCCGCCTTTGTCAACACCTATCAATCGCCACAAGGCAGCGGCCTTTACGCCGGCCAGGAAGGACCGCCTTTTACACACTTTACCAACAACAACTTCATCGATCCTACCCACATGTCAATTTTCGGTACTTATCCTATGCAGATGGCTCAACGTTACGACAACAATATGACATCAATCAACATGCACATGGTCTACCCTTACGGCTCGGACAGCGCCTACAATCCAATGGGCGTTACTGCGCCACCAGCGGCTGCCAATTCCTTCGGTGGCCTACCTTATGAGTTCTCAGGTTCACAACATTAAGTTTGAGAACACGAAGCATGCGACATCCCACGAATATCCGCAGCCAGGAACTTTCCAACAAGCCCACACTTCCCAAGGCAGTATCCTCCTACGGGATCATTGCAGCACTACGTCCAACAAGCAATGCGTCGATGCAACGACGCGCACTCCTTTTCGGTAAATACATTTTGACAGCGTCTGCGGGCCATTTTGGCCATTTGTTCACGATTCACGACTCATGTAACGATTTTCCTTTTGCATTTTGGCATATTTGGTTTCCTATTCTTTCATCCCGGCACCGCTCGAGACCAACGTCTCGCGTGGATGTGCTTCGGCATATGGTCGGGACGTATCTGGTTGCGTTTCTTGTCTCGACGCAATATACCCCATGACGTTACGCCAGTCACGAATGTAGTTGCAGCGACAATGGGTGGGACAAGCAGCTGCCCCTAATGGTGGATGTAATGCGGGCCTGAGCACTCTTCTTTTTTTTCGGTACTCAGGGTGGTTGCTAGTCATTGTACAAAACTGGTGATGGGAGGCTCGCAGGCGAGACGGGTGGTGTAAAGTTTAAACATGGGCGAGCAGCTTCAGAGCGAAGTGGTGTCGCAGAGACAGTCGACGATGCTGTCGCGTGGCCACCACACCAAAAAGATTTCGGTTTGTCAGGATAAACAATCAAATTTGCATCCGCAAAGCAATGCGTCGCCGTGCTCCAGACATGAATGTTGCGATGAAATTGAAGAGGCGAGGCTGGGCGCGGCGGCGTCCCAGCCTCCCGCGCGGTGAACCCGTGACTTTGACGCTAGTCGCGTCAGCGGCCCGTGCGCCCTCCCGAGATTCATTGAGCTCCGCGACCAGTCTTTGTACTTTCAAAGCAGCCGCTGTCGACCCCCGAATCGGCACGGTCTGCCCTGCCACGACGCATACCGATCCGCCATTAAACCGATAACCACCACCCGACAGCAGCCCCTGCGCAAACAACAAACCAGCGCATGCCCGCAACACAGCATCACTCGCGCGAACATGTCGACACCGCGCGGCGGTAGGGGAGGAGAGCGAGGTCGCGGCTCACGAGGCAATACCTACACCCGTGGCACCGCTGGACGAAGTCGCGGCAATGGCGCGCCAGCGGACAGCAACACGGAACGACCGACACAGCAAGTGTACGCGCGCGGCGGCTCACGAGGTGCAAACCGCAGTGGAGCTGCCCGAGGAAACACAACCACCAGTGCGACTCCACGCAGCAACACGAATTCACGCGGTCGAGAAAACCATTCGTAAGCCCCCATCTCCTTCTAGACGATGCGCCCAGACCGCCGGCGGTGCCAGGACGCCTCCATTCAAGATGCGACTTGTGACCCTCCCCTCACCTCATACGCCCCCCTTATAGCGACGGCTGCCACACGCGCCGCTCGCGGTCTGTTCTAACTATAAACTCTAGGAGCTTCACCGGTCCTACACCAGCATCCTTCGGCGGCCTGAACTCGACACCCTTCGGCCAAGATGACTACGCAAAGCGACTGGAACATGTAAGCAGTACAAGCCTTGTAGGCACGAGAGATTGCTAATAGGCATAGATTCGAGCCTCGCGATCGGTCCTTCGCGAGCGATTCATCCAGGAAGGCCGCATGAACCCAGAAGGCCAGATGCGCCTCGCCGACTCGGTCAAGCTCTATGGCCTCTGTACCGACATGTGCCCCGAGTACGAGCGCGTGCGCCGCATAGTAGAGGAAGACGTCAAGGCGCCTGAATGTGTAGGTGCGCTCTTCAGCAGCGGAAAGGTACATACTGACTTGGTTCAGACACCAGAGACCCAACATCTCCCGCGAAAGCAGCGCATACCGGACGAGTCCCGTATGGTCAAGACATATACTCGGTCTGCAGCAGGCATGGAGGTTGAGCTGGTCTCGGAGATCCGGTCGCCTCCAACCTGCCTTGTAAGTGTTACCCTGAGACCTACTGTGCATGATTAATTTTGGCAGAAAACACTCGAATATCTCATGCAGCGACTGGACAGCGACGAATTCGATTTCCTACACAGCTGGATCTGGGACCGAACACGATCTATTCGAAAAGACCTCCGAACACAGCGCATCGAGTCAAAGTCAGACATCAATATCCTGCTTACTTGCCTCGAGCGCAGCGCACGATTCTTCATACTTTCGGCACATCAGATGGCACGCAGCCAACGGGATGACTACGTGCATCAGCAAGATCTTGAGCAGCTCAACCAGACTATAATGTCCCTGAACGAGCGTTATGCAGACAACCGACGTATCAACTACCCCTCCGAGAACGAGGCAGAATTCTTTGCATACCGCCTGGTTTTGGCTCCTCTTTTCAGCAAGAGCCCATACGAAAACGATATACAAGCGCTGCCCGATCATCTTCGAAAAAACACCCGTGTCAAGACGGCCATCGTCCTCCACCGCGCTATCAACGCTGTTATCCTGGACAAGAGCACTTCCTTCAACCAAGCTCAAGCAAATTGGAAGAAATTGTGGAGCTTGGTCAAGTCCTCGCGCGTGTCGTACCTTATGGCGTGTGCAGCCGAATTCTCCTTCCAGCGCGTGCGCTACACTATTCTAGACACGTTATGGCGCGCGTATCGGTATGGCAACCAAAGCCGGCCGCAGACGATTGAGACCTGGACGGTTGCCAAGATTAGGGAAACTATGGCTTATGACACCGACGCTGAGACTGTACAATTCTGCGAGATGTTTGGCTTCCAGTTCAACTCTGTCGATGGTGGACCCGTCTTCCTCGATGTTACTGCTCGTGGTTTCTCAAAGGATTCGTTGGATCTCGTGAAGGGCAAAGACCAAATATTCTCGCAGGGCATCGTGGAAGTGAAGCGGAAAGACCGCGCATTCTCGGCTGTTGTGCAGGGCATGTCCGTTGAAGAGGCGGAACGACGCAGCCTCATGAGCGGCTCGAGTAGCGAAGAGACAAATGGAGAGACGACCAATGGAGAAACGGAAGACAAGACTTCGCTATTTGTCCCAGAGGCTCGCCCTGCGCAATCGAACGTCTTCACGCAACCTAAGAGCAGCTTCGGTCCCCCAACAACAAATCCCTTCCTGCCCAAGACGGCAGTGGAATCCAGCTCCACAACCCCGAAATCGAATCCATTCTGGCCAAGTCAGCAGGATGCACCTGCCTCTGGTGGTGCTGCGAAGCCAAACCCGTTTCTACCACAACTACCAGCCTCTGCTCGGAGTAGTGCTGGCTCTGCTGTAGGCGCTGCACGACCTGGTTTGTTCAACCCTTCGGAGAACTCCATCAAGTTTGCATCTTCCGACGCAGCAACTACGCCGTCTGTGGGCGTCAGCAAACCAAATCCATTTCTACCTGCGGCCTCAGCAGCCTCGGCCAACGCCACGAGAAGTGCCACAAATAGGACTACTCCCCCGTCTTTCAGCTTCTCTTCCACACCGGCCACACAGGCGACACCAGCGACTACTACGACTACTCTATCAAGTGCCAACACCGGTACTTTCGTCTTTCCTGGACTCAACGAAGCGGCCTTGAAGGCATCCACACCGACTTCGTCATTCTCCTTTACGCCAGCAGGATCGCCTGCTCCAGCTGCACCCTCCATGCAGGACGCAGAAAAGCAAAAGGCAGAAGAAGAGGCAAGACGCCAAAAACAGGCAGGCGACGCCGAAGCTCAGCGGCAGCGTGAACAAGCAGAGCTGGCTCGACGAGCTGAGCAGCAGCGGATTGAAGCGGAGCGACAACGACAACGCTCGCAAGAGGAGGAGCGAAATCGGCAGATACGTGAAGCTCAACAGGCGCAATTGCGCGAGCAGGAGGAACGACTGGCACGTCAGCACGCGCTTGACAATGGATATCAAACGCTTGCGGAGAACATCATGTTCGATGTGAACGAGGGACTAATGATACAGTTTGTTGAGAATCTGATTCAAACCACAGCGGCCGACGTCATGGCTGCTGATAGACAGGAGAAGCTGCAGAGGGCGCGGGAGAAACAAGAGGCTGTGGCAGATGCAATGGCTCATCAGCGAATGTTGCGGTTGCAGCGGGCGGTTATGGTCAAATTACTAGAGAGGGTTGAGAAGAAGAGACGGGAACAGCAAGCTCGGGATAGGCGAAAGCGGTTGAGGGAGCAAAAGGCCAAGATGGCTAGCGCGGAGGAGGAAGTCTCAGAAATGCCCACACCCGCGGAGTCTGAAGGCCAGGCAGATCGTCTGGACAATGGGACGACGTTCCGCAAACCACAAGCGCCGGCAAGCGCGAGACGTGTGAGACGGACTGAGGAGCGACGCGGCACATCAAGCTCTCAGCAGAATGGAGCCCCAGAGTTGGCCGTGCAGGCGCAGCAGCCAGATGCTCGAGCTGTCCTTACACCAGTCAGTACAAACAGCAGCCAAACCTCCAATGCAGGTTACTCCGACTCATATCGGAAGTCTACTGCGCCTATCGATCGCACCGACACAGACTGGTTTGCACTACGTGCGGAAGGCTTCGATCCAAGCACACTTCGCAAGCGCCAGTTCGATGCCACAAGGGATGGAGATCAGCCAGACATCGAACCGAAGCGTCCAAAGATGTCACCCTCCACTGAGCCACCACCAGTGCCCCAGACAACGTCCACTGTTGACCGTCGTGCTCGCTTAGATGCCATCGGACAGCAGTTCCGGAGGTCCACAGGCTCGCCTCAGGCTGTGACTGCTTCTTCCTCGTTCAACGGACGATCTTCACTGGGCAAAACGGCGAGTACACTTATAGAGCAGGCTAAGCAAGTTCTGGCTCGCTCAAAGCCAATACCTCCCTCTGTTCAGCATGAATTTGGTCGCAGCGTGCCCAACCTCAATATGCATCGGCGAACAATGTCAGCGCAGACATCTGTACTGGGACGGTCGATGGGTGCACGAAACGACCGGGCAGCATACTGGAATCGACCAAGCCGCTTTGTCCCCAAGGAGTGCTATGGCCAGGGCGCAGATGCAGTTCGCGACTATCGCATCAAGTACGGATTGAGCTCGCCTGCCAACACACGTCCCAACAGCATCGAGCCTGCAGTGGCGGCCTCGTCTCCAATCCCCACACAAATCTTGTACGTGCCTGTCAATGGCTATACGCAAGGACAGCACAGCGAAGAAGAGTCCAGCGGTCTCGAAATCGTCGACGTCGATGCCGAGGAAGAGAACCCCGGCACCACAGAGGAAGAGGATAACTCCGCCACCACCGAAGAAGAGTACGAGAGCGACGACGAGGGCGAAGAGCAACTGCATCGTCGTCAATCACATTACAAGATGTACCGCCAAGCCGAATACGACCAGGACGGCGACTCGCCCATGCACGACGACGAAGAAGACGGCTACGTAAACGGCCAGTACGCCGACGACGCACTTGTAGACTACGAGGGCTACACCGAAGACTCGGACGCCGATTCCGACTCGGACTCTGAGACGCAGTTCTCCCAGCGCGTCCAGCTGGCGCAGCAGAAGCCCGCTCCACCCACCGGCGGCAACTGCGAGGAAGACGCCATTGAGCTTTCCGATTGAAAGCGCGTTTTTGTACATTATCACATTGACATATTGTCCGGACTTTGCATAGCGATGGTGTTTTTTTTTATTATGGGATGGATGGAGCATTTCACGTGGGCGGGCTTTCACGATACCCACTTATTTGGCACGTGCGCGTGAGATGGGGGAGGAGAGAGCAGAAATGTTCGGGTGGAATGGAGAAGGAATGTGGATATGATGGTAAATTCTGGGAATAGTGTGGCAAAAAACAGCTGAAAATTACATCGTCTACGACAAAACACTATGTGGCTGTGACACTGCGTGACGACACGACTCTTCAGATCCAGCAACTACGACCTGGACCCCAAACTACGCACCAGACCTCGTCTGACCTCATCTTTACCTCGTGCACACCATCCACCGATCATCCCCCTACCCCAGTCCCCATCCCTCTCAGCCTCACTCCGGAAGTCCTCATCCCCGACGATACACACGCAGGGTTCACCTCCATCGCAGGAAGTCTTCACCCCGCTGCACCTCCTACCCATCCTCCCAGGATCGATTCAAATCCCACACAGCCGGCATGATCGCTGCCACATACCCACAGGGTCCGCAGCATACATAAGTGGTATTGTATTTCTTTTCTTCGCAAGAGCCGAGGCGTTGGGTTGGGCGCGATGTTTGCTTCTCGACCGGGGATGGGTACGAGTGCCGACGCTTGGGATTGCTTGTTCGGACGGAGATGCCGAGGGGTGGAGGGGGTCATGGGGCTGCAGTGTAGGGCTAGGGTGATGGTAAGGGTATGGCTGGTGCATGCAAGGGAGGTAGTTGGTGGGCATGTTTACTTTTTCTCGCCGTGAGGCTGGTTGGAGTGGGGTGTTGGGAGTTGGGGGCGGGACTGGGGATGGCGAAGGCGAGATCCACTGTATATTGCTTTTGGAAAGAAGGCAGAAAAGGAAGGCATATTGCTTCTTGAGAGAAGTGCCGTGATAATCGGTAGCTGTTGGATGCCAGAAGGAGAAGTGACAGATGGGGAATGTGCTGGAAAGGGAAATGTGCTTGCTGTACGTGGGATTACTTCTTCTGGTAGGGTGTTTGGGCGAGCATTTGAAATGATGGAGTGGAGTGAGTGCGGGATACTTTTCCTGGAACAAATGCACGGCGAAGATTGTTTCGATCAAGATGTATATGATTATAATGGTAGTATTAAGTATCAACTTTCCGGTTGTAATTGCGAGCTTTGGGTATATTCGCGTCGTGAGCAAAACAAACAAACATGAAAAGCACTTTTGGGTTCCTTCTTCTTCGTCTCCTTTTGTTCTTCCGCCTTCCTCCCCTCCTCCTCTTCCTCTTCCTCCCATTTTATCCGAGCCATCCTACACGATAGAACCAAGCCTCCCCTGCCCCGCATTCGCATACATGCTCTCAGGCCCCATAGTCCTCGCGCCACCGCCATACGACGCATGATACGCCGCATTCACTGACTTGTGATGCTCGACCGCGTGGTGCTTGATCTCCTTCCACATCTTCTTGATGGAGCCGTTGAGCGTCTTGTTTGTCTTCTCTTGGGCGGCGACGAAGTGGTGTGCGTCATGTGCAGACTCGTGCGAGGGGCGGCGAGATTGTGTTGTTGGGGTGTTTGCTGCAGGCGTGGACGCGTTTGTGGAGGTGGGTGAGGAGGCGGAGGAGAGCGAGAGGATGCGTGGGTGGTAGTCGGTTATGGACATTTTGATTTGGTTGTAGTGTGGTTTTGGTGGTGGGTATAGAGGCTTTGATGGAGGTGTTGATCTCGAGGTAAGATATGTGAAGTAGTCGTGATGATGCTTGACTTGCTTGCTTTGATACCCTCCAGCTGTCTCCCCCATCCCCTTTATATAACCCACCCACCACGAGAGAAATTTTCCTCCATTCCAAAATCTTGCCTACCGGTACTCACCTCGCCCCCAGATCTCACGATCCATCCGCACGTGCACCGTGACACAATTTTCGTAGCAAAGTAGCACACACACAAAGTGGGTCCACGACGACGCGCACACCGTAAGACGCGACTATTGGACAAAAGCACTCGAGAATACTTTACGCCCAATGCCGTAGTATTCAACGCTGTATAAGGACAAGCGCCATGGCAAAGCTGCCGTTAACTGCAATATGCTAACAACTTGGTTGAAATGTTCACGTTGGCGGGTTGCTTCGGCTTAAACTGTGTGAGCGTTTTACGTTTAAGCCGAGCAGGCTCTGATGAGCAGCTCCACAGCGACACCATGACGGTGTTGCCTTTGACACACAGAATGGCCGTTAGAGGATATCTGTGTGTCATAGCTGCCTTCGGGAGAATACCATTGTTTCGTCGTGCCTGAGGATCTGCCGCGCATTGGTTGCGATTCGCGATCCGTGCGGCTCAACGAAAAGTTCGAGACTTTGCACGTGGATGGGTGATCATGGCGAGATTGTTTGCGGTGATGCTGTGATCGTGAGGTGGTTTCCCGCGTGCTGTGGTGCCCGTCGGAATGGTCTTTCGTAATCCGAGGCGAAATGAGGTGGGTTTCACGGACGCAAAGTTCAAGGTCACCTGAGATGTTTTGAGCATAAACTTGAATTGTAGAGCGATTTTTGGACGTCGGGGTCAATTGGCGGTATCGAGTACACGTCAGGACGCAAACTCGATACCCGTCAATGCTGACGAGGTAAAGCGTATAAGCGGTGGAGAAGTATAATACAGAGTCGATAAGATAACGTTCGCCAGCTATTCCTGCTGCGACATATGAGTAGGGAAATTGTAGTCGGTATAATCGATGTGCACAAACGCACGGTCGACATAAGGTACGCTCTCTGGAGGTATGTTAGCATGTTAAAATTGCGGCTGCACGAAGCTTACTTACCAAGCACATATTGGAGGGACTCTCCAAGATCATGGCTGTCCCTGAGCGGCAGATGCTCGTCTACCACAATGTCAACCTCTACATTCAGCTTGTCGCCTGCATGATACGCCTGAAGTCCCTGAATACGCTTGATGCTCTTTGCGAAGCGCATCGTCATGTACAGCAGAATGTTACGCTCGTCAGCCGTCGCACTTGCGCCCGCGAGGTTGCGAATGTGCTCTGCCGATGTGTGGCTCCAGTTGATGATGACGTAGGCTGATAGCAGGATACCGCCGAGCGCGTCGAGCCACCATACTTTCGCAAAGTAGCCGACAAGCGGGAACAGAATGGAGAAGGTGTTGAAAACAACGTCGGTCATGGCATCTTGTGCAAGAGCTTGGACAGATGAGTTGCGGATGAGACGGCACCAGAGCCAGCAGAGTCCTTTGATCACAACCGTTGAGGCCATGATTGCTACAGCGGGGATCGTGAGCTGGACGATAGAGCGATCTGGGCCAGAAAGTCGAGAGATGCCCTCAATGCCGACCTGGGTGAAGGAGGTGATCATGATGACGGAGAAGACCAGCACACCAATGGGCTCGAGACGCCGACGACCAACAGGATAAGCGTGACGATCTTGCCGGGCAATCATCCAGGACGTGACCCAGATGATGGCGGTACTGAGGAAGTCCAGAGCTGCATCGACCAAACTCGCGACGACGGAAAGAGACGACGTCATGACGGCCACGATGATCTTGAGTATCAGGAGCGCGGTGTTGGCGGCAAGATTGACGTAGAGCGCCAGCTTGACGATGGGGCTCTCCGTGTCCTCATCCTCCTCAGGCACCCATTCCTTCAGCTTTGGGTTGGACATTTCTTCCTCTTCATCTTCCAGAGCATTGTCATGTGACAGCAGAGGCGTGTTCTCGTCGTTCTCGGGGACCTTGTACAAGCTCTTCGGTGTCCGCTTGACTTTGGTCTGTGGCGCGCCGTTGGAGCTGTTGGTGCCATAGGTGCCAGACGAGCGACTCGAGAGGGGCGCGCTTCCGTTCTCGGTGCTGCCTGGTGTGCGTGCGCCTGGGGTAGCCATTGGGGTGCTGGTTGCGGATGACTCCTCTGTGATGGTGGTGGGGATCTTAACCGCGCCAGATTCGAGGTTTGTGTACTCTTGGATCAAGTTGTGGGGCAGAGAGGAGTCGAGGAGGCGGTCGATGTAGAGGTAGTGCTGGATGAGCTGGTTGTTTCGCTCATAGTACTCTCGTCTGGCTTGTATTAGCTTTACAGATTCAAGCTAGGGAACACCTTACATGGGCTTCTTCATGTCCTTGAGCTCCTCATCGCTCTTGTAGTACTTCTCCCTGTTTCTTGTCAGTTTCTTGTCAGTTTCTTATCAGTTTCCCGTCGCCGCCCTTGTCCCAATTCCACTCACCACTTGTATCTGGGGTTCGAATTGCCAATCAGACGCTGGCTGCGCATCTGCGGCGTGTTCAAGATAGACGCCGCATTGCTAGCTCTGCGCTCCAGGTCGCGATCGTAGGGCATTGCGAGCCCGGCTTTGATGGCGTCAATGTCCTCCTCCTCATCGGTCAAGCTGCCGCGACGCTCATTGCTGCGAATCGTCGATGGACGGCGCGTGCTGAACAGCGACGGCAGATGCTGTCCGCGCGTGGAAATGGTAGTCGCGGAATCGTTGGTGAGGGGCAGGAAGAGCTTCGAGTTCGTGAGACGCGGAAGACTTGCAGAGCGCGGGCTGGGAGGCGGGTGTGGCCGCCCATTTGATGCAGCGTGGTCTGTCATGGCTGCGAGGTGTTCTCGTAGATAGCTCTACACGCCTTGATAGGACTGGCAAGCTGTGCGACGGGACGTTGTCTCTACCCAGGTAGATGGTAGTACCTTGATTGGTCGCGTCGCAGCTATATCGCGCCGCTGACGTGCGCAACAGCAAAAAGACAGTCGAGATCTGAAGCTACTTGGGACGAGAGCGAGCACAATCCTACATATGCGACGCGATTGACAGACGTGCGCGCTTGCACGATGAAGCGTCCGGTGAAGAATGAAGTGCAGTGGCAGGTTCGCCGAGACGGAGAATGGTCTTTTTCACGGGCGCGATCAACATGCTTTGAGACAACGGCCCATTACCCTGGCCCATCGGCCGTTTAACGCGATCATAGCTCCCTCGCTAGCTGCTGTGGGGCGCCGTCGCGGGGTGAAAGATCGTCAGCTTCAAAACACTTAAGCACTCGTTTCGTACTACCGCCATGTGTCTCAAACTCAATCTGGATGCGTTAATTTGGCCGAACTGCACAACATCGTTCGACAACTGTTGCAAAGTGACAAGATCGTCAATTGCCTACAGCATCTAGGTCTGAACGTGCAAATACAGGGTCCACTTGGAGCCGAAGGTCGGAGGTTACGTTCATGCCGGCAGGACGCCGGGAGGACCCGTTATGGAAGTCAACGAGTTTTTGTGGTCTTTCCAATATTCCACGTCCCAGGGGAAAGCATCGACTAGCAAGGCTTCTATTTGCTTCATCTCCTTCGCATCGACTGTATATCATGTTCCTAGACCTATATCATGTCAATGCGCAATGTTCGACTTCTCATTGTCTGTTTCCTGTGGTACATGTGTTGATCCAACGCAAACCTCCACCGACAACAGTCACTGGGCTGGACCCTGTCAATGAAACACTTACATGCCATTTGGCGTCTTGGTTGACATTTCTCTTATACGTGCAATCCTCGGCAGACTTATTATTACGCACACTGCAAACATGTTCTTATTACAATCGGGTTGAGATTATTCATTACTTGTACATAGTACATCGAGTTGAGATGAGTCATTACTGGTATAAGGCATTATTTTACAATAAGCAGGTTCAGCACGAGCCTATACTGGCTACGCTGCTGCTTGTTGCTGGTAGGAAAACTGGAAGTGGACCACATAGTGCTGGACCATGATGACATCGGAAAAGGCTCGTAGCTGCTGGTTTAGCATTCAGGCGATACGCCATCCGCTGCAGGCGAGGAGATAGACAGGTTCGCGAGCGCCTCGACGCCGGCCTGATCTTCAGCCATCGCCATACCATCGATCGAGCACGACTCGATGAGAACCATGAATACATGAGCCTTGTTGCCGATGCGCTTGCGACAAGCTGCTTGGTCGTGTCCAATGTGATCGTGAAAGGCCCCCGAATTTGGATTGGAGATGTAGTACGAAGAAAGCTCGTGCTCATCTTTGCTTTTCTGGAGTGTCAGAGCCTGCGCTAGACCGACCTCGAAGGCAAAATCCGGTCGCCACTTCTGAAGCAAGCGCAGGCGGCCAGTGACATCGAGTTCGCAGTCCTTGTTGAACGGGTGTGTCGATTCAAGAAGCCAAAAGTGGGTGGTAAACTGAACCGTGAACTTGAGGTACGTCGTCGAGTCGGGCAGGTTGTCATAGGCCAAGGTAAGCAAGTCCTGGTTGAAGTCTGGGGACCAGTTCCAAGCCTGGAGCTGCACTACCATGGCTGTGAGGATGTCGTCGCGAAGTTGATGGACGTTGTACTTATCTGCAAAGATGAAGAGTTTGAGGTATGACACTTGAGCCATGTTATAGTTCTTCTCCCGAAGTTCATACTCCTCGCGTGTCTCTATGAGAGACTCGCAAGAAGCTGGTAAATGGAGGGGAAGCGGATGATAACCGCCTTCGTCGATGAGAGGACGACTAAAGCGTGCGGAGGAAAATGAAGTCTGTGAACTATGACGTCCACCACGTGCATAGTAACTGCTAGGTAGACTAGCGTTACTACTACGGTGACTAGAAGATTGGGAGGAACCTTGGTCGGAACCATGGTCAGAACCGTGCTCGGAATCATCCTCTTCTTCGTTGTCTGAGCCCTCATTCTGGTCGTTGAACGCGGTCTCCGACTTCTCTGGGGTGTTTCGGTCAAGAATCAACTGATCAGGAATTGGCGCTTCAGATCCGGATGAGTAGAGCTGTGCGTACGGCCATGGAGGAAGATGCAGAACGTCTGTTCGGTGACATCCGTCGATTCGATCTTGCGGTCAGTAGCTTCCTTGAAACCACCCTCGAATGCGCCCCCAAAGTAAGGCGAGACAGCTTTGAGGAGCTCAAGGTTGACGGGGATTTCGACTGCTTCATCGACCTGGCCAAGACGGACAGTAACCATCTCGAAGCTCATCGTGAGAAAGCTGGGCATCTTGTTGTTGCGTTGAGAAGATATTGTAATGTTGTGGTGAGACGATATGTTGAGAGGAGATGTGAAGTTGCTCATGTAGTTGTGAGTGGAATGGATGCTAACAAAAAAGCAGGAGAGCGGAAGGATTTTAAGGTTAGGAGAATCTCGTCTTTGTGCGAGAGCAGTGACAATCGAGCCGAGATGGTCTTGAGAAACGCCGTGAGCATTGTGAAGTGTGTGACTTTGTGTGACGTTGTGAGTTCATTCGTTAGTGACTCTGCTAGCAGAGAGCAACACGATTGGTAAAATAGCCTCACGATGCTTTCCCGACAGCAGTTTTAGCTTCTTTCATACAAGCGTCCAGTATGGCGTCGAATATAAACTTGGAGTTGGTCAGGCGGTAACGACAGGTATCCTCATCGAAGACCTGATGCTCGTGGAAGACACAAGAATTCTTTAAGCCATGCTTGGCCAGTTGAGGGACTGTCTTGGTGGCATCTGTCTCTCCCTCTTCAGGTGGTTGGCCTCTTTGAGCCTGTGTAGTCATGACGTCTAGTGTGAAACCTGGGTGTAGCTTTTTTAGCTTTCCTGAATCCAAAGTCGGCTTTACAGGCGTCCAGAAATATATGGTTGAGAGTACAAGGTAGCGCGAGAGCATAGCGGTGGCCGGTAGTTTAGTGTAAGCAAGGTCAATGATCTCTATGTCGTCTGGGTCTGGGTACAGTCCAAATGAGATGCAGTAGCCCACGTAGGTAGACATAACGTCGTCTCTGAGTTGGGGAATGCTGTATCTGTCTGCGAAGATGTACAGTCGGACTAGAGCCTTTACGACTTCCTGATAGGTGTTTTGCCAAGCTGGGTTGCTATGGAAGCGTCTGTCCAGTTCTTCTGGACCTAGTATTCGAAGTACTGGTGATTTTCCAGAGACGTACTCGTCGAATATGCGTTTCCGAGGACGCCTTCGGCCTGCCGGGTTTACTTTTGAGTTGACGGCGTCGCCAGCAATATTCGTGACTACTTTTGAACCATTAGAATAGCCCAGGAGTGGCTCTGGAGGCGAGGCAGGGAGATATTGTGAGTGGAGCCACGCCAGAAATGTGCGGAATGTGGCTTCACTCACATCACGAAGCGTGATGGTGCCTTCTTTGACACCAAGAAATGAACGATCAATGGCGCCACGAAAGAATGTTGACACTGAGCAGATGAGGTGCCGGTAAACCATGATATCCACTGCGTCTGCCGGTTTCCCCACACGCACCAGAACCATGTCGAAGTTCATATTACTGTTGTCATCAGCAACTATCACAGATGCAGGAGTCTGAGAGATTCATAGCATACGAGAAATGCGGCACACAATAACCCGGAGCCTTTGCGCCATGGTTTCCACGCGAGCTGAATTGCCGACTTTGGACATTGGTGTCATGGTATGCAGGTGTAGGGTGGGTGCTGGACTTGGCAGAACAGTGGGATACAGTCCTAGTCGTGATCTGTCGATATATGCGGCTCCGGGCTATCATCTTTCTGCATACCGCTTCTAGGAGAAATTATGTTCTGCATTGGTGTTCTTGTACGATCCTGGACCTGTCAAATTACAGTGTTGTTTCAATGTTGTCGCCTTCGAACTTTCGCAGACGGCTGCTAGTCTGCTAGCGCGCCACAACAGGTTTAGCCTGCCTGTTGGACTTGGCACACCACACAAGCGAACACCCCGATCAATATTCTGATTCTCTCTGATTGACCCCAACGACAACCACTTCGACATCCCGACACCCGTAGTCACGATGCCGGTACGAGCCAACCCGCCACCAGGATACTGCCGACCGAGATGATCTGACAATATCGCAGTCCCAAAAGTCCTTCCGCACCAAGCAGAAGCTTGCCCGCGCGCAGAAGCAGAACCGCCCCATCCCCCAGTGGATCCGCCTGAGGACCAACAACACCATCAGGTACGCAATATTCGAGAGCGGCCGTCACCAGGCTGCTGTCGCGACACCAAAATGCGACAAAGCACGTACAAATGGGAACAGCAGACTAACAGCACCACAGGTACAACGCCAAGCGACGACATTGGCGCAAGACTCGTCTCGGTATCTAGACGACTCGCCCCCACACCCTCAGCCTCGATTGCCGATTTCTCATACCCTTCTTCACGTCAAATACCAACACGAACGAGCAATCACGAGCGTCATGCACGACATGGCGACAGGCACTGGAGCGAGGTCTACCTTATGCATGGAGTAGAATGGTGGGCACGTTACTTCACCGTATACTCTCACTCTGGCGCAATGGGTCTGAAAAGAATATCGGAAATCAAGTCATGATGGAACAGGCTAGGCAGTGATAATGAATGCACTTGCTAAGTCACACAAACAATGGTCTTGCATGCGTGATGCGAATACACGATGTGTCAACATAATCTGGATTGGGTGTAACCGTTGGAGGCCATGGTCATTTGCTGATACAGACGGTTCCGTGAGCTCTCACCTGCTACTGGAGTGACAATTAGACCGAGCAGCGCCGCCTGAGGGGCCACTAAATCGGATTCTCGTGCTTGTTTCCAGCATACAAGACTTGTACAGACCCATGCGGCATCCCCTCTCTCCAATTTGCACCGATTTCGCCTTCCGCGGTCTCAAAAGCTTTGTTCTCGGTCCCAGAATTAATTATTAGAATGACTGAAGGCCGCGCGCGTCATTGCAGCAGTCCTACTTGCGCGTCCACCGGCCCAATACTCCGCCTTAGGTGACATTCTTCATCAACTAGCCCTTACTGTCTTCTCGCCCAACAATTGCGCAATATCGCTTAACCTCATTACAACGATCTTGATTAACATGCCCATTCCCCTCACGACTGCCCACTCCTGACCTGAAACTTGGGCCTCTCACTCAAATCCACCACAAGACACTTCTCCTCACTCTTCCCACACGTCTCGAACAGACTAACCACGCCCATCTGGATCTTAATCACCGTCGTGCTCCCCGCATAGCACACGCCCTTCTCGACGCCACACCGATTTGCCAACACCACATACACCGGCTTCTCGCTCTTGCTATCGACGATCGGCTGGAAGCGCTCGACCCAGTACGCCACGGTCGCGATGTCCGGCTGCGTGGGTTCCTGCATGAGCTCCTCGGCCGTCAAGTGACATAGCCAAGCCATGCTGACGCAGAGCAAGGGCGTCTTGTGCGTTAGCGCAGTCCGCGCGAATTCATACGATTCCCACGGCGCGGTGAAACGGTAGGGATTGATGTCCATGCATATGCCGAGGGTGACGTCGCCGAGGGCGCCCAAGGGGCCGGAGTAGAAGGGCTGGTCAGGTGATGTAGCGTTTGAAAGGATGTGCGTGTTATCGGCCGGGCCCTCAGACGACCACGTCTCGTCGGTATAGTAGAGGAAGGATTTGCGGTAGTTGTGGAGGATTTGGCCAGTTGGAGACACGGTCACGGTGGAGTTGTACTGCGTTGGTGGCGTGGAGGTTGTGATTTCGGGATACCCGATTGTGACGTGACATGTGTAGTGCTGGGCGACTTGGACGGCCCATTGTGTACTCACGCCTGCGGTTGTGGGCTCGAGGTATGGTCTTATCTCGTCGAGCGAGTGGAAGTTGTAGCCCGAGAAGGCGAGTTCGGGTAACACGAGCCAATCGAGATCAGACGGTATCCGTGTTTCTTGTAATATGACATCCGCGCGGCGTATGTTCTCCTGCACTTTGCCTACTTCTGGGGCGAATTGAAGACATGCGATCTTCATGTTTTGTTCTTTGTTGTCTGTTGCCATGGGCTGGGATGTGGATGTGTTCAACTTGAAGAGCGCAACGAGATTGGGGCGGGAAGAGCTGGATATATAAAGTTCCAAAGCGAGAGGACTCGGTGAGCCACGCAAAGGATAAACCACAGCCAGTCAACGCCAGAAACACTTTCACTACTACTGATGCCGGTGGTGGGGTGCGGGAAGCGGGGCACTTTAGTGTTGAGCGACTCAGTCGGCACAATGGGCCGCAAATGAAAGCTGGAGGTCTTGAGGCTTTTCGGTTGTATTTGTCACGACGCAGTGACTTGCTTTTGCTCGTGTTACTCGGGAGCGAAGCCATTGTGCTGTACAGCTGTCTGGAAGCTGTAGTGGGGACGTACCTGCAGTGGTACTAGCCCGCCTGGTGTGTGATTGGCTGGCACGTGCAGGGTAGCCGAGCTTAGCTGCATCAAGCTATGACGCGATGATGGGATGGTTTTGAGGGCACATACAGCATCAGCAAAGTCTCCACGCATCGTGCAGTTGTCGGACAAGCTGCGTCATGAATCGGCTATCACCGTAGCCCTTCACAACAATCCCAATGGCAGGCAGACGGCTCGTCGATGCCGCGAAGCTCTTCAATGCCTCCAAGTCGATAACACAGAAGCACATTGCGCTGCGGTCAAACCAACTCGAGAAATTCAACAAGACATCGAGTCTAGCGAAAGCCGTCAAGAACCAGACTGACCGGATCACGCTTACGGCAGCTGCGGCAATCGAACTCTCGAAACGTTTCAGCGAAGAAGCCCCGGCATACGCCAGAGCTGCTGCAAAACAGGCGACGGGCACGCCCAAATCACACGACGATATACCGCGTAGAGAAACAGTAGAGCGCAGTAATGGCGCACCAGGGAAGGAGGAAGGCTTGCAACAAGATCATCACTATGAACAGTCTGAGCAGAATTCGTCTGTTAGGCCCCCACCAGAGGCAAAACTCGAGATAGAGCAGGAAGAAGCACTACGGCGGCCACTGCCGGATGGAACCATTCCGACATCTGGCGTGACGCTCGAGCAGGAGGAGAGGAGCCCAGATACTTTCTCGGAGCGACCAGTGGGAGAAGCTCCAAAAGAGCCTCTCATCGACGAGAAGCACGACCCGGCTCGAGACGAAGACGAGGGCATCAAACCAGTAGAGTCCGACGAGAGCACCATACCACTCCCGGGCCAACCAAGAGGTACATCCTCAGCTGTGACAGAAACTATACCGGCGCATGCGGAAGACGTCCAACGACCACCTGCATCCTCGCGAATTAATGACCTACAAAAAGGGCATGATCGAGATGTCTTCTATTCGAGATCAGCCGAGTCACAACCTTCCCCATCTTCACTCCCCCGCGTGCAGATACCGAATCACACAACGACGAGACAAGCGAGTGACGAACATGTGGATGATAAGCACTTGAATCAGGACGTCTTCTACAAGCAGGATACAAGGCAAGTTCCCCCAGAGCAGGAGGGGTTGCCTGGAGGCATCAACACAGATGTCTTCCATTCGACACGAGTTAAAGAGATGCTTGGGAACGACCCAAACTCACGCAGGGCACATATGAAAAGGAGAGGACCGAGCATAAATCCCTTTATTCCGCCACAGTATCAAGCTGGTCACGGACATGACACAGTGGCGAGCAAGCAGACACAGCCCCAGAAGCCCGACCTGCCCGCGCAGCCAACGCAGGCACAGACGACCGAGCAGGAGATGCAGAATTGGGCGTCACAATTGGCTCAAGACGCACAGAGCAACACGGCGACAACCGAAGTATGCCAATTTCCACCCAATTTACGAAGTATACTGATTAGCTGACAGCAACACCCCAGATAATCGATGAAACGGCCGCGACAGAACCAGAAAAGGCTCCATATGCTCTCCGAGAGTCACGCGTACCGTCTTCCCGATTCGGTCGGATGTGGCAGTATGCCGGCCTGGGTACAAGCATGGCCCTAGGCGCTGTTGGTGAGAGTCTTCGACGCGTAACAGGGAGCGCTGCCTCAACAGGTGGCTCTCTCATGCTCAGCCCTGGCAATATCGAAATACTGGTCTCGAAACTGTCCAAGATGCGAGGCGCTGCTCTCAAGCTTGGACAGATGATCAGTATCCAGGACATGAAGATGCTCCCACCACAGATACACGATGTTTTGCAGCGCGTGCAAGACAGTGCAGACTACATGCCAGCATACCAACGCAACAAAGTCCTTACAAGCAACCTGGGCGAAAACTGGCGCGACCTTTTCGATTCCTTCGAAGATGTCCCCATCGCAGCAGCGTCAATTGGGCAAGTCCACAAAGCAGTGCTCAAATCCAACGGACAAGCAGTAGCTGTAAAGATTCAATATCCAGGTGTTGCTAGCTCCATCGACTCCGACCTCAACAACCTTTCAGTACTTCTGACTGCATCTCGACTTCTCCCAAGGGGATTGTTCCTCGACAAGACCATCGCGAATGCGCGCACGGAGCTAGGATGGGAGTGCAACTATACGCGCGAGGCAGAATGTCAGATGCGATTTCGCGATTTCCTCGCAGACGACACCGACGCCTTTACTGTTCCCAAAGTCTTCTTTGAGGCAAGCGGGCCTACTGTCCTCACCGCAGAACTGATGCACGGTGTTGGCGTCACCAAGCTCAAGACTTTGAAGCAAGAGCAGCGCGACTGGATAGGCACACAGATTTTGCGCTTGTGTTTGCGAGAGATTGTCGAGTTCAAGTTCATGCAGACTGATCCTAACTGGACGAATTTCCTGTACAACGCTAAAGCGCAGAAGGTTGAACTTCTCGACTTCGGCGCATCACGCGAGTATCCCGATGAATTCGTCGGACCCTATGTCAACATTCTCATTGGCGCATCACAAGGAGATCGCAATGCGATTCGCGATGGCTCCATCGAGCTCGGATATTTAACAGGAGACGAATCTCGCACCATGCTGGACGCACACATCCAATCCGTCTTGACACTTGCGGAACCCTTCAAAGCCGACGGGCCGGAGATCTACGACTTCAGAGACCAGACCATCACAGACCGCGTGCGCGAATTGATCCCAGTAATGGTAAAAGAGCGCCTCGCCCCACCACCTGAAGAAACATACTCCCTGCACCGCAAACTCTCCGGCGCATTCCTACTCTGCGCAAGACTGGGAAGCCGAGTCCCGTGTCGCGAGTTATTCAGTAAAGCGATATCAACGTGGGAGGGGAAGGGGAAAATACTATAACCGCCATAGCCAATTGTGTTTGTACGGGTAGGTGTAGATGTAATGTTCTCAATATTTGTATACTCATCCGCGCGCTTCAAACTGAACCATCCTATTCGTGCGCTTCTTGTACACGCTTCGAAACCCGCATTCCTTGCACCGAATCGGCTCGCCTTGTTTGATCCGGACGGGCTCGAGACATCCTTTTCCACCCGCGCAGTCGTAATACATGACCCACGGCTCTGCAGGTAGGACTGGTGCTTGTACGGGTCTTGCTGCTGGAGCGCGATACGGCAGATCTGGCCACTCAGTTGGAGTAACACCGATGATTGCGATGCGATTCGAAGACACCGGCGTGGTTGTTGCAGCAGGCGTCGCAGGCGATGACTCGCCGGATTCCGACGCGGATACTTCTTCGCCTGTTTCTTATCCGGATTCAGGTTCTGAAGTAGGAGTTTTGGTGGGTTCTTCTTGTCCAATGTCTTGTTAATACACTTGTTGCTGTTGCGCGGCGGAAATAGATTGGACTTCACGTACCCTCGTCCTCTCCATGCAGCGCCTCAATTGCCTCGTGCATTTCCATACTTAGTGTGCGTCCTTTTGCTGACAGTGACGCCACATCTACATCACCGACCGATATCTTCGCGGGCACGTCGAATGTAAATTTACTGTCTTCTCTCCAACGTTTGCGCACTATCCATTCTCCCCTCCTCCTCCTCCCTCCTCCCTCCTCTCTAACTCCTCCTCTCTAACTCCTCCTCTTCTTTCACATCCTTCTTTGCTTCCACGTCATCCTTAGCCACATTCTTACTCTACCTCCTCGTCGTCGGCGGCATAATCAGCCTTAAATACAGCCGTCGCCCGTACTGATTGCACTCTATTGTGTGGTTGGGGGTGCGGCGTGGGGGTGAGGGGGTGTCGGATCTGAGACAGGGCGGGAGGAAGAGGGTGGATATGATGGAGAGGAAAGATGTTGAGTGAGACATGGTGGTAATTGTGATGGTTCCGATGGGGCTGGGGAACAAAGGATTGTGGTGTGGGAGAGAGCGGCGGTGTTGATGGGTGGGGTGGACAAAGGGGATTGTTGATGGATGGACGGATGGGTAGGAAGGGATGACGTATGCGATGAGGATGTGTATTTGTGGGATGTGTTGGATTTGGCGGTGGATTGGGGTGAGCGGTTACTGCTTTGGGAATGAGAGGACGAGTCTGCATTACGTGATATCTGTATTCTTTTTTTCCTGGTAACGCTCGCTTTATCGTACAAAGAACTCCAAAATACGCTCATCGACTATCATCAACTATCTATTTTTGCTCAATTTTCTTCTCCGCGTTCTTTCTTGCTTTCTCGTTGTACCACAACCACGCCGCGAGTGCGATGAAGGATCCAAATCCACTTGCCATGATCATCCTACCTCTGAATCCTTGTTTCTTCTTCAGCGCCTCATCGCCGCCAAGAATGACCACCGCTTTCTTTGACCAAGTGTACTCTAGTCCGCTGTAAATCGTGGTACTGGCGACAATGGCCGACATGCCTTGGACCATAGTTCTGACACCCGCCTCACCACCTAGCGCATCCTGAATCGACAACAACAGCCCGCCTGCTGCAGACTGAGTCGCAGATGGATCGTGCAGTAGATTCGTGCACGGCAGCGTACCCAACAACGTCAACTGCAGGAACGTGTTGAACTTGGAAATACCGGTAGGGTGTACCTCAGCGCTCGGAAGACTGAAGTCCCAATACCTCGCCATAGTCTTCGGCGCAGGCAACGAAGCGTAGCGATA
Organism: Parastagonospora avenae f. sp. tritici 18332-5; assembly: GCA_022559985.1. Taxonomy (NCBI): domain Eukaryota; kingdom Fungi; phylum Ascomycota; class Dothideomycetes; order Pleosporales; family Phaeosphaeriaceae; genus Parastagonospora; species Parastagonospora avenae. The sequence goes on from JAFJTR010000031.1 coordinate 56,427, forward strand.
GTACAGCGCAGAGATCGCAAGACTGACATCGCGTCCCAGGATCAGGGCAAAGAGCGGCATGGGTAAGCTGCCGTTGACAGCTAGGCAGGTGACTAGAGTGGTCATCAGGAACTTGTCGGCCATGGGGTCGACGACGCTGCCAACGACGGTTTGAAGTTTCCATTTGCGCGCTATCCAGCCGTCCAGGAGGTCGGAGACGGCAGCGTAGGTGAAGAGGGAGAAGGCGTAGAGGTGCTGGTTATGGATGATGAGGTATCCGACCATGGGTGTGGCGATTAGGCGTGTTAGGGTCAGGAAGTTGGGGAGGTTGTAGATATTCTCATGGCGGGTGGTGTTGAGCTTGAGTGTTGATTTCAGAGTTGTTGCAAGTTTGGCAGTTGTGTATGATGGTGGCTCATTCTGTGAGAAGATTAGCATGTATCCACCAAAATTTTGTACACTGAGGCCCAAGTCGTGATGATAAATTTGAGTTGAGATGGTTAGAGCGTGTCACTCATTATCCAGATACCCCCAAGTGCATATTCACTCGTTGGTTGTACGCAAACTTGCTTGCTTGGAAGGGAGTCTACCAACGTTCACGCATATTTATAGAGTTGCAACCTACCTGCGGTGGTTTTGACGAGGATGACGTAGCGTCTTCTGGCCTTGCTTGTCGTACACACGAGGTGCTGAAAGCTTCTGGCTTGTGTAGATGGGCACTATGATTATTCTTCAGCGCTGATAGCGCTTTGCTGTGACGAGATATGCCACTTTGGCCCAATGAACACGAGGCACGTGAGGGTGACCATCTGAGGTATCGTGCTGACCACGGAAGTCGGAGTACGGCCCGTGGCCCGATCGATGAGCACAAGGCAGACCGTACCGTGATAGACGGTATCCTGGCAGCGGCCATGGATAGAATTGATAGATGATTGGCGCCTCGTGTGGTTGGTATCAGTCTTCAAGCGCACGGTTTCCAAGGTTCCTGCATGGAAGGTTGCCAAGCCCCAGGGCCGCTAGCGATACCAACCTGGACCTGATGTCGCAGCCTCGCACACCTCATAAACCAGCGCGGAATCCACATCACGTCGCACACTGCCGTCTACCTCGTCGTTGCAGCTTTACAATGCGCAGTTCCTCCCAAATGATGCCCGCCGGGACTGGCATGACAATCGCTTGGGTTGGCGCCTGTGCCCTAGGACCAAACAGTGAGCTCATGACATTTGCAAGGCATGCTTGCAACTCGAACGGCGGATCATATGCATCGTCTTCATGGCAAACAACGCGGCCTCGCGATTTGCAGAGCATTTCACATGGACGCACGAGGTGCTTATTTCCTGCGACTAAGGAAAACCTGAGAATATCGAAAGTCAGGCCGGACGGGGGACTCCGGCATAACGCCACCATATAGTTCCAGCGGTATGCTGGATGCGTGGGAGCATGAACTGATTTTGGCAGGCATTACATCATTGGACCATGTTAACATCAGCTCAAGGTCCACTCTAAGGGTCCAGACGTCCAGACCCTTCAACACTGTTGAGCGCCATGGAGTGCCTCCAAATGCACGTTGCTAGCTGATCGTCTTCGCCCACGTTTTAGATACCTACTATGATCATGCAGGCAGCGGGTCCAATAGTCTACACCAACACCTAAAAGACGATCCACAATACGTTGCGGAGTGAACTTCCGCCAATCGTTAGGGAAATTCACAGTACGGCGAACGGTTCTCAAACTTTACCAGAAGAAGTTGATAGCCTCGTTCCTGTGGACCCTCGAATCCATACTCTTTATTCTGTAGTGTCGGCAGACATTCCTAACCTGCTAGAACGGGAAAGTTTGTTGCGGTATTGTTGCAGTTCGGCGTTCACGATTGCCGAATTCTAGCGGTCCATCAGTCTGGAGGCGGATGACTTCCACTCGCGTGCGGAGAGAGTTCCGTTCGAGGTCTCCGATTTTCAACGCCAATGTCACAAAACACAGCCAATGCTTTCTGCGGATAAGCCGTCAAACGCGCATGAATCAGGGTCTCCAATAACAGCCTGGATTTCCAACGCTACGGTTGATCGACGAGGGAGCTCTGCGATGTCCAGGTTTTGCTTACTACATGTAGTGGGTGTCTCCAATGAGACACCTCATCGATATTCTCGGTGGAATTACGCGGAAGCCTGTGTTCAGCCCCCGATTGCTGGGTTACCAGCCGGCACTGATGCAGAGGAATGCTTGTTCTGATTAATATATCGCCGGGCATGGGCAAGGAAATTCGTCACCAACAAACTTACCAACAAGCAGTTCCTCGCAGGACTCCCAGGCCCTCGCATGCTCCTTCCCGCTCTCTTGCCCTGATCAGGCGAGCCCCGAGGAAATCCATGATAAGGTTTGCCCTCGTGTCATCGTGTCATGTATCGTGCATGGCAATAGACCCAAGAGATCATGCTGGTGGCTTTCGTCCCGCAGATTTACCGTGCAGGTAATCACAGAACCTTATTCCTAGGCTTCAAACATTCCTCGCCACGATGGCGCAACGACACGCGAAAGGGCCCGCACGGGAATAATAAACAAGTTGGCAAAGCAGGTATGGAAGAACTCTACTTCTCTCTAGAAGTTTCAATGCAACGCCACAAACTTGGGAGTCGGGCTCGCGATTTCTGCATCCGTCTAGCGTCACCTCTCTAGCACAGTTCACATCTGCACCAGCCGATCAACCATGTGCAACAATTGCCGGCGGTCCATCGGATCCCCCACCACAGCTGGAGTACCGTACGGAACGCGGCGCCAGGGAAGGCATTCGCGAGCTGCCGTCTATCTGAAACTGCCGGCAGTCTGATACACGGTCTCGATTTCTGATGCAGCAGTGGCCGATCGTCGACCCTCAAACACGCCGTACGCACCTCGCCTCGATCGAACTTTTCCTGTCTTTTCGGTGACCAAGCAAGACCTTTCGGCCATATGCGCACGCAAGTGTCGTGAAATGGTCAGTGATGACCGTTGAACGCGGACCCCGGACAGCAGCGCGGAAGATGACCGCTTTTCCATGAAAGCTTTGCGAAAACGGAGATGTGCAGTCGCTTCGGTAAAGGACTTCTATTGACCCACGATAGAATGGAGCGTCCACCGAGATGAGGCCACGCGCGGGTCGAACGGCAAACAATCATACATGGAGTATGGGTCACCTCGGTTCACCTAGCTCTACGGTCTTAGGACCCCTTTGCCAACTCGCCCACCACTTCCGCTCCGGGTACAAAGTCGTTCACGATCACCAGCATGGGATGTCGATACAGTGCATGACACGTGCGGGCCCCTAAAAGTGTCGCTATCAGGTGATCCGTGCGGGTCAAATATTGGCCTAACTTGTTCCTAGATCTGCGGGCACAGAAACGGGAAGTTCCTTGGAGCAAGCTGCAGGTGTCTATCAAACAATACAAATGTACTTACAAGCGAAACCAGCTTCGCTGTGACGGGTTGTATTGTTTCCGGGTTAGGCAATCAGGGACATGGTGGATGAGTTTCAGAACTGACAGTGCGCCCCACTAACGCAGGTACAGAGGACCACTATGCCCATTTTCGATATTGCTCCGGGCTCAGTGCGCCAACGTCGACAGCTGCACAAGTTGATCTTGGGAACGGCAATGGATATCTCACGGCAAGTCAGCATGCGTTCGCAGCTGCAGGTCATGATGTGGATTGGCAGAATCGATAGCCTAGGGTTTCGTGCAGAAACCTTATACAGGCTGCGAATAGCCTCTACTACGGCAACTGCAGGACTATTTGCATCTTTAGCATCTCGGTTGCCGGCTGCAGGTGTTGCATTCTGGGCCCTGTAGGATGGGCCGCATGAAACAAGAAAGGTACCCTCCATTACTACGGTGGGCTGTTGGGCATGCAGGTCCACCAGCAACTTATCCGAAAGTACGTAATCTGGCAGCAGGACGTGTTGACAGGGCGAAAGATATGACGGAAATGTGATATGCAGCGTCCAGATGCATGAAGCCTGGGTGACGGTACAACACGACATCTTACAACGGGCGCTTGCAAGCGAGAGCAGGCTGGCCGTGGGCATCTGATTGGGCGGTGGCGTTGAATGAAGACGGCTAGAGGGCAACGGCTAGCCAAAAGTAATTCTGAAACGGCTTCCACCACCTTACTGGCTTGCGATTAGAGCGAGACGCCCAGCAAACAGCCCTACTGGAATTACGGACATTCGCGCTCGCGATGTTTGGATGACAGCGCGAGCAGGAGGCAGGTTTGCAGAGTGTGGGTGGGTGGGGGAGGGGACTCGAGCTCGGCGGAAGAGTGACCGGAAGGTCTGCGGGCATCGATGATGCGAGATGGGAAGGTGCGCCCGCGCTCCCGCAGGCGAGCCAAGGTCGCGTGTTTCAGGAGGCAGATCAAACCATGCCCCAGTGCTGTTTCTGCTGGTTCCTGCATCTCGACGCACCTTTGCAGGCTAAGTGATCAGCCACTGCAGAGGGAGAATTGAGTTCGAGGCTGGGTGGCGGTCATCGATGTGGTGCTCTCGTGACGCGCGCGCAGGCTTGCAGGTGTCACTTCGGCACGCAATGCACCAGCGAGGAGCGAGGACAAGTTGCAGCTAGCTAGCGAGACGGGTAAGTAGGAGCGCCATTTTGCAAATTGTGGTTCTGGGAATTTGCAGTTAGTCATGGAGGAGGTCTGGTCGAGCAGAAAGGGATTTTGTAAGATGACAGCGGGGCGGTGACAGACGCCGTCGGCGACTCGAGGATGCCGGCGTGCAACTGTCAGCGTTGATGCAGTCTGGAGAGAAGATGGTGTTGAGGCGGCGGGCAAGGCCGGCTTCATCCACTTGGCCGACAGCGAGCTAAACTGACGCAACAGAGCGTGGCCATGTTCTGAAGCAGCAGTGGGCGTGGAACTGCGATGATCTCTACTGTGGAGGGCGGCAGCTCGTGGAGGTGATGCAAGCGATGGGTGGGGCTAGGCTCAAGAAGGGGTGCGCCGAGGGCAAAGAAGGGAAAGAGCATTCGGGCCCGACGCAGCCAAACGGGGAGGGCAGGAGCGAGCGAGCTGCACCTGCACATACTCCAACAAACGGCAGGAACCCAGCAGACAGAGGGAAAGGGCGCCCTGTCCAGCTGTTGTTGTTGCAGCCCGCAGCTGCCGTCATCGGGCACCCTGCATCCATCTGCATCGCTGTTCAGTCGTCGCTCAGTCGGCGCATGCAATTCGCCCTCTCCTCACCACCACAGTCCAGTCCAATCTGCACAAGCATGCTCCATGAGGCGGCCAGAAGCCCTCTCCCGCCGTCGCCAACCAGCGCGCGTCCTGTTCGCTGCCCCCATGTCCGCGCTAGTCGTGCCACGAGTCGCCCTTTCCCCCAGTCGCCCAGGCTGGCTTTGCACAAGCGTGCGCCGCCGCTCAATTGGCCGCGCCCCGGCGCACTGGCCATCTCGCTGACTTGCAAAAGCGCGGGCCAGGAATAGAGCATTCTAAAACCACTAAGCTCCTGTTTCACGAGGCCCTCCGACACCTAAAGCTGCCGCTGCCCCCTCAGATTTGCGTTTCGTATCCCCAAAGCCCTAACCTTCACTCTGCCCAGTCTGCTCGACGTCGAGACTGCTCACCCCCGAGGCAGGCCCTCGATACGTTTATTATCCCATTTAACATATCTGATACCGTCCTGGCTTTTTTCTTTCGCTTTGCGCCGCACCTTTGATTTTCCAATCTGGCAGGACCCTTTGCACCCGCAACGCACCCTACCGCATCCTATTAGTTAGCCCTGCTACGTCTGACGTCCCCAACCCAACTTCCCAAACACTGTACAGAGGAACGTGTTGCAGCGCAGCATGTATCCTACCGCCCACCATGCCCAGATGCCGCCGCCTCAGGCACGCTCTGTCGCACCCGAGACTTTTCTATTAGACCAGGACGCTCAGCAAAGCCTGCCGCCGGACAGCGTAGTCGCCCTCCAGCAAGTCGACAATCGTACGTGCTTCATCTAACACTGCAGTCCCGTCGCGCAGCGCATGACCTGATTTGTATTGTTTGCTAACCCGGCTGCAGTCAAATATTTCCTCATCTCAGCGCCAGTAGACTGGCAACCAGACCAGTATATCCGCAGGTTCCTCCTGCCAACTGGCGAATACGTTTCTTGCGTTCTATGGTAAGTTGAATATCTCGTCACAACTGCCGTCTGTCACTAACCGGCTCAGGAACAACCTTTTTCACATTTCCGGAACAGACATCGTGCGATGCCTTTCCTTCAGATTCCAGGCCTTTGGCCGCCCGGTCAAGAACTCGAAGAAATTCGAGGAGGGCATCTTCTCAGACCTGCGCAACCTGAAGTCCGGTACAGATGCGTCGCTGGAGGAGCCCAAGAGCGCTTTCCTTGACTTCCTGTACAAGAACAACTGCATTCGAACACAAAAGAAGCAGAAGGTCTTTTACTGGTACAGCGTTCCCCACGACCGCTTGTTCCTCGATGCTCTCGAGCGCGATCTGAAGCGCGAGAAGATGGGCCAAGAGGCGACCACCATGGCCGTGAGCGAGCCTGCTTTGTCCTTCGAGTTTGACTCTTCACAATCGCTCTTCGAGCAACTCACCAAGGCACAACAAACAAACTCCTCATCATTCAACAACAACGTGCAGTCATACTCGCAAAGCACGTCGCCAGACATGCGAGGAATGGAGGGCTCAATGCCCCCACCAAACATGGTCCCAGTTCCCCAGCCCATGCCTCAGATGCAGCAAATGCCCCAGATGCCCCAGCAGGTCCACGAGGACCCCATGGCTCAGTACCACCAGCAAATGTCGATGCCGCCATCAATGCAGAACACCATCGTCAAGAGCAGAGAGCAGCGCGAGTTCAGCGCACAGATGCAATACGACCGCAACGGCATTCCGTTGTCGCAAGTGCACCAGCGCCACAGCTCCATGCCAGCCTACATGGAGTACTCTCCTGCGCCTTCATTCGTGTCGTCGCACTACGAGGACTACAGCACTCGCGGCATGTCCTTTGAGCCTTTGACCCCTCCTCAGCACCAGATCAGCCTTGGCCCTGAACCTGCATACATTGCGAACGAGGACACTGGCCTGTACAGCGCCATTCCTGACCTCCCAATGCCAAACAACTTCAACCCATTGATGAACATTCCTCCATCGAACCTGATGGGCCCTGGCTTCTCTGGTGTCTCAAGGCCATTTGCGCCTGGCAACGTCTACTCGGTAATCGAGGGCTCGCCTACATACAAGCAACGGAGGAGGCGGTCGTCGCTCTCTGCTGCTGGTATTGCCGCAGCAGTCAGTGCATCCGGCAACGCCCACCAAGTCCACCGCCCCAGTGAGCTGAGGCGATCGATGTCGAGCTCCGTCGTCCCTGTGCCCGAGGCCGATGAGTCGACCCACAACTCCCCCAACAGTGCCAACGGCGCAAGCTACCCACAGGTGATGCCAGATTCGAAGCCCCTTGTCGACATCTCACGGCAAGGCACACCGCTGCACACCGTTGAGGAGAGCCCAGAGCCTCAGCACGCCATGCTGCACAACGACGATCTCAACAGCATGGTCAACGGTGAGCTGTTCGAGACCCCACTGCAGCACAGCGCTCTTGCACGTACTGCAGGTGCTGCTCCCGTCTACCGACGCGCCCGCAGTGCCACCATGATGGAAATCGGCCCGTACCCGCAGAAGTCTCACTCCTGCCCAATCCCCACCTGTGGTAGGCTCTTCAAGAGATTAGAGCACCTCAAGAGGTAAGCGCCCGCAATTTCCCCACGTTATTATCGTTGTTGAGCAACGGTTGGACGCTATTTTTGTTTTTGGATAAACGCTGACTGGGCGCTTAGACACGTGCGCACCCACACACAAGAACGACCATACGTTTGCCCGTTGTGCAACAAGGCCTTTTCGCGCTCGGACAACCTTGCTCAGTAAGTCACAAGGCTTATCCGCCAACCAATTCTAGCATGCTAACAGCACATCAGACATCGTCGCACACACGAGCCTCGTGCCGATGGTGAGCCGCTCAGCGACTTCCAAGAAGACGACCTCGAAGGCGAGGAGGACCACCTCCATTCGCTTGAGGAAGACTCTCCCGAATCTGGCAATGATTACCTGTCGCTCTCTCACCACGGTGGTTTAAGCGACATGCCAGGACCGGTAATCGGAATGACCTCTATGGCGCCACCGCAGCAGCTCATGGCTGGCAGCCACTACTGAGCACTGACTGGCCTCACACCTGCCACACATCTGACGACGTCGCACGACGTGAAATGAGCATTCGGCGCTTGCATCTAGACGGACATGTTTCCTTTTCCTTGTTCGACTCTTCTTTGTGGATCCGTTTAATCTCTTAGACCGATCTGTTTTTTTGCTTCTTTCTTTTTCCGGCATCGGTTTATGATGTCTCGCATTGCATTGCATGCTTTTTTTTTTGCTTATCCCCTCCCACTTTACGCGGTCCCTAGGGGGTGGAAATACTTGGATTACCGGTTTTGGCGGGGGCGGACACCGTATCACGACCTACGAACACGACGTTTCCTATCTCTCTCACTTTCTGTCTCTTTGCTATTCTCTCCCGTCGCTTCGAGCGCAAACCACTACACCACCCCAGTTTCTTCTCGCATTGCGAAAAAGCTTTTTACCACGCTGAAGCTCCTGCCATGGAGACCAGTATGTGCGCGCGCGTGTGCGCCCTTTCTACGGATCGGCGCCGCCCCCTTCTTGTGTGTATCTCGCGTCTAAGAAAGAAAGACGGAGTGCAAATTTTGGCGGCGGGAAAAAGTCGTTTGTCTGTTGATGGATAGACGGGCTTTTTGTGTATAATTATATCTTTGAATCACTTGGAAAACAATTCATAACGCTTACATGCGCAACTTTTGATTGTTCCTTGTTGACTGGCTTGTGATGGATGAACCGACTTCGTGTGCTCACTCCCATCGCTGCTTCGTGTCTCTGTCCACTGATCTAGGCGCTGGTTACCCCGGTCCTGTCGGCTCTACATGTGACGTTCATTGCGATTGATGTTTCTCACATCCTACATAGCCTGCACAGATTCCGCTCGCGCTTAGCCTGAACACACCCATACATCTGCCGTCCTCGCGGGTGCGACATGTTTCACTCCGCCTGTTCGTCAAGAGCGTGATCCATTGTTTCGTGGCAAATATGTGTGTTTGCGCGGGTGTTGCTGGGATGGCGTGGATGTTACGTTTCAATGGCTGCCGGATGTTGTTTTGATATGGATGCAAGTCTGGTCTGGGGTCTGGGGTGTGGTCATGAGGGGCTTGTATGGATTGATGAGTTGATAGTGAGGGTGCGGCGGCATGGAGGCGAGGGGGTGTTGAGGGCGTTGGGTCTCTGGGTGCTGGATCTTTAGCTAGGATGTTGGATGGGTATGTTGGTGCGGATGTTGAGTCTGGGGCTAAGACCTTGGATTGGAATGTAGGCAAAGTTGTTGAAACTTCGTGGATGATGGGGAGGGAGAAGGGGTGTTTGCGGAATGTTTTATGTATAGTCCTTATCTTGTTGAATGTTAATATGATGGCGACTTACTGGATGGCATCGGAAGTTCAAGGTATCACTGTTGCTAAAAGACAGGAAAAGAATGATGTCGCATGCTATCTCATGTCGGAGCTGCGCTTCTCGACTGCTGTCCGGCCCATCTTCACAGACCTCGGGAATCATCCCAAAGCCGGGGTGCTGATGTCGGATATTATCCTTGCGATCACTCCAAAGTTGATATGACCATGACCAAATTCCTCTCGGCTTGATTCGAGTCTGGATGCTATCGAAAGTACAAATGGTTTAATTGATAAAGAGGGGAGATAGGACAAACGTCGCATTCTATCTCATGTCCTCACTGCACTTCTCAAATCGACCAACTGCTGCCCGACACATCTTTACATAATCATCCGAAAGCCCACTTCGCCAGGTCTGCCCCATCTCTCAGATGCGAGTTAACTTCCGCCACGCATCACGCTTCTTCCATACGAGCATTGGCAACTCGGAGGGTAGTGGGAGGTTATCGGGATCTGAACGCAGGCAACTCTTCAGCAAATCTCTCAAGCCGGCGTCTTTATAGCACCGCGGCAGCGGATGGTTACCATCAAACGGCCTTCCCATGTCCGGCTCCTGCCGCATCCGCGCCAGACAATGAATTATAAGCCTCAGCTGATATATGTCGCTGCGACAACAGAACTGCGGTGCTTCGGGGACCTCGAATCTGGGCGTCCCGCCGCTGTTCTCCTTGCCGCCCGCCCTCCCACGAGCGATGTCCTTGAGCGAAGTAGACAGGCCAAAGTCGCCCAGTACGATAGTAGGCCAGTATCGAGTCAAATGACTCACGCTTTTTGCAGTGAGGAAGAGATTGCCTGGCTTGATATCCCGGTGTATGATTCGGTTCCAGCCGTGTTGAGTTGAGACGACCTGCTGTGATTGCGCGCATTGACGAATGCAATCATTGCTGCGTCTGGTGTATAAGTGGCATAGTGCTGAAGACATGTCCGAGAAAACTTTCCAGAGAAAGCCCTCATCGGGCAGAAACGACTTGTGCGCAGTGTACTGCTTGATCAAACCGCTTATGTCGCCCAGCTCGCAGTACTGCATGAAGATGCTGCCGTAGCCAATCCTATGATAGTCAATGAAGTCCTCACGATGTTACAGTGGTTTTGGCACTGGAGTATGGGGCAGAGCACGCGTAATGGAGGCTTGTGTCACAATATTTCTTCGCAATGCGCTTCTCGATGTACAACGTGCCGCTCGCTTTACTCCTCACGAAGAGAATATCGAGATTCATGCCGCCATTCTTAGCACTAGTAAGCGGTCGGACGGTTTGGAAGTCCGAGCGTCGGCTCATGGTGCTTTCTTGTTGCTTGATTGATGAGGCAAAGTTGCGATCAGCTGAGCTTTTAGTTAGGGTAGTAGTTGTTGGTCTGGTGAGAGGGAAAAGGCGAGGAATAAATACATTGTAGATGATCCAGTGACAGGTGAAGAGACATCGACACGTGAATATCATCATTGTGCTGGCACGTGTTGCATGGCGAACGTTGAGCCTCTGATCTGTCATTTAACGTATGTCCATTTGGAGGGTTACAGGCCAAATCAGCACGAAAGTTCATGAAGTCTGTACGACTACTCAAGATGATACTGGTATTTATATTGGCCTGCCCCTTTTCTCGTCAGATACTCGGAAGACGTCAAATTACTAATACGCGCATTTCCTAGCGATTGTGAATTGCGGACCTGTGGCTGACCCAACCCACTTCCCAATGCCATCATAATCCTCAATCCGCCCTCCCATCGCCCGCACGACCCAGATCTTGAGATTCTGAAAAGCGTACCAATCATCAGTCTCATGGATCGGCTCACCTTCACCTTTCCGCGGCGACCACCGCCAATCTCCACCTTTGAGAAGAATCTTGGATCCAACAGGCGCAGTACTATCAAAGTCGCCAAGAACAAACTCATGCGGGCGCGATGCAGAATGCGTCTTCTCCACGAAGATGTTGTCTGGCTTGATGTCGGTGTGCGAGAGGCCCAAGCTGTGCATGTAAACAATGCCTGCTTCTATAGACCGCAGGCAATATCGGACGTCGAAGCGCTTGCGTTTCTCCACCATCGTCCAGAGATCGCAGTCATATCGCTTGAAGACGAGTGCGTACACACGCTTTGTGTGAAGATCTATAGTCACCGCCGACCTACCCCTGCCAAACTCCAGGCTGTCTTTGGTAATCACGCCCCGATACTTGGCAATGTTCGGATGCGGATGATCGCGGAAGAACTCACACGAAATAATTTCGCGCGCTGTCAGCTCTGCGGAGAAAGAATCTTTCCCCACAACATATAAGTTCTTCTGACCCGAAGCCACGACGAGTGGGTTCTGCTTCTTCTTGAAAATGGCGTCCGATGGCTCACCCTTTCGCCAACGGAAAGGGTGATACGAGGACAGAGCTTCTGTGTAAATTTTAGTGAGATCGACGCGTACTGGTGCTATGTATCGTTCCTTCTGATACCATGTTGATACGTCGATGGTATTGAGGTCAGAGGAGTGGATGGTGCCCCTCTTGACGGCAACATAAAGCTTTGAGTTTGCGGTAGCTAGGACAAATGTTGCGGTTTCATGATAATATTCACCGACTGTTGTCTCGACGATTCGCATGTGCGGTGCGGCCTTGCTGTCGTTCATTATGTGGACGCGGAAGTGGTCGAACATCTTGACGATAAGCTTCTAGCCTGACAAGCGATACGATTTGAATGGTTGCGACTACCTATAGTCTGTATGCCAGATTGTGTTGGGAGGGAATGATATGAAATAGGCGGTCGTTCGCACTGTGCTATCATCGTGAATGTACAAGGTCGCCTGTGGTCACTTTCACTATGATCTGGTGTACAGAAGGAGCCGTAGGCGCAAAATCGACCCGTGTTAGTGAAATGAATAGCTATTTTGTATCACAGTCCTACGTGGGTCTCACTCATACAAGACATTGTGCAATGCGCATAGCCTGCTTTGTTAATATACTCCCGCTAGGTCCCCTGTGGATACTTCCATGGGTGTCCACTTTGCTGGATACGCCCGTTAGGATATTGTTTTAGGTATAAGTTCCTAGCAACTATGCTTAATCGCCTCTCCTTTCCTCCTTTCATCCGTTGCAGTCAGACATGACAGGCGCCACCATGACAGGCAACATCAACCCGCAGTCTTTTTTGCAATTTAACGCGTCTACTATGACTGCAGCGCCTCTCAAGTCCGACAATTACGAGAAGAAGGTCGGCTATATTGAGCTGCTATCTTCTCCGACCCCGTCTGCCCCGACCCAAGAATCAAAGGCTGCAAAAGTCCGTCGATGCAAGGAGTCGCGAGATTTCACGCTGCGAGAAATTCAATCCTGTAAGGTACTGCAGGAGTGTCCATATCCGAACATTTGTGGCTACCCTGGTGTAGCTGTCAACAATGGTTTGGTGACTGGACTCATGTTCGATCGCTACGACATGAACCTTCGCGAATTTCTCTACAGTGACTGGCCAGACAACATGAACGTCTCAAAATGTATTCAAGAGATCAAGAGTGGCTTTGATCACATACACTACCTAGATTTGGTACATTGCGACATCAAGCCGGACAATATCTTCGTCCACTTAGCAAGCGCGCGATTCGTCGTTAGGGATTTCGACTCGGTCCATCTACAAGGCCGGCGACTGACTCTCAAAAATGGCACAGAAGGATGGGCACCTCTCGACTCAGACAAAAACGATATAGCGCGGCGTAAGATCGACTTCTACGCCCTACAAATGATCCAGGCATGGCTGAACAGGATATTGGGGTTTTGGAATGATCCGCAATTCACAAACAATGAAGAGTCTTATTGGACGACTACCATTCTTGGAGAAGCACGAGAGGAACTCCTCCAGGAAGGAAACATCCAGCATGCTCAAATTCCTACCGGGGAGGAGGGATCTGGAGTCGACGAGATGGACACGTCTTGGTAGCTGTACGATCTCAGAGCATTCATCGTGTTGCAGTTGCCTAAAGCCCCCTAAAGACAAACGTTCACTTCCCATTTCCACACTCACGCTCTTTCACCGTCAAATGTATAGTGCAAAAAATAAAACTTGTTTCCAAACTCTGCCCCCTTCTCCACACCATTAACCGCTCAACCATCACCAAATATACCGGCAATATTAAATGCTCAACACCCACCCTACCGCGATGACTCCCGCCCGAAATCCGCGTCTCACAATGACTGGCTGCACGATCCGCGGATCACTGACCCGGGCTCTCTTCACCTCCCAATCCGGTGAGCGCTGGTTCGCAGAAACAAAACATCCCCTCGAACGAGGCCAGCGCTCCGATCCCTGGAAATGGGACACATCACCACGCGTCATCAACTTCGAGCGCATCTACCCACCCTACCTCCCCTCCATGACGGTAGCAATCCGCGAGGACGCCTCGTATCTCAAAGAGGTCGACTTCCTGAAGCTCGGCGTGCGATTGTTTGCCGGCGCGCCGCCCGCTGAGATTACGTTGCGCGAGATCATGGTGTGCGAAATGCTGCGGAAGGATCCGCATCCGAGTCTCTGTGCGTATCGCGGCGTTGTGAGGAATGAGCAGGGACTCGTGTCTGGTTTGGTGTTCGAGCGGTATGACTACACTTTGATACAGCTTGTACGCAGAAATCAGCAATTCGATGCGGAGGAGTGCTTTCGCGCTGTGGAGAATGGGGTGAAACATTTGCATGCCCTTGGGTACATCCATTACGACTTGAAGCCGGTAAGTAGACTCCGTGGAGAGAATCGGAAACAAGATCACAACTGACACTAGTCTCTAGGAGAACATCTTCTACAACATGCGTAGCAAGCGCTTCGTCCTGGGCGATTTTGATGCTGTTCAGAAGATTGGCGTGCGTCTGCACCTCAAGCATGGCGCCATGGGATTCATACCTGAATACACGAAGACTGATCTAGCTCGTGTCGAGTGCGACTGGTACGGACTTGAAGTGCTGAAATTCTGGCTGGAGAAGAAAGGTAATGGCAAAGCACGTAGATTCGATGTGCTTCCATCGACCGACGAGATCCTAGAAGAGGTGACTAAGGTGATGCAAGAGCGCTATGCTCAAGATTGAACGGTCAAGATGGGGATAAATCTTTGTAAATACAGAGCGCGATAACTGGTGCTAGAAAGTTGGCAGCTACTCGAACATGAATGCGGACACGAATTGAAGTACTGATCAAGTAAGCCTGATTCTAATAACGAAAACCATGGCGTCCTGTCTGGAAATCGCAGTTTTGACATGTGAATCCCATTTTCGGACATTTTCCCCTCGTACTAACTCTCCTTTGATAGCAAGCAATGTACATTGGTAAGGTGACTATGGACGTTAATCTGCGCGGTCTTTTGCGTTCACACCCACACCAGACGTTGAAAATGAATGATTTCCACGGTGCTCGCAATCGCCCTTCTCATACTGGCGTCAAAATTAGACTTCCACCTCCTTAAGTCACAAGCTGTGCCGCATTAGTCGCTACCGTAGATCGCTTTGCTGGTGGCTATCGTTTAAATACGCTGGACGCTATCTTAACTTTGCTCGTTCTGCGCTTAACCCGCAAGTCCCGTCCTCATTCATCCGTCGCCATCCTGCTTCAAGAACTTGATGAGAAGCTTTATCAACAAGTTGCGGTCGACCGGCTTTGCGATATATCCATTCATGCCCTTCGCGATGTAGGTGTCAGCCTGCCCTTTCAACGCATTCGCAGTCATTGCTACTATCGGTGTCGCCACGCCCTTTTCTCGAAGCTCTTTCGTGGCTGACACGCCATCCTGAACAGGCATGTTGACGTCCATGAGTATGAGGTCATAGGGTGATGGGTCATGAGCCGCCTTAGAAACAGCTTCCTTCCCGTCCTTCGCGGTGTCGAGACCACCAAACCCAAGACCCTCCAACATGCGCAGCATCACTTTGCGGTTGATGAAGTTGTCCTCGGCGAGGAGTATTCGCTTTCCAACAGCAGCTTCTTTCATTTGCTGCATAGGATCAATTAGTGAAGCCGTGGAAGTCTTCAGGGCTTCCAGTTCTTCTGCAAGATCAACAACGCTCATTTGCTTGCACTTTTTGAGCTTGGCGGTGAACCAGAAGACACTGCCGCGGCCTTCGGGATTCGGGAAGTACCCAATATTCCCACCCATAAGCTCAGCAAGGCTTTTACATATACTCAGCCCTAGCCCCGTGCCTTTAAATCGTTTTGTGGTAGAGTTGTCGAATTGTAGGAATGGGGTAAATAATTTGTCGGACGAGTCCTGGGGAACACCAATGCCTGTATCGATAACCTCGGACATTATGATAAAGTGATCGGCTTCTTCCCTATGCAGCTTCGCAACGATGCGGACGTAGCCTTCTTCGGTGAATTTAGTGGCGTTGCTAAGGAAATTTTGGATAACCTGCCGATACCGGAGGCTATCTCCCTCAGCTGACTTTGGTAATCTTGGATCGAGCAAGATTTCGAGCTTTAATTCTGGCTTGTAAAGCTTGAGATGTGCGCGAAAAACAGACTGTACAATGTCGGTGATACTAATAATGTCGTGACTGACAGAGAAGCTTCCGGATGCGAGCTTACTGTAGTCCAGTATGTCGTTGATGACTTGAAGCAAGACATCGCCAGATTCTTGTATGACGTGTGCGAGGTCAAGCTGATCCTCATTCAGCTCTGTATCGAGAAGCAGTGTCAGAGCTGACAGCATTCCATGCATTGGAGTTCTGATTTCATGACTCATATTGGCAAGGAACTCAGACTTCAGCTTAGAAGCTTCTTCGTAGGCGGATATTAAATTTTGCTCCGCCTTGCGTCTCTCCGTCAAATCTCTGGTGACCTTGGAGAACCCTAACAGGGTGTCGTCTTTGAATATAGGCGTGATGATAACATCTGCCCAAAAGCGTGTGCCATCTTTGCGGTAGCGCCAACCTTCGTCTTCTACCCGACCATCCCGCAGCGCATCCTGTAGCTCTCTCTCGGGCTTTCCAGAGTCGCGGTCTTCTTGGCCATAGAACCGGGAGAAGTGTTCTCCTATGATCTCATCCGGCTGGTATCCTTTGAACGCCTGGGCGCCCGCATTCCATGTGGCAACATTGCCATTCGGGTCGAGCATGAATATTGCATAGTCCTTGACGGTCTCGACAAGTATGCGGTAGGTTTCGTTCATATACAAGCGCTCCTTCAGCTTCAGCTGCTCCCTAAGCTCCTCAGTCATATCTAGGAACTCCATTTGAATGTACTGCAGACTACCAGGGCGCGATATTGGAACAGCACGAACAGTCCAGGGCGTCCCTGTATCGGGTAAATGCTTCAAATGTTGCACCTTTGATGTGCTGTGCGCAATTCGAACAGCTTTGTCAGCTGAAGCGTGGGCTGGAAATGTCACCGTGTTTGCGAATAAGTCATTCGCATGTCGCCCTAAGAGTTCTTTCCGATCGCTTGCACCCGACTGCCTTACGTAGCTGTCTGACACCTGGCGGACAGCTAGAGCTGCATCCAGAATGACCGTGGGTATGGGCGAGTATCGTATTAGTTCGTCCCCGAAGACGATGGAATCCGTTCCAGCCTCTCTGCCTGGCGCTGGCGCAATGTCGACCGCCCTTGGAGTATGTGACTTGGGCAGTAATGAGCTTAGGGACGCAGCCATTGTGTCGCAGGTGCGCGATAGCGAGGCTAAGCTCTCCTGGATTGCTGGGCAGCAGCGTTAGTGCTGTGGAGAGGATAATCGTACGAGTTGTACATGCCGGAGGAACACTTCGGGGGTGTTGCAAGCTTTTGACCCCATGTGCTCGTTAAGACTCGCAGAAAGGGTTGCGACACCGCAGGTGCCTCATTGGAGAGGTTGACGTCATTGTAATCGGATGCGAGATTTGGTGGCTGCGACTCGGCTGCACCATCCATGCGACATTCACACTACTTTTCGTTGCTTGTATTCAATTCCCTCCACGAGCTTGGCGTGTCTCTCCAACGCTTCTATATTTCTCGATCTAAGCCTAGCCATGCTATTAGCCTTCTGCCTAAGTCACTATCTACCAAAATTTGGGTGGGCTACTCCTTCAGCCTCCAGCAGGGATTTCAGCTCATAAGGAGTTCTTCAAGTTAGCGCTTGCAAGTTCCAAGTCAGCCTCCACCCACACTACGATATCAAGACGTTGTTCTAGCACGTTCCAATATGCGGGGCAGACAAGACTCGCCTTTTGCGATATGGCCCGTGACCTGGAACATCTATCTTGAGCACATACTATTTGCATCAGCATCTGTTCAAAATTGTGCAACACGACTGCAATTGGCGAGTGATATGGGCATCACTTCGAAGTCGAGATTCAATTGTACTCTCAACGAAATCGTGCCACGGAGGGACGGGGTATGACAAAGTGCCTGGGGACTCCCTGTGTGAAATTGATGACAAGACATCAGCGGATAGCTCCAGCATGCACGTGTGACCTGGCGCGAACCAATCGATACTCCTTGGGACCATGCCTGCGTAAGGCGGTCGGCTGGACCCAGCGATGATCAGCTTCATACTGATTGGATAGGTTGCTCCTCACCCTCGTCACTTCTCGAGCGTGGGACATTGATCTCAAGCATGTCAGAATATCTCACGCTCTTCCACCAACTCATTGTGCAGCATACCGGAGCATTAAAACGACTTTCCTGGCGCCGCTGGGCTGCGCCCTCGAGCCGAAACCACATGCCTGAACCACCAATCTTTGAACTCAAATATGAGCAAAGCATGTCGTCGATAACAATACCATGAGTTTTCATACGACTGTTCCAATTGCTCACGGGCCCCAGATTACCGCCAGTCAATATTTTCATCATACGCCTGCCAGCGGTCTCAGATTGTAGAAGCTAGACTCCGCCTCTACCGCTCCAAAATCGACATGTCTGGATGTTGGCATATCAAGAGACTCATTTCTCTTACCTGCGATAGTATGCCCATGGCTTAACCGATATTGCAGCTACTGTACCCGCTCTCAACAATAGGTGGCCGCCTGAGTTATACTTTCCTTCATGATGATCTTTCCCGGCTTCTAAACCGACTGAGCAGGCTTTGACGTGCGCTGATCATTTCGCATACATCTCTCACAAGTCGAGCGTGCAAATCCTGAGCTCGAACCACTTAAACCACGTGAGTAAGCCGACATGTACAAGCACATGCGTTCTCCATCACTAGAGGAACCTCACAAACGTCGAGGTTCGATTACTCCACAAGAAAGTTCGTCAAGCTTGGATTCTACAAGTTTAACGACTTCAAACCTGAGCGTCATACCAGGAAGTCTGCAATCACCAAGCACGTCCGGGGCTTCTAGTCTAGATACCAAGTCCAACAAGACCTCCGACTCACGTCAATCACCATCGTCGGCAGGACGCGTCTCCCCTCCAAAAGCAAGCTCACCAGGCAGCCTGCCTGCAGTGATGACGTGTGCGCAAAACGATATCACTGGTCTTGCAACTCCTCCGACGGCACCTGTGTCTTCGTACACTGACACGGTCGTAAGGCGTCTTGGCTATTTCAGGAACTTCACTTACCATGAAATCAGGCATCTGCAAATGTCGCGAACGTCTTCCGGCTCCAGGCGCCAGTCACCACGCACTACACACTAGTAGAATCGTTTCCGGTATTCCACACTGGAAATATGATCATACAGTGCAATCTCGTCGACCCGCCCAAGAAGTGGCAGCTTCACGGTGCTATTCTGGAACGCCACTCGTCGTAGTTCAGATGTGCGATGCATGCCGTTCCACAGAACCGCGAGCACTTCCATACTTGGTCATTCTTCTTGCTGGACGAACATGATGGGCAAGTCGCTTTGGTGCTTTAGGAAGTCAAGCTGATGACCCATAGCGAAGGCGAAGGACAGTCAGTTCTCAGTGTTGAGACCGCCCAAGACAGCTCGGTCGCGATTATACCCACGCCCCCTATGTCTGCGACTCGTTCCGCGTCATTTGAACTGAAATCGGACCAGACGAGCACCAACGAAGCCCACGCCGCCACAATAGACATGCACGACCAAATCCTCGGCTCCTTCTACTCTATCCCGCTGCGAATCCCTCGTCAAACTCTCCCACAGTCTCTCCAGCACCGCCCTCATCTCCGCGCAAATCAGCACCGCCCTGCACCAGCACCGCAAATCCCTGTACACCCCGATATCCGCCGACCCTGCGCGCTTCCTCCTGCTTGCCATGCTCCTCTCCAACGACGCCATCTTCTCCGAGGCTCTCATCTACATCGTCGGCGCACACCCCTGCTGGCCCTGGCCTAAGAAACGCACCTACCTGCCCGACGAAATCACGCAGCTTGTAAT
Source organism: Parastagonospora avenae f. sp. tritici 18332-5 (assembly GCA_022559985.1). Taxonomy (NCBI): domain Eukaryota; kingdom Fungi; phylum Ascomycota; class Dothideomycetes; order Pleosporales; family Phaeosphaeriaceae; genus Parastagonospora; species Parastagonospora avenae. Next base: position 76,208 of record JAFJTR010000031.1, read on the forward strand.
CCGCAAATCTGCGGCGTTGGATCAAATGTGTCTCGAAGCGGAGCGCGACCTCCTCTTCTTGACCATCCACATCGACCGCTTCGGCCCCGTTGAGCCACAAGTCCACTCCACCTTTCCAACGTGGTTCATCGTATCCACTTTCCGCAACCAATTCGCATGTACTTTCCACGCGCTCGAGACAGACCGGCAAGCATCTCTCAAGCGCGGCGCGCTGTTCAGGAAGATTTGCAAAGGCGGGCAGGAGTATATGGCGCCGGGCGAGGTGCGGCGGTTGATGGTAAGGGTGATGCTAAGTGCAGCAGGGAGCTTGGAGGAGGATTTGGGGATGTTGAAGGAGTGTGCGAGCGGGGTTGTGGAGGGTCTTGCGCGGAATGAATTGTGTTTGGATGTGGAGGGGGGTCGGGTCGGGTGTTTGACTTGCGTGAAGGTTGGGAAGGGGGATATTCAGTGGAGAGCGGGATGGGAGGGACTGGACTAATAGTTTCGGTGCTTGTATGGAAATGGTAGATTGGGGATGCTTGTATATTCGTTCGATAGAGTATCCTGGTATGATTTGTATTTACTGTCAGCTATATGAGAAACGTATAATAGGGGTATCATTCTTGACCAATGAGATTCATCCGTCTAGCCAGCTCTACCTGCGCGAAGTCGAGCCGAAGCCTGTGCTCTCATGTCTTGTGCTCGAGAAGCTCGATGATCCCGACGAAGGCCTCGAACTTCCCTCACCACCGTTATCCCATGAGCTTCCACCTCCGTTATTCCACCTGCTACCACCGCCAGTCTGGTTGCCTCGATTGCCCCAGCGATTGGCCGCCCATGTAGCAGCAGCTCCACCAGCAGCGCCAGACCAGAAGCCTGGCCGCCATTGCTGTTGCGGTTGCGCTGTGCCATAGCCTGGTTTTGCGCCAAGTCTTGAGTCGTAGTATGGTGGTGGTGGGTCGTCGTAGCCGTCGTTATCGTTACCCCCGCCCCACCCTCCACCTCCACCGCCCCAGCCTGGCCGGTTGCCGCCAGCTGCACCAGGTCCTTGAGCCCGAGCAATGAAGGCAGAGTATATGATCCAGCCTGCAACACCAATGAATGCCATCCAGAACAACGCCGCAGCGACCTGCTGACCGAACGTGTGGGGGCCATCGTTGCCGCTGTCGTCGTCGTCGCCTCCCCACCAGCCTCCGTTCCCTTTTCCAAACTTCTCATGCCCCTTTTCGGTGAGAACGAGTCGGTATTCAACACCACAGCTTCCCTTCAAGATGTACGGGTCCTCGGGGTAGTCGTAGCCTTCGCAGATGACGTCGGTGGAGCCGAGCTTGAATTCTTCGGGGAGTGATGCTGTGCATGTCCACTGTATATTGTTCTCGTCGTAGTCGGCGCCGGAATTCTTGCAGCGCATGACGTCGATTTCATAGTGGCCGCGTCCGGAGCCACCAATACATTTGAGCTGTATCGTGTAAGTTTGTGGCTTTTCTAGAGCATAGGGGATGCACGTACCTGTGGAATCGAGCTGACACGCCGGTGTGAGGTTTCCAGGTCTTTCCGTAGCGTGAGGCTTTGTACGTTGGACAGCTTGACTTTCGAGCCCGAACGTAGAGCTTCTGCGCCACTCGCGGCGAGCAGCGCAGGGTAGAGAAAGTTGAGGAGATGCATGTTGCAGAGCGAGGGTTCGAAGCGCGCGCGAGGGTATCTCTATAGCTATAGGCCCTGGTGGCGAGACATGTGAAAGGACACAGTAAGGCAAGTGTTTGTCCAAGGCAGCGATTCCAGACCCTTCGGACAGCTGTGAAGGCGTGTGTTGCGTCATTCGTCAGGAACGCGGCTGCGCTAAGCCATATTGGATTTAGCTCAGATATACGTCCGAACATCACGCGCGAGGGATGTGAATGCTCACTATAACCATGAAACAACGTATAACATATGTGTTGAAAGACCCTGACAGCTTCACTCCCGATCTGCTGGAACTCAAGAAAGATGGCTCAAAAGACAGCTTCGTCGTCGGCGACGTGCAAGCAGCTAAAGAACACCGTATCACTCTAGGCTTGGATGAGCTGCCTAGTGAGGTATGTCCGATTCCTTTGGTTTCTACCATTTGTGATCTAGTATACTGACTTCTCGTAGCTCAGCGCTGCTCTTGAACAATGGCATGAACTACACATTCGATGGGCGTCTCCCACGCACTACTCATCCACGCCACCATTCACGTCACGTGTCTCGCCCGGTCTACATGTCCTGTTCACCCCTCTCACATCGACCCCTGAAGAAGCGCTATGCGAGCAGTTGCATGCTTTCGTAAATGCTGGTCTGAACTGCACTTCGACCAGCGAGAGTTCGATCAAGCTTCCTGTCCTGTCGGAGCGATTCACTATGTCTGCATCCTCACAGTACTATGCCTACCTATCAACAATTCGAGATATAGCCACGGTTCTTGGGCAGAAATTCTGCAGATCGAAGGGTGAGGAATGTCTCCACCAAGCGCTCAGTCTATCTACAGCTACGTACCTGGACATTGACTACGATACCATTTCCCGCGCCCTCGTCATAAATGCCGGATGGCCGTCCGCCCCTGGTGAAAAGGGGTGGTCAGAAACCATCTCTGGAAAAGCATCTGACGCAACTGTCGAGATTGGCGTCTTGATCCACGAGCCCAACCCCGACCCGGAAGACATTCAATTCGGCGGGTTTCTCGCAGTCCTAGGCCAAGATACATCACCCAGTAAGCCTTCCACCACCTCTGCTCAAAGCTTGTTTCATACTAAACTCCCACAGAACCAACCCGCTTCCAAACACCCACGCGCCACTACCCCCTCCTCTCCCAATCCTCCTCCCCCCTCCCCCAACCCCACCCCCTAACCTTCACCACATCCTTCAACAAGCCCACGGGGCTGCACCCAACCCTCACCCTCTCCTTCCCCACCACGCACCTCACCCCTCCAAACCCCACCTGCAAACTGCACACGCACCTAATCCTCCCCTCCTACCTGTTCATCGACAAATACCAATTCACCGACCCGCTCTTCCTCGCCTCCAAGAACCTCAAGAAACTGCGTAGCTTAGCTGGAAACACCGATCTCGAGGCCCCGGATTGGGTGGTTAGTCAGTGGGGTAGCGCCGCGCTGTTCGAACTCGCTTTACCCACTAGTAGTGCTACTGCTGCGGCGCACAACATCTCCATCCCCCTACACCTACGCTACATGCCTGCCTCGCCCTCATCTCACACTCGCCTGCCTCTCCCCTGGCCCGTCGTCTTCTGGGCGTGCAGAGCAGATGAAGGGGCGAAAATGGCAGCCAATCCGTTCGACCGGATTCATCTGGGGTATGAGGCGTTGTTTGGGCCGAAGACGCGGTTCATGCATGTTGAGCCGGCGCAGGAGGAGTTAGTGGCGTGGATCGATGTGCCGGTGCTGGATTTGGGGAGGACGGCGTGGGTGGAGGTGGGGACCGTGGGGACGGTTGTGTGCGCGTTTTTGGGGCTGTGTTGGGTTTTGTTTGGGAAAGGGGGAGGGGATAAGGGCCGGAAGAAGAAGCAGTAAGTTAGAAGGAATTGTGAGTGGGTTTGGAAGGAATTCGATTCTTGCTATGGGTATCTCATGCTATTGCGCCATCCATATGCGCTGTTTCCTTGGATCTGCATCTTCATTCATGCAGGTTTCTAACTTATTTTTCTTCGTCATATGTACTGTTCTCGTCCCGATGATGCTCGAATACTGGCTCTTCGCGGCGCCTTCACTGCGCTCAGTCTAGCGTGTGTAGTCTCAGCTCATAGGACCCGTGACCAAAGAACTGCCTGGTGCGCTTGGCATGATAGGCAACGGCGTATCAGGGAAGATAGGGTGCAATGGGTAGATCGGGCCCTGACTCTCCTCTCCATCAAACAGCATCAAGTTCTGGATCGGCTGCTCACGGTTACCCAGCACGTTGATGACGTCCTGCGCGAGTTGTCCGCCCAGGAAAGCCGTGACTGGGGCCAGCTCGCTGCCAATATTGCCTAAGAAGTTCTTCAAGAACTCGCCAGACAGTGTACTCTCAGGTAGCATCAGCTCAATGTGCTTGTCCTTGGCTAGCTTGGTGAAGAGCATCAGGTTCTCTGGTGAAGCTGGGTGCGCTGGATTTAAGCCTTTGCCGTCGCGCTGGTACTGCCAGAGTGCTCGCACGCAGGTGAGGAGCGGGTGGACCTTCTTCACCTTCCTCCGATCCTTGGCGATCTCCGGTGGCAGCGGTGAGTCCTTGGCCAGCATCATCGGGCTGTACAGCTCCTCTTTAGTGACCACCTCAATCGCCTTGCCATTCTCGCGCTTCGTCTGTGTGCCAGTAATGCGCCTCGTTGTGGTCTCGGGCACTAACTCGGTCTTCCTGTTCAGCTCGCGCTCGATGACGAAGCTGTGCTTCACGAGGTCGGCGAAGATGTAGCCGTACATGCCGTGCGATGCACCAGCATAGAAGGCTTTCTGGGAGAAGCGCGCGCCTGCATTGAGTCTAGTGAAGGACAGGAAGTCGAGATCGGTCGCAATGATGATGTCGTAGGCGGCGTAGAAGCTTGGGTCGGGCTCGTTGCTGACATCGCGGTCGATGACGTTGACTTTAACGCGTGGGTTGAGCTTCTGGACTTGGGGAGCTGCTGCTTCGGCGCGCTGTATGTGTTAGCATGGTCATGCGCAAGGAGCTCTAGGCTAATATACGTTCTTGCCTACGTCGGCATCGCTGACGAAGAATTGCGCGCCAAGGTCTTCCTCGGTGACAACTTCATGGTCTGCGAGCGTGATGGATCCGATTCCAGCGAGCACAAGGTTCTTGGCGATCTCGTTGGCGAGCGCCTTGATGGAGACGAGCAGGATGTTGGCGGTGCGAATTCTGGGCGCGTTAGCTGTAATTCGAGGTGCGCGACAAGCGTCTTACTTCTCTTGAGCTTGAACACCCCAGAGGCGGATCTGTCGGTCGTAGAGGGCGATCTCATCCGCAGAGATCTTGTCGGCTTCGGCCATGGCAGCTACCGTCTGTCCAGCTGCATCGTCCGCAGGGAAGGTGCCATTGGCGACTGGCGCCGAGGAAGGAGCGGCCATATTTCAATGTGTTGTTGCGATGGCGTGCGGCAAGTACCTCAATTGGAGCTTGACGTGGGGACCTCGGGAGGGAAGACCACAGAGCGTCGCAAAAATGAGGCTGAAGTCGATATGCCGATCTTAGCTGCAGGCGCAACTCTAGTCTCTCGGTGACTTTGACTTGATCAGCACCAGGTAAAGGCAGTTAGATCTGTGACGAAATTAGTCTGGTACCTGCGGCTCTGCTGGGCCCGTGACACGCTTCCCCACGCTGCACGAGAGAAAGTGGGGCGACATGACAGGGCTCCCGACCCTCACCTCAGCCTTCACGCCAGCAACTCTCTTTACCTTCACCAGATACACACCGCCTGTCTATACCCACTTCACACTGCCCTAGGAAGATCACTGAAGCCCGCCCGTCTCAATGTGAGCGGCACCAACGTCATTCAATGCCCAGACCGCCCGCTTCCCCGACACCTCCGCCGACAAGCTTCCCTTTCACCGCCGGAAACTTTGACTATCCTCATGCGTCGACCTCACCGTCTTCGTCTTCTCGCCCGAGAACCAGCGAGTACATAAGGCGCGCGCCGCCATCGCTCTCCCACAGGCCCGACCAAGACTCCTCGGATCACGATGTCGCACCCGCTCGCCGACCGCCGCCCCGCCGCCTGCTACAGTCAGGACGGCGTGGCACCATGCACAGACTGTTTGGCCCTCCCCGTGACAGCGACCCACCAGACAACCTTTCCAGAAGACCAACTACCGCCAACCCCAACCGTCCCCGAGCCACGCCCAGTGAGCGCTACCTCCGCCGCTCCTCCGCACGCATACGTGAAGCGCGCGCAGACATGGAATCCGCTGCCGACCTGCTAGACTCTCTCAGCGACATCCCGCTCATCAATCCCTTCACCTTCCACAACACCAATGCGCGCGCACGCAGCCCCATCGTCGAGGTTGCGGCTGATCACAGGCAGACAAAGCGCCGGAAGCTCGACCACAACGCAGGCCTCAAATCCGAGAACGACGGATTCAAGTACGGCTACAAAGGGCAGGTAGTGCCTGGCCGTCTCAAGATGGAGATCCTCAGCTGCGATGGCGGTGAATACTTCGACAAGGACCACCCGATCGGCCTTCACAGCGTCAGAAATGTTCTCAAGAATGACAGCAGCGTGTACTGCAGCGAAAGTTCAAGATGCAATCTCTTGCTGAAGCACATTGGCGATGCGCCATTTACCTTGGAGAAGATTGTCATTCGAGCTCCTGACCGGGGTTTTACGGCTCCGTATGTAGCTCACCAATTGTGAGAAGAAGACGCTAATGTTTTCTCAGTGTACAAGAAGGACTCATATTTGTATCCATGTCCGCGGACGAATTGTTGTCAAGTACGGCAGGCTATGATTTGCAATACTCGTCACTTGACCCAGTTCCCCCAACAAGGTCATGTACGCCCAGTTCGGCAGACGAAGAGGAGATCTCACTAAGGGAAGCGATCGAGGACCCACACGTGTGGCAGCACTCTCGTCGTGGTGCTCAAGAGGAGATGGATGAACACGCTGAGAATCTTCGCCTGCGCGCCAGCCGAACGAACAGAATGGTAGAGTCACAGTCGTGGATACCAAGATCTGACCACAGATACATGCAGCGCCATTCGACACAGCAGGAAGACGATATGTATGGAGATAACTGTGACCACTTCGCGGATGACTCAAGGTCTGGGATCATGAGATTGTCTGCACCCACTCCCCCGCCCTTTACTGTGACGGCTGCGAGCGAAGCAGAGGAATCTGATTCGAACGAAGAGACGCCCAGTGCTGCAGTCATGGCTGATCTGATGCGGAGAGAGACGCTCTGGCGTGCCGAAACTGATGACGAGGATGGCGAAACCACTTCTCGTTTCGGTGGACTTCGTCGGGCGCCTGCTCTCGACTACACCACATATAGCGAGTGGCGGGCGCGGCGAGAGCGGCATATCGAGCCTATTCGAGCTACCCGAGTTGGGGTACCAAGCCGGATTGAAATATCCCAGCCTCTGCCAGAGGAAGATAACCTGATATCCCCTCATGCGAGGTTCTTTATCGCCAGGGATAAGAGCAAGATAACCATCAGGTTCCATCCAGCCATGTAAGTCAACGCTTCCCTATGCCTTGGCTCCACTGACCCAATGTAGTTCTGGACGGAACATCTTGCTCAAGCTCTGGAGTCCTACGCATGATAGCAACATTGACATTGAGAGCGTGCTGTTTTACGGCTACTCCGGGCCACGATTCTTTCCGGCGATACAGCTTTGTTGAGAAGGAGCGACAGGGAGATCTCTTGAGGTCAAGCTACGACTAATGAGTAATGATATGATGGCGGCACCAAGTGCGCAGTCTTGCAACGATAGTCTTAGCAGCGCTCACCGGCAATAATACTACGTGTACCAATCATTCCCTTCGTTGCATGAGTAGACCAATGCTTCACGACGAAAACATCTTACAGCCTCGATTGCCATTTCTTATACCGTTTGTCTCCCAGATCCTCACCAGGAATCGTGGTGGGTCTCAAAATGACGTCGGCGCTTGGCGTTCAAAAAAGTTCCGGTGCTCGGAACTGTGTGAACTTCAACACTCACAATGCGCACGATAGCACGAAGTATACAGCCTCTATGCGCGCCATTTCTACATCCGAAGCATACCACGAGGATACAGTTCGTAAAACCGTTACTTAGTCCAAGATGCACGCGATCCTTCCACGCGTCTGCGAGCTTGCGTGTTGTCGATCTCGCGTACAGTCTCCACGATGAAAAAGGCAGCGCAAAAGGAGACCCAATCGTGATCATCCATGGCCTCTTTGGCAGCAAAAAGAATAATAGAAGTGTCAGCAAGTAGGTGTAATAACACCAGAACGCAACCCAACGGCTAACGATCCTCGCCAGTGCCCTAGCCCGTGCTCTCAACCGTCCCGTATATGCTATCGACACGCGCAACCATGGCGACTCCCCGCACGACAAAGTCCACAACTACACCGCCCTCGCCAACGACGTTGAAGCCTTTCTGCAAAAGCACAACCTCAAAGATGCAACTCTCATCGGCCACTCCATGGGCGCAAAGACGGTCATGACCATGGCGCTCCGCAACCCAGATTGCTGCGCAAACATCATACCCGTAGACAACGCGCCCGTCGACGCCGCACTATCCAGCGACTTCCCCAAGTACGCCGAAGGCATGCAGCGCGTTGAAGCCGCCAAGCCCAAAACTCAGAAAGAAGCAGATGCCATCTTACAACCGTATGCCAAGGACCTACCCGTCCGCCAATTCCTGCTCACAAACTTGATCCGCCCCGCGCCGTCCGAGCCGCTCAAGTTTCGCATCCCCGTCAAGATTCTGACTGATGCGCTGAATAGCATGGCGGATTTTCCCTTCACGGATCCGGATACAAATAGGTTTGGGAAGAGGGCGCTGTTTGTTAGGGGGACGAGGAGCCACTATGTTAGTGATGAGACGCTGCCGATTGTGGGGAGGTTTTTCCCAAGGTTTGAGCTTGTGGATATTGAGGCGGGGCATTGGGTGATTAGCGAGAAGCCTGAGGAGTTCATTAAAGGTATGTCGTTTTGTGTAATTGTGGGAAGCAGGATGCTGATGAAATATAGCTGTTGTGGAGTTCTTGCAGGAGAAGGACGAATAGAGCGCGGGGCTGCAAAGTCACAAATTCATACCAGTCAAAGAAAGTTGCGACCAAATACCTTCTTACCTTATAAATACAGGCTTATATGCGTCTACGTTAACTGTGCTTACAAGCTCCTAGTCGATTGTGGGATTTTTTCTGACACTGTCTACCAGCTTTTTCCCCCTGTTCCAACATATAAGCCCCGTACACTTCACCGACCCCGGATTTCGCGAGAGGCAAACTTTGACTGTACACGGTTGTTATGCCAAAGTTTACGGGGCTTGTTGAGCCCTGTCGCCGCCTCGTTGACAAGAGGCTATGGTAGTCGTGTCATGGATACCCACGCACACGACGACTTTTTGCCTCAGATCCCAAAGCTAGCTATTCTGGACGCGGCATTCCATATTCCCGAGACTCGAAATATCAGCCAGCACTTTTGCTGGCTCGAGTGAGCTTCTAACAGTATTGAGATGCACGCTCACTGCTGCAGCTACCTCACAGCTCTACGCCTTGCTTCTCCAGGTTCATCTATTGGTCTTTCCAAAACGCTATGTCGCCGTAGTCTGAATAACAAATACTACTGTCACGATATCCAGGTAGATCTCCCGCGCTATACCTAGCGTGCAATTCTTCATTGACAAATTGAGCACGCGACAGTGACGTCAATACTTCTCCACGGGGAATTTGGGCCAGATCACCACGCGTTGCAAAATAGATACATACTTGGGTCTTTTCAATACTGACACTCCGATAATGTAGGGCTCGAATCTATCTTGTAACTCGCCCCACCCGCCCATCGCCGTGATGTGGACCCTCGTGCAAAAGAGGCAGATAAAAAAAGAGGTGGAACGCACACGCTTACCTCCTCATCGAATAAGCAAATCCAGTGAGGCCGATGAATCGCAAAAGCAAGAGCAAGCTTCCGATGAAACCACAACGCCCTACAGTCCCCATAACACCATCTTAGTAGAATGCACCTCTCCCTCCGACCCTCTGGACCCCCACAATTGGCCCCTCACACGCCGCCTCACAACCCTATGTATCATCAGCCTCCTTGTCTTCACGCAGGCCTGGGCTGGCTCCTCCGCCTCTCTCGCACACGACAAGGCCGCTGCCCAATTCGCTGTCTGCAGCGTCGGCATGAATTTCTCGACCGCGGCGTATCTCTTCGGCATTGGCTCTGGCTCGCTACTTACGGGCCCTTTGAGCGAGACGGGTGGTCGGACGCCGGTGTATCTGCTCTTCTCATTTGCATTTCTCCTCTTCCAGGTTGGAGTGGCGCTGAGTAAGACTTTCGAGGGCGTGGTAGTTTGCAGGTATTTTGTGGGGTTGGCGAGTAGTGGGGCGTTGGGGATTAACGGTGCGAGCGTGGGGGATATGTTTGATGGGGTTGAGCGGACGACGTGGTTTCCGGTTGTGGCTTGGATCAACGTTGTTCGTGAGTAATTGGATCTTCTGGGAAATTCTTCTTGAAAGCTGACATTTCGAAGCTCCAGTTCTTGCGCCGATCGTTGGGGGTTGGGTCGTTAATCAATCGCACCTTGACTGGGTATGGACCGAATGGATCACACTCATCATAGCAGCTTTTGCATTCCTCGTTGCGTTTGTCTTTCTCCCGGAGACGTACTTGCCCGTATTACTCGACTGGAAAGCAAAGTCCTTACGGGATGTCTCGGGCAAAGATATTTATATTTCCAAGCACGCCTCAAACTCATCCTTTCTCGGTCGACTACAACACAACGTCCCACTTGCAGTCCGCTTCGCTACCACGGAGCCCGCTATCCTGGCCCTGGGCGGCTTCCTCGTCCTCCTCTACATTCTTCTATTCAGCTTCCTCTCCGGCTTCGACTACATCTTCAAGCGCACATATGCGCTAGATCCCCTCCAGCAAGGCGCGTGTTTCGCATCCATGGCCCTCGGCGCGACAGCCTTCACACTCACCACCCCAGCCTTCTACATCCGGACGCGCAAACTCACAGACACCCATCTCCGCGCCCCCGAGCACCGCCTCTGGCCCGCCATGTTCACTGCGCCGCTCCTCCCCATCTCCCTCTTCTGGCTCGGCTGGACAAACTACCCGCACATATCGATATACTCCGGTCTGGCGGCGTGCTTCTGCTTTGGCGTCGTGCTGAATGCAATGTACGTTTCCAGCTACCAGTACATTATTGACAGCTATGGCGAACATGCGGCGATTGCGTTATCGAGCATTACTATGATGCGATATATTGTTGCGGGCGGAATGGTTATGGCGGCGCGGCCTATGTATGATGGCATTGGCGTGCATTGGACGATGACGTTGCTGGGGTGTGTTGCGATGGTGCTGGTGCCGGGGCCGTATTTGTTGTGGAGGTGGGGTGGGAAAATGAGGGGAAAGAGTAGGGGGCTGGAGGGGGGTGGGAAGTGAAATGGGGAGGGAGATAAGTGGAGAATCTGATGGCGTACTGGCAGAAAGGCTCGGTGTGAGACTTAAGCAGATGTTACGTCAAGGGCCTTGTTGCTGAGTCGAAAATGTCAGCCTTACATCCTTCAACAACGCAGTCTCGCGATATCTATCAGTGGCTGGCAACATCGAGTACGCAAAGTGTTGTATTGTGGTATTCACCAACGTGCATATGCTCCAGAGGTCGTCCAAGGTTGGTGAGGCTTCTAGCTCGTGCCTGCCTAGCATGAACAGTACCGCCTGGATGCGTAATTAGTCTCATAAAGCATGGCTTTATATCTGCTTCTGACTAAAGTATTGAGAATGTTGTGTGGTGGAACTGGCTGGATGCATCACTTGTGGGGACGTTCGAAGGACAGTTTATTTGGCTTGGGACATGTACTGCACTGGCTTCTGGGACTGGGTGATGGGAACAAGGAGTATGATGGTGAGGTGCTATGGTTGCATATCAGTAAGGAGTGAGCTTTAGTGTTGCGTCTGCATCTGCGCCTACGTCACGTGGTTGCAGTCCGCGCCAGGGTGCACCAGTGTCAGAGCTTCGTACGTTCGAATTCGGCGAATTTCTCCAATCTAACAAGCTTTTGATCTTCAGGCGTAGATCGCTATAGCTCCCGGCTATTATCGCGTGGTCATATCCAGGATAATCGGCAGGTTGACAAGCGCCCCACTGGTACGCACCCCACATGTGTTACGCCCGGAGCAGTGAGAGACACATATATGCTTAATTACTTTGGGACGTCACAGCCGTGTGAGTAAAGTGGACTGCCTCCAGGTTGCTGCCCCGCGCCGACATTCACTTTGCAGTTCTGCAACAAAATGGACGTATCATCGCATGGTCCCGATTTTGGGATGTCTATTCTGGTGTAGTGTTATATGAATGTGGCTTAAATGGGCAGACCACGCTCTGAGAGAACGCCTCTTGCCAAGATGGGCAGAGTGCACCTCATCATCTTTGCGGGTCAAGGGAAGGTGCTCACTCAAATCGAAGAGAAGCGAACTAGGAGCACGAAAATTGTTCCATCAATCAGCTTCAACCTAGTCAGAGCAAATTGTTGTTAGCGGAACGGTACGATTTCGTCACAATCAGCTTGTAGAAGATGTTCTGCAGGATCAGAGTGCAATTAGCTCACGTTGATCGATACTTACTATCAGAGCCAAACGATCCAATCCGGTAAGCCGTCTGCACGCATGGGATCTTCCGGCAATGCTTCACATCAACACCCGTGTGGAGCGTCAATCGTGCCAATCAGGCCAAGGAACTCTGACTTTATTATATTGTAGTCACGCTACGAAGCTCAATATGCTTGTATCGAGCCCCATTTGGCAACCATGTCCATCCCCGGATTACCCGACCATCCATGTTCGATAATATTCTTATATAAGTGTATTCGTTGCTCCCGAAACGGCTGTCGGTCAGTCAAGCATCGTTCACAGCCTCGCCATCATGAAGTATTCCATCGTTCTCCCGCTTCTCGCTACCACTGTTCTTGCAGCACCTGTAATGGAAGAGCGTCAGGAAGCAGCTTGCCCTGTAATTCCTTCCACTTTCCCATCGGCCACCAACGCCAAGCTGCCCAACCCATTCAAATTCTTCGATGGCACGGCTGTAACCACAAAGGCGCAATTCGACTGCAGGAACAAGGAGGTCAGCGCTGCTATCCAGGCCCAGGAACTTGGTGACTTCCCCAAGAAGCCATCCTCGGTTACTGCTACCTTCTCTGGCACCTCGCTCGCGATCACATCTACTGAAGGCGGGAAGTCGGTCTCTTTCTCTGTCACGGTCAAGAAACCGAGTGGTGCTGGACCATTCCCAGCCATCATCGCCTATGGCGCGGCCAGTATCCCAGTCCCCGCGACTGTGGCGACCATCACCTTCAACAACGATGACATTGCCCAACAATCGGGTGGTTCCAGCCGCGGTAAAGGCAAGTTCTATGACCTCTACGGCTCAAGCCACAGTGCTGGCGCAACCACCGCCTGGGCATGGGGTGTGGACCGCATCATCGACGCTCTAGAGCTTACTGCTTCAAGCACTGGCATTGATCCCAAGCGTATCGGTGTGACTGGCTGCTCCCGTAACGGAAAAGGAGCTTTCATCGCCGCCGCTCTCGTTAGTCGTATCGCTCTCGGCCTACCCCAGGAGTCTGGCTCCGGTGGTGCCGCCTGCTGGCGTATCTCCGACTCAGAGAAGGCCAAGGGCAAAAACATCCAGACATCCAGCCAGATCGTCACTGAGAATGTGTGGTTCTCTACGCGCTTCAACGCCTTCAGCACAAAGGCCAATACGTTGGCCACTGATCACCATCAGCTCGCTGGTATGGTCGCGCCTCGTGGCCTGCTCGTCATCGAGAACGAGATCGACTGGCTTGGTCCCGGCTCCACGACTGCTTGCATGAAGGCTGGCCGTCTCATTTACAAGGCTTACGGCGTGCCCGCTAATATGGGCTTCACTGGCTCTGGCAACCACAACCATTGCTCGTTCCCATCGAACCAGGGGGCTGACCTCACTGCGTTCATCAACAAGTTCTTGCTCAACCAGAGCGCGGAAACTAACATTGAGAAGGGACCGGCGGGAACCGACGCTTCTCAGTACATTGACTGGACTGCGCCTACGCTCACTTAGGTGATATATGAAGAATGTGGGGATGCATGTGGCTTTCTTGTATATACATGAGATAGAGAGGAAACTCAAATAACATACCCTCGCTTCAATTCATTGCCCTGCCGTTTTTCAACTCAAGCTGTGAAATTCCGCAAATTGCTACCAAAGTCGGTAAGCTGGAGAGACCTACAAGTCGAAGCAGGAAATGACCAGCAGTCTCCATTAATTCACCGGGATAGGTAGGAGCACAGACCACGGTTGCTGAATATGTCATAAGTGTCGGGATAAAACGACACAAGTGTGATAGACGCGACGTATCTTACAGGCCGAGAGACGTGCGCGGGGATGTCGTCGGTCAAGAACATGGCGGATGTGACTCCTTTACCGCGTTGGCTAAAACACCAGCTCCGTCCTGGTCTCTATCAATCGCGTGAACGAGTCTGACACGTGAGTTGGACATGTGGCGTCCGTTCGAGAATCTCCGACGACGTGAGTTCGCTGGTCCTTGATGGAGGAAGAGACAAGTTGGTGTTCGAGACCAAGCGGTGGGAGGGGTCGTCTTGGTGGCACTCCACTGGCTCGCCCATGCGCCTTCGGAATTTCAATGCGGTTGCCCAACGTGGAACGCTCGGACGCTAACCACGTCTCTGACCGCGTTGTTTGTATACAACTTTTGCACCCCCAGTGGAATCCGGCCATGCTTGATGCTGCCTGTGAACCCTTTGCGCCTTGAGTGAGGAGGCTGGCGCTCGAGGCATTGACCCGCACACGTGACTTTTCCCGATGCCAAGACCCGCGCTTACCTATTCGATCGGCCGTACTCTCAACGCTCAGCGCTGGCACCCACGGCCACTGACAACCATATCCCGCATCACCACAAAGTGTATCCACATCCCAACTCGGCCGGCAGAACGCTTTTCACGACGCGTCCTGCAGTTTGAGCACCTTGGAGCGCGCTTCTGCTGCCTTCCGACTTGCCACACCCGGTTTTGCGCATCCCCCCCTTCGGCCTGCTTCGTTGCGACGACGCGACTGCGGACTTCCGGTGGAGCTTCATCTCTCACATTCACCAAAGGGCTCTCCCCCAACACCACTCCCAACGATAATGACATAGTCGCCGCTCGCACGCGCCTTCCTCACCGTCGCGACAGTCGTTACCTCACACCCGCGCGTAAAGGCTGAGATCGCGTCTGAAATCTTCAGTACCTCACATCAGCCGTTTGTGCATCGCATCTCCCGCGACACCTCTCGCCCACCATGGCTTCAGTACAGCCCGGCTCTGATATGGGCGCAAACCAGCTGCCTAGCGGCATGACCCGCGAACAGGCACAACACGTCTACAAGGTATGTAACGCTTTCCGCTCACTTTGCGCCCCTTCCAATTGCACATGAGCAGACAAGGACATCGCTAATGCATCCGTTACAGCAATACCAGTTGATGAAGCAGCAAGGCGTCCCTGAGACCAATCCAGAATTCATCAAAGCCCGTAATATGCTCGCGATGATCCAGAAGCAAACTCAGTACAATAATATGCGACGCATGCAACAGCAACGCCAGCAGAGCATTTCCGACCCGCAGGCCATGCAGCAGAACGGAGCTGCCATGGGCATGGCCAATGGGAAGCCTGCAGTGCCGGCTGATGCAGCTTCAGCATCGACCGGCAACGCGACTACAACGCAGATTGCGACAGCCACTGGACCGGCTCCCGGAGGCGATGGACAGACCCCGACGTCAGCTACGAGCGCGAACGCTGCGCTGTCTAAGGACCAGCTCATGATGCTGCGCGCCCAGATCGGAGCTTTCAAGCACCTTAGCAAGGGCTTGCCTTTGCCTGCGAACATGCAGCAGCAGATTTATGGCCATCACACTTCCAAAAAGGCGCAGACTCCTGTCGATGCCGTAAACGCCGCTTCTCAGGTTCTCGACAGCGTGACCCGCGCTTCAAGTACGGGTGGCGCTGTCCAAGACACTCCTGCTCTGCCTCGACTTCCCGACACCTTTATCGAGCCTTGGAATAGCGAAGCGATTCGCGACGTCAACTACATGACCCACGGTGAGCGCAAGAACCGGCCATACATGGCCACAATCATGCCACAAGGCGTCGACATCGAGTCTGTACAGCAGAGCATGCAGGAAATGCGCAAGGAGCGCGAGATTATTCTCTACAACCGACTCACCGCGAGGAAGGCGGAGCTGGAGAAGCTCAACGCAAACATTGGTTCGTGGGATACCAGCAAGACGGACACGCCCGAGGACGACGGAAAGGTCAAGCTGGCTCTGGTGATTGAACAGAAGAAGCTGAACCTTCTTGAGAAGCAGCGCAAGTTGCGACGAGAGATCTCACAACAGATGATCCACGCTGACAACCTCGCCATGACTGCGAACCGGACAATCTACCGCCGTCTCAAGAAGCAATCGATGCGCGAAGCTCGCCTCACGGAAAAGCTCGAAAAGCAACAACGGGACGCGCGCGAAACCAAGGAGAAGAGGAAGCACCACGAGTTCATCGAAGCTATCCGCAAACACCGCACCGAGCTTCAAGAGGCTGGTCTGGCACAACGACAGCGTCTGCAGAAGTTGGGCCGCACCATGATCACCACTCACCAGAACATCGAGAAGGAAGAGCAGAAGCGCATCGAGCGCACTGCCAAGCAGCGTCTGCAGGCCCTGAAAGCCAACGACGAGGAGACCTATCTCAAGCTTTTGGGAGAGGCCAAGGATACCCGTATTACGCATTTGCTCAAGCAGACCGATGGTTTCTTGAAGCAGCTTGCTGCATCCGTCAAAGCCCAACAGCGAACTTCCATCGACCGATACCAACTCGCCGACGAGGTGTCCGAAGACGAAGAGAGCGAAGACGACCAAGACTCTGACGCCGAACCCCGTCCAGGCAAGAAGCGCACCGACTACTACGAGATTGCCCATCGCAACAAGGAAGAGGTCACGCAACAAGCAAGCATCTTGGTTGGCGGAACTCTCAAAGAGTATCAGGTCAAGGGTCTTCAGTGGATGGTGTCTCTCTACAACAACAACCTCAATGGTATTCTTGCAGATGAGATGGGTCTTGGAAAGACTATCCAGACCATCAGTTTGATTACCTATCTCATCGAGAAGAAGCGCCAGCCTGGACCATACCTCGTCATTGTACCCCTCAGTACCCTCACCAACTGGAACAATGAATTCGAGAAGTGGGCGCCAACTGTCTCAAAGATCACGTACAAGGGACCACCCAACCAGCGTAAGCAGTACCAGCAGCAGATTCGGTGGGGCCAATTCCAAGTTCTCCTCACCACATACGAGTTCATCATCAAGGATAGACCAATTCTGAGCAAGATCAAGTGGGTTCACATGATTGTCGACGAAGGTCATCGTATGAAGAACGCTGGCTCCAAGCTTAGTGTGACCATTACTCAGTACTACACCACCCGTTATCGTCTCATTCTCACTGGTACGCCACTGCAGAACAACCTGACTGAACTGTGGGCCATGCTGAACTTCGTCCTTCCTACCATCTTCAAGTCTGCTACATCGTTCGATGAGTGGTTCAACACGCCCTTCGCCAATACCGGAGGCCAAGACAAGATGGAGCTCACCGAAGAAGAGCAGCTTCTTGTCATCAAGCGTCTTCACAAGGTTCTTCGACCCTTCCTTCTGCGTCGTCTCAAGAAGGATGTCGAGAAGGACTTGCCGGACAAGACCGAGCGTGTTATCAAGTGTAACTTCTCGACTCTACAGGCCAAGCTGTACAAGCAACTCGTTACCCACAACCGGCTTATGGTTAGCGACGGTAAGGGCGGTAAGACGGGTATGCGTGGTCTGAGCAACATGCTCATGCAGTTGCGAAAGCTCTGTAACCATCCTTTCGTCTTCGAGCAGGTTGAAGAGGTCATGAACCCAACCAAGAGTACCAACGATCTGCTGTGGCGAGCTTCTGGCAAGTTTGAGTTGCTGGACAGGATTCTGCCAAAGTTCGAGAAGACTGGCCATCGTGTCCTCATGTTCTTCCAGATGACACAGATTATGAACATCATGGAAGACTATCTGCGTCTGCGAGGCATGAAGTACATGCGTCTGGACGGTGCAACCAAGGCAGACGATCGCTCGGAGCTACTTAAGGAGTTCAACGCTCCCAACTCGCCCTACTTCTGCTTCTTGCTATCAACACGTGCTGGTGGTCTTGGTCTAAATCTCCAAACTGCGGATACCGTCATCATTTATGACTCGGATTGGAACCCTCATCAAGATTTGCAAGCCCAAGATCGTGCCCATCGTATCGGTCAGAAGAACGAGGTGCGAATTCTGCGTCTCATTACATCCAACTCCGTCGAGGAGAAGATTCTCGAGCGAGCCAACTACAAGCTTGACATGGACGGCAAAGTCATTCAGGCTGGTAAATTCGATAACAAGTCTACCAACGAGGAGCGAGATGCCATGCTGCGTATCATGTTGGAGTCTGCGGAGGCTGCAGAGAGCCTTGAACAGGAAGAGATGGATGACGACGATCTCAACTTGATCATGATGCGAAACGAAGATGAGTTCAAGCTGTTCCAAGAGATGGATCGACAGCGTCTCACGGAAGATCCCTATGGCCCAGGCAAACCATTGGGACGTCTCATCGGCGAGAGCGAACTGCCTGATATCTACCTAAACGATGCTGATCCTATTGTCGAGGAGAAGGACGACACACCGGTTGGTCGTGGCGCTCGCGAGCGCACGCGCGTCAAGTACGACGATGGTCTAACGGAAGAACAATGGCTCGAGGCAGTCGACAACGACGAGGATACTATCGAGGATGCTATTGCACGCAAGGAACAGAAGAACGCCAAGCGGAGCCGTAACAAGACCGCTAGGATGGGTCTTGATCCAGGCGATTCTCCAGCACCGTCGCGAGAGAGCTCGGAAGAACCCTTGCCTAAGAAGCGAGGCCGGAAACCCAAGGCAGAGAAGCGCAAGGCCGACGAAGCCTCTCTCGATGGTGACCTCGCACCACGCAAGCGTGGTCGACCCGCCCCAGCCAAGGACAGCCTCAGCCCCGATAGTCGCGCTTCGCTCCAGAAGGTTGTGAACTTCGTTTACGAGGCACTCAACGACCTGGAAGAGGAGTCATCCGATCCTGACATTCCCAACCGTGGCATCATCGATCCCTTCATCGAGCTGCCTGACAAATGGGATTACCCAGACTACTACCAGCTGATCAAGGCCCCAATCTGCATGAACCAGATCAAGAAGAAGATCAATAAGAAAGAGTACCAGTCTGTCAAGCAATTCCGTCAGGACATAGGCATGCTCTGCAATAACTGTCGTCACTACAACGAGGATACGAGCTTGTTGTTTGCAGACGCCAACTTGATTGAGTCCACGGCTGTAGAAAAGCTGCGCGAGGCTACCGCCGAGTTCTCAGAGTGGCAAGACTTCGATGAGGCTGGCAGCATTAATGGAGGGCCAAGTGCTCTGACTAGTGCAGTTGGCACTCCGCGAGGTGGTCTATGAAGATGGTGAGTTGACCTTTTACATAGCGTCAAAGCGCGTCAAACTAACATGACATCAGATCACACATCTTTCAATAGTCCTTCCAGCGAATGAGTTCGATCGCACCAAGTTTGGCCTGGATGCGCAGCCGCTCCTGGCCACCTTTTAATCATTTCAAAATGTATTCTTTTCACAGCCTGTACAATTGCTAGGTCGGATATCAAGAGCCAATTTTGATCGACCATTTCCTTATTCGAAAATATTACACTGGCGCAGCTCCACTGGATTGGGCGCTCGGGGTTCACATGCATGATTGATGCGTTCAAAGACTTTGATTGGGGTCAATTGGAGGAGTTTTGAGAATTAGTCTGCGTGCAACTAGCTGGCCAGCGCTAGCACAGCTTTCGACATTCAATGTATCGATAACAGTTCTATTATCTTGTACTCCCTGCGAGCATGCTAACGTGATCGAAACGTCGCGCTCGTTGCACATTCCCCATCCAGAATTTCTCCGACGCAAGCGAGGTCGCGACCCCTGGACATCGGCAGATGCGCATAGAGATGTGGGGAACGTGGTAGTTTCTCCGAACATTTGATTGTCTTGACACCCCTCTTTCGCTTGAAGCCAAGACACTCTATCATAAACAAGTCGACGCCTTTGGGCAGGTGTTTGGATAGATCTCTTGATCTGCACTCCTTATTGGACAGACCTGAGCATGTGCAACACACTTTGAGAGCCATCGTCCTCGGTACCTTGGCCGATGTAGATGGCCAAGACGCAGCGTTGCAACCGATTTACGGCTTTTGGGAAGGTGTTTTGAAACGCGTCGTCGTAATTGGAGGGGTTGAGAGAAGTCCGTGTAGCATTGTATGCTATAGACTAGGAGTACCCTGGAGTAGATGAAAGTGTCGCAAGAGATGGTTAGATCGACTAGGATACATGTTTACACCAACAAGGCTTGGATCTCTATAGATCTGAGTATATGTACAAGATACATCCCCACGCCCAATCCTTCTCCTGACCCACGACTACACTCGCTCCCCACAACCGCCCATCATGCACTTCCCCTCCCTCCTCTGTCTCGCCGTCTACGCCAGCTCCGCGTCCGCCGCGATATCATGGACACTGGCTAAAGCCTCCAACCCCACCGCTGACCAGACCGACGCCTACGCGCGCATCACCCTCGCCATGCAACGCGCCACCGCACGCTACGCGCAACACTCCTCGCTCTCCAAAACTGTGCGCGTCGCCTACGCGCCCGGCGTCCCCACCGCCGAGGCAAACTACAACGGCGACCTGCGCTTCGGCAGCAACCGCGCATACATGAACGAGCGCACGGCGATGCACGAGATCAGCCACACTTTGGGCGTCGGGCAGACGGCGAACTTTGACCGGTTGTGCGCAAGTGGGGATTGGAAGACTGCTCTGCCGCTGCTGAGGAGTTGGGATGGCAGCGCGGCGAAGATTAATTGTGGGGGGAGCCATTTTTGGCCGTATGGGTTGAATTATGATACGGAGTGGAGCGAGACGAATGCGGTGAGTAAAGTGTGTGTGATTTTCGTGGGAGATGGAGGCTGACTTTGTGTAGAATCGCCATGTGCAGATAATGCAGGCTATGGTGCGGGATGGGATGTAAGCGGAAATACGGATTGGGATGGAGATGCGGTGCTTTTCGATATATATAGTTGGCGAAGGAAATCTTTTGACGACTGCGTATTATGCCTGCTTTCCGACTCTTTGACTTTTGTGGATTTGTCTTACCATCTGCAGTATTCGTGTTGTGGCGACACAATGTATGATTGCGATACTGTCCATGCTGCGTAAGATGATAATAGATCCAGGTTAATATCGAGATTCGTAGGCACGTGGCAACTGATGCAGCTGAGTCGAGCAGGCAGTGCGCGCGTTCAGGTTCATTTGCTCGGGGATTTGCCGTCGTGCCGATGATCATGCGCCAATTGAGGCTGTGGTGGTTGTAAATCATCATCAAAGCTTCGGTGTATCCTTCACCACCAGCATCGCGCAGTGAAGGAGGCGGTCAAGAAGTTGCATAACATTACCACAGCTAATCGACCACGTTTATGTGTCGTGTGTCTAGCAAGCGGGTCTGAACAGAGTGGGGAAAGCTAGCATTGGCGCGAAGCCACATCCACAGCATCATCGTCACAGCATCATCCCTCCAAACCTTTACACATTCCTGCACTCTTTAGGCCACCACACCAGGAACGCCCAGCTGTCGTCATCCTGAAAGCTACATTTCAGCCACACTTAGAGGCTGCGTAGCCGCTTGGAATCTCTTGGCTGATCACGACGGTGCCGTTTTCCGAGGGATGGCAGTGGTACCAAGACTTTACTGCCTTGTTTTCCGCAGTAGGCACTCACAACAACACACGATGACTGGCCAGGATCGACAATTGTGGCACCGATTCCCCGGCATTGATGTCAATGAGGCATTCTAGGTTATTAGGTCTCCTCCCAAGTCTTATTCCTGACTGCGCATGGCCATCTGCTTAGATGCGCTGGCCGATAGCCGTGATTCTTGCTTGCTAGCGCTACAGGCCGCTGCTTCTTAATATTTGAGGGATGCGTAGTCTAGAGGCATTATTCACACGATTCTCCTACTCACTACATCCAGTCTTTCTTTCTTGCTGATCTGTTTTCATATAAAATGCCATATATCTCCAGGTCACTTTACAGTCTCCGCTCGCGTCTTGCATTTGTTCTACTTGTTACAGCTTTCTGCCACCAACAGCATCTCTTTTTCGTGTCTCGAAAATCACTGGCGGCGAAATATTCAGCAACAGAATTCGAAGTGGCCCGTCCAGAGCTCCATCCAAGATTCGAAAGGCCAGATGACGAGGATGCGGAATTTTATGATGATCTCATAGCGAACCGTGAAGACTGGACAGTCCTGGGCGAAGGCTGGGAGGGCAAAGTATTTGCCTACAAAGATTCGGTCATCAAGACCTTCACACCGGGCCGGAGTCCATTCCGCAATTGCGCGTCTGGAGCTACAAACGAAAAATGGCCAACCGAAATTGCCGCTTCATTGCGGTTCGGAGGATTCGACAAAGAAGTCAACACTGGTGGCGCTGGCAACCCTACTTTCGATGGCTTTCTTCCCGTGCGAGCATACTTCAAGGCACCGCTTTCCTCCGCACTGGACCCGGAATGGCATCTCGTAACACCACTAGTGGAGGACGGTAGTCTGAAGGATCTTGCGAAGAAATTATCTCGCGAAGCAAAGGGCAAGAGTGTCACAGAGATAGACGAACACTACCGACCAGCATTCGAGCGTCTTCTCCAGAACTTACAGACACTCCACGAAGCCGGATACTGCCACGACGACATCAAACCAGCAAATGTCTTCGTCCAGGACGGCACGAATTGGTTGTTAGGCGACCTAGGAAATGTACGCCATGTCTCTCACGCCTACCATTCGTCCCGATTATGGCAGGACAACAAACAGTTGAAGGACTGTCGCGCCAATGACATCATGAGGGCACTCAAGTCCTACTTGCAGTTCATCAGAGCCGCCAGTCAAGACCAACAGCAATTTGACATGGATTTCTTAGAACGGAAAGAACCATTGAGCAGGCTTTTCTGGACAGCCTCGGCCGACGCACCCAAGATGAGCGCAGCAAAACTCCAGCACCTTTCTGCTATAGAGTACCCTCAACGCGCCCCCGTGCCACAATCAGATGAGCAGATATCAGAAATCTTGAAGCTTTTCACGCATTGGAGCTTACGAAAAGCGGTGGATCATGCGTTGGAAACAAGGATTGGCGAGAAAATGGCCCGATGGTGGGGAATGGTTGGCATATTTGGCGTTCCGGAGAACAAAACTTGCGGCTTTTGATACCCTGGAGATATTTTCTGTTGGGAGTTTCAGGTGAGTAATGAATGACATGGCATATTACGGACCAATCGACAGTTGTGCCTAGCCTCCTTCCTTCGGTTACGCACCACAACCCTCTAAGATCAGATTCTGGCGAACTTTTGTGTCATCGCTGGTCTGTCAAGCATTGGTTTCACGGCAAAATACTAGTCAGGCGTTCTTTGGCTCATGGCACGGTTTTCAATTAAAATCATTACGCTTGGTATTCGGATACTCTCTTTCTGGACCTTGACAATGTGAGCTCTTTTCTCGCTATTTTGGTTCATCAAATGGACTATACGTCGTTACCAGAAAGCCAAGGGGATCGAACAGGATGAGACATGGCGCTTCCTGATCGCCACCATTGCCGTTCGAATGTACAACATCTTTCAAGGGCCCAGGGGAGATAGAGTGCTAAGCCAAGTTCTTGAAGTCAGTTATATTGTGTAACAGGCCCTGGATCTCCTACCGAAGCTCTGGTTAGACGAAATCGGCTTTTGTATTGGTAGAGGACCGTTATTCGGTAAGCCCAAAGCCAAGATTAGACGAAATTATCGACTCAAGCCCCTTAGACCGCTTACCAGATGATTGGAAGGCAGCAAGAAGAGACTGCAAAACGCGGGAGGAAATCCAAAGTTTCCTCGCGTTTATCGTTTCGGGTTTTGGTAGATCATTAGATGAAGAAGACGACAACGAAAAGGAACCGCAAGATCGCGAAGAGGTCTATTTTCATCCGTCAATGTTTGAGCAAGAGCCAAACCCCGTAATTTTTGCCCATCTGCGAAATGAGCCTCGCCACTCACTATATTCCGGTCGTTCTGAAGCAAGGATTACGTCCAACTGCCATCTCATTGACACAGGTGAAGCAGATGGATGGTTTCTTCCAGAGCTGGATGTTCAACTCGAAGATACAAACAGCCTCAAGAACGATCAGAAGACTCTCTTTGCGCCCAGCCACAACGGCCCAGCAACGAGATCTGTCAAGTTGTCTTCTTTCCAATGCCCCGAACGCTTTTGCGTCGCAAAGAAAAGGAACAAACTCAAGTAGGTATGCCACAAATTTCTTACTTAAGTATGCTTACAATGGTAGTAAACATATTAAACAAAAGCACGACCGCCCATATGAATGTGCCCATCACGGTTGCGGACAGACATTCGGTCTTCGAACACATCTGGAGCGTCAACAAGCGACCCACACAGGAAAGAAGGAATTCGAGTGCGCAAATGCGTGGTGCAAAACACAATTCACACGCGAGGATGATCTTAAAAGACATACCAAGGGGTGCGTCGCTTCTACATGAGTACATATGACATAGACCAGTTATATGTCGCCAGATTGTTCATACCCATATATGCCTTCGATCAGCAAAATTTAGTTCGGGATGCTACCGTCGAAGTAGGGCGAGTACGATAAAGTGGAAATGATGCTTTGATCGGCTGCGGAGGATACCTTGTCAGCGGTGGCTGTACAAAGAAAATATGCTTTAGTATAGCTATAGTTACATACAATGTCGTAGAGAATCCAACCCCCGTTTTCGCGTCTTTGTTGCTTTGTTTCAACCGTCGCTCGTGCACCCTCTCAGTCAAAACCGACTCATCTGCCACCCGAAAACAACGCATTCTTCTTTAACTACTACATCCTGAAACGTTTCAAAAACTATCTCAAAATAATAATACTAAGCAAAAGACCTCAAGATGTCCGGTCGATATGGTCTACGTGATCGCGCAGCCATCAAGCAACCGAAGCGACTCATCGATGAAGTCGAGAGTCCACCAAAGAGGAGGAAAGTGACCGGCGCTCAACCTGCGATACCTGAGGTAGCTCCTGTTGTACCTGCAGCGCCGATTGTACCTCACGCTCCCATAGCACCTGTCGCACGTCCGGCGCCTGTTGTGCCCATTGTGCCTCCCACTCCCACTGCAGAAATCGTACCTACCACGCCTGCTCCTGCTTCCGAAAGCGATCATGTAGACTCCCCGACTAGTTCACAGGAGGACATCGATGATGAACACTGGCCCGTGGGAGACGAAGATGATGATTGGCCTGCGGAAGAGGACGAAGGCGAGCTTCATAACAGCAACACGAGACTGAATCCGCAGAGAAAGCTGATCAAGGTGACGGCTCCGAAACCGAAGATAAGGAAACCCCCCTCCCAACCCTCCGCGTAGGCCGATGGGATCACAATGGGACGATTTACCAGGGGAGCTCCGCATGATGATTCATCCGGAATCAGGCTTCAAGAAGATCTTGAAGCCAATAACCGGATCCAAGTGACTTGAGCGTGGCGACTTGTTTGATGCCATGGTCGCGCTTTATGTGGTTGATTTTGGGATCTAATTCACTCGTCGCTTGGAGTTTCATGCCGTCCGTGCCCTGGAGTGGGACTACAACAAGGCTCATAACCGCCAGTTGAAAGTTTTTGTTCACTGGGATTGTGAGGAGCAGATTATCCCATTTTTACGCTTGGTCAAGGAAGCAGTTTTCGCTGATGGAGACTGGAGAGAAGAACACGGGAACACCTTCCCGCCGCCGGAGCGGAAAGAGCCGTGCATTAATGCACCTATTCGAAACTACTTTAGCAGGACTCTCCCTGAAGGTACAGACTTGGTTCTTCCTGGCCTCGAGCAACAAGCCCTTGAGGAAAGCGTCTCCAGGACTATATTTCCTGAACCAATAACAGTCAGCATCCTTCTCCCCACACACCCAGAATTCGAACCAGCAGTCGGTAGTGAAGTTTATGAGCTGCTCAAATATCCCTTCGACGATCCTACCTCTCAGGCCTGGTCTGGCAATGGCCAGATCCACGGGCAATCCAGTACGTGATGGAATCTGCTGTCGTTGAGCATCCCACATTCCCCGCAATTGTATTGGCTACAGTCGAAGATGTTGCCCTGAGTGACGACTTTAAGGAGATGTTCTTGGGAGTCCCACCGGACCCACCTATTCCTTATCTGGTTGGGAAGCACGAAATTACTGAGACTGGGGTTGGGAAACGTTGAGCAGACGAAAATGGGTTTTGGGATTATTTGTTTGCGAAAGATAGGAGGGTACATACTGCGCATGTTACGGAAGAGATCCACCAATCACTCTTCGGGTAGGCTACTATGTGAAAATAAGAATGGTATAACACATTAAGGAACTTTTAGGCATTATGTCTTATCGTGGTGGAGACTTACTAAGGTAATCACGCAGCATTGTTAGGGATAGAGATACTTATTCGTTGAGATTTTCTCGAGTCTGTAAAGAAATGGCATTTGCACATGTGGGAAGTGATGGACAGATCCATGTGACCTGCCACGGGGTTTGCCGGGTTACAGAGCCAGTCCTATCCGGGATCAGTTTGGGTACTTAAGCCAAGTTTCCAAGAAGCTTGATAGAGATTCACTGATCAATGTAATGCACTTTCTCTGAGTCTGCTCAGCCTCAACGGAATGGTAATCCGATTTTTGCTTGAATGTGCTCCAGTATACCCAGGATCTTCTCATCCTCAAAGCGTCTGCCAACAAGTTGCAAGCCTACAGGTGCGCCATGAAACTCTTCCGCGTCCCACAGCTTGCGATTTTCCTCGTCGTTCCCGCTCCAGGGTTTGGCATCATCCTCCCACTGATCCACTGTTTTGTCGACTTTGCAAACTGGAAACACGACGCCAGGATAGTCGAGAAGATTCCATTGGCTTGTGTAGCCCCAGTATCTTGCTGTATTGTGCTTTGGTGCAACGCCTGGACCGACGGGACAAAGTAGTGCGTCGATGCTGTGTTTGTTCCAGTGCAGGGCATATTCTTTGCGGTATGCTTCGCGCTCTTCGTACCAGTAGGCGAGTTCACCCACTGAGAGCTTCTTGACACATGGGTTATCTTTGATGATCCATTCTGATAAGGGCCGCCATGGCTCTCCTGATTTGGCCATGTCTTCGGCATCCGCTTCGCCACCGTCAGGGTAATACAACGAGGATAGTATTGCCCATGCTTCATCGTGTAGATGTGGTGTGAAGTCAGCCACATCAACGCCCGTTTCTTTCAATCGGTCTGTCAATGCTTTCAGAGCGCGTGTAATGGGAGGGTGTGGCCGCACAATGCCATCATGCCAGAGAACTCCGATTTTGAGAGGTCGATGATCTCGAGGTAGATAATAATCACGCCATGGCATCGGTATTAGTGCTGGCTCGGTCAACCAAGGTTCGGAATCAATGATGGTCTTCATGAACAGCTTGAGTCCAGATAACGACGTTGAGAGAGGGCCAAGAACGGTCTCCACAGAATCGGCACCCGCCATCATATATCCCCAGCCATCAGTGGGAAGTCGGAAAGCTGTTGGCTTCAGCCCGTATATACCACAATTGGCCGCCGGACTCCTTATCGAGCCACCTACATCCGAGCCGATTCCAAGGCACGAGCCACGTAAAGCTATGAGCGCGCCCTCGCCTCCAGAGCTCCCGCCAGACGTGAGGCTCGTGTTGTAAGGATTCGTAGTGACGCCATACAGGTTCGAGTCTGTCTCAAGATGCATCATTGTCTGCGGGACAGTCGTACGGCAATGGAAAACGGCGCCCGCTTCATGGAGTACTTGTAGGATGTGTGCGTCCTCTTTCGATATCACATCCCAGTGAGAAACATACCCAGTTGTACATCGAAGTCCCGCAAAGCCAATATGCTCCTTGACACTGATGGGAAGGCCGTGTAACGGACCAACAGGACGCTTATTGAGAGCGAAGAAATCATCTAACTCTTTGGCTCGGGATAGCGCACGTTCAGGAAGTAGTTCGGTGACGCAGTTGGTCAGCGCGTGAGCAATTACAGCCCTCTGTAGGAAGGCAGTGGTGACCACGACGGCTGATACTTCGCCAGCTGCCAGGGACTTGATTAGCACCTCTGGTGGGCTGTCCGTAATGGCCACGAAAATAGGGTCGACCAGCATTTCTGGTACCTTGACGACACTTTTCGGAACGCCCGTTGGAATACGCGGCGCAGGAGGTGACAGCTGCGCTATAGACTCATCTCGATGGTCCTGTGCCTCTTTCGCAATGTCTTGCCATGGCCGCCTCGCCAACGCGGATGTCATGGCGAAGTCAGGGGAGAGTCGGTCTTATCATTCACTATGATCGGAACGATGATACTAATCCTTCGAACGCGAATGCCGGACGGAATGTTTGAAGCAGCCGCGAATATCGAGGTTGATGCTGAGTCAGCCGCTTCGTCGGCAAAATGTAGCGCCGATGATTTTCCCGAGCCAGACCCATTACATCAGCGCGCCAGGGTCCAATGTTTTCTTTCAGACCCTACTAGTCCCTCACAGATCCTTTCATTGCTTGTTCCTGATTGTATAGAACTGCTTGCGTGTATGTACTGAGTGCAAAAGATAATGAAACTTGTTTCACCTTGTCTCCCACTTCGCTCATTCTCACTTACCTCTCTTCGCGCTGTATTGCGCCTGCCATATTCAACTAATTCAGCCCGTAGCATCTTCTCACCACTCTACTTCACACACAACTACAGCACAAACACGACGATGCCTCCCCCACCCAAGCGCAAGTGGCCGAATCGACCACGAGGCGGCGGCGGCGCAAATGGCTCAGCGCCCGGTACGCCCACAACCCCTCGTAGCACTGTTGCCCAACAGCCTAAGAGGCCCAAGGTCGAAGATGCGGCGCCAGCGGCAGAGGGTGTAGATGTAAAGCAGATGTACAGCACGTCTGCTGGCAACGCGTCTGCGAAGCCTTTCTCCGAGTTGAGCAGCGTACTGGACAAGTCGCTGCTAGACGGTCTGGACAAGATGGGATTTGAGTAAGAAGGCATGTGGCAATATCACTGTACGTATGTTAACAGCATCCAGATTCATGTCGCCTGTCCAGCAAAAGGTGCTTACCGAACTTCCCTCCCTCTCGTCCGATTGCGTTGTGCAGGCCAAGACCGGTACCGGCAAGACGGTCGCCTTCCTGCTCCCCGCCATACAAAACCTCCTGGCTGGTAACATGCCTCCCAGGGGTAAGGTCGCCATCCTTGTTGTCTGCCCCACGCGAGAGTTGGCCCTACAGATTGCAAAGGAGGCCAACGGCGTCACTGCATGTCTGCCACGCAAGATGGAGTGCCACACTGCTTTTGGCGGTACATCCCGTGCCTCCAACCTGAAGGCCTTCCTCAACGGTAACCCTACCATTCTCGTGGCCACGCCAGGTCGTCTCGACGATATTCTGGGTGAGGAGCACGTCCGTGAGCGCTTCACGCATCTGAAGACCGTAGTCCTTGATGAGGCCGACCAAATGCTCGACGCTGGTTTCGCGCCTGCCGTCAAGAAGATCCTAAGGCGGATCCCACCCAAGAGCGACGGCTGGCAGGGCATGTGCTTCTCCGCTACGCTGCCCAAGGAGGTGCTAGATATCGCGAAGATTGTCCTGTTCCCCGGATTTACCCATCTCTCGACAGTTGATCCGAACGAGGTTCCTACCCACGAGCGTGTACCACAGTACTTCCTTTCGGTTCCCAATGTTGGACAGACCTTTGCCGCACTTTCCGCTCTGATTCAGGAGGAACACAAGCAAGACCCGACTGACTTCAAAGCCATCGTCTTTGGCACAACAGCCAATGGAGTTGGTCTGCTATACGACTTATACAAGCATGCCTTGCCTCAATTCCAAGTGTTTGAGCTGCACAGCCGCATGTCGCAGCCCATGCGAACACGAACAACAGCACAATTCAAGGAGGCGACCAGCGGCATTCTCTTCGCCTCAGACGTTGTCGGACGTGGAATGGACTTTCCTAACGTTGGCCTCGTCGTCCAGCTTGGCTTACCTTCCTCTACTGAGCAGTATGTGCACCGCGTTGGTCGCACTGCGCGTGCCGGCAAAGATGGCCGAGCGGTACTCGTGCTGTTCGAAAAGGAAGCGTTCTTCCCGAGGATCAACAGGACGCTACCCATTAAGCCATACCCCGTTGATATTGCAGCAAAGGTGCCCGAGCAGGAGTCAGCCATCGCCAGAGCATTCGCGAGTGTTGAAGAGGAAGCCAAGGCGAAAGCCTACCAGGCATTCCTTGGCTACAACAAGACATTCCTCAAAAAGCTCCAGCTCTCGACAGCAGATTTGGTGCGTGTGGCAAACGAGTACTCAAGGGCTATGGGCTGCCCAGAGCCGCCTTTGATCGAGAAATCGACTATTGGAAAGATGGGATTGAAGGGCGTACCAGGCCTGAATATCGGGTCGCGCAGGCATTAGGTGGTACAAAGCTCTGCATCGAGTGATGCATGAGTGGCGTAGCCTTGGGTCTGCGACTCTTACACATGATGCCATGCGTCAACTCACGACCTGATCCACGATCTTAGAGCTCATTCCACCATAGGCCGTTGGATGCGATCGATTGCAACGACCAAGTTTTCATTTGCGATCCTCTTACTGTCTTACTCTTCTCGGCGTTCATCACATAGACTTGCTCTTCATATAGATTGCGCCTAAGTGGCGCTCAGGACAGCCTCGGCAGCCTGAGATCCAAGACGGTGGACGCAAGGGAGGATAATGAACACACGAAATCAAGTTGCAGAAATTTCTTTGCTGCTCCACACGAACGCTTTACAAGCATATCCCTAAAGTTATTTACGCATTCGTCTGCAATTGGATTTTGTTTCGTTTGAACTTTTGGTCTCCACTAATTTTCTTATTAAAGAGATCTGGAAACAAGGTAGGAAACATGATATCAAGAGACGGAGATTGCTGTCGCAAAAGCCGCGCTCATGGACACACATCGCCGTTGGATGTGGTACGCCAAATGGCTTTTGGGCTGCAGGTAAGAACATTGCCGTTAACACTCTGCCATGACCCTTTCTGCTCTTGCAGCGCCTGGGCTGAAGCCACTTACGCTTCTTCACCACGACCTCTTGCCATTACTGAACGTCGCCAGGCCTGCTACTTTGGCTGAGAAGTGTTTGTTGAGTCTTGTGGAGAGACTTGAGAATCGGCGTGACACCGAGACGCGTTCAACAGCTGAAGCATAGTCTGCTGAGCATAGCAGAGAAACGAGAGGACCATCGGAGGCGTGATTGTGCTTCGGAAACTCACAAAAGCAGCGTCTGTCGTACGATTTGTTCCAACGCCATGAAGCTTTTCGCTCAGGCCGTTGGAAACCTCGCCCCTGATGGCGACCAGCATGCCAAGTCGTATTGGTTTCTATTCAGTTCAATCTACTGACCTCATACATGGATGACCTTCCTCAGCGCCTTGCTGAATAAGATCCGCAGCGCATGTATATATACTGGCCTGGCTGCCGATGATAGACCTCAGCCAGCAACCCAAACTCGCTTCTTCTTTCAAGCCGTTCGTTTAAGCACCTTCGCTCTCTTCGAGATGCTT
This sequence comes from Parastagonospora avenae f. sp. tritici 18332-5, assembly GCA_022559985.1. Classification (NCBI taxonomy): domain Eukaryota; kingdom Fungi; phylum Ascomycota; class Dothideomycetes; order Pleosporales; family Phaeosphaeriaceae; genus Parastagonospora; species Parastagonospora avenae. The sequence goes on from JAFJTR010000031.1 coordinate 107,612, forward strand.
CTTTCCACAGTTCTTGCTGCACTTGCAGCCGCCTCAGTCGCTACAGCTCAAAATGTTACGTCCTCTCTTACCAGCTGCATGACGAGCTTCGGCTTGTCGCCCATAACCACAGGCACAGTACCAACCTCTGTCGCCTGGCCCTTCCAAACGACCGTGAATATCATCGACATTACATCCACAAGCTGCTCGACCGTGCTCGCCACTCGATCTGCCTCAACCATTACAGATATCATGATGACAACAATGACCGTGGCAGTAACGACAACATCTGTACCATCTCCAATAACTGTTACCACACCTGCTGGCTTCCTGCCCCTCCTCGTCTTCAACCCCGCTGGCACCACTGCTACAGGTGCCACCTCGCGCTTCAAGCGCTACGAACTCGAAGGCCGAGATTCTTTTGACGCCCTGCAGATTCTCAAGCGCCAGGCCCAGACTCCCAACAACAACACCGCTGGCTTCGCGGTCGACAGGAATGGCCACACCACTAATCTTCGTAGAAGATACCCCCGACGCGTTGATTGCGAGGTTGTGGTTAATATCAGGAGCACGAGCACGAGGGTCATTGCTGGGCCTGTTAAGACTGTGTGGGCGAGTGGAGGCCCGATGGCGACGGCGATGACCACGAGCACGGTCACGACGACGACCACTTTCACGGCGGTTATGCCCCGACGCACGATTTATGCTGCGTGTCAGTCGAACAACATCGGTAAGTTGATCCGAGAAAGGTCAGGGAGAATATATCACTGACGAGAAAAAGTAAACTCCATCCAAGGAACAACTGGCGAGACACTCATTTTCGACCGCGTGATCTACCGCCCAACTGAAGGCTTCCCAATTGCGAACGAACTCATTACCGACACGGACACTGCCGAAGGCTGCTGTATCGCGTGCCAGAGAACTGTAAGTCATCACGCCTTGATCATTGACCTCTGCTGACCCACCCCCCCAGCCCTACTGCGCCGGTTCCTTCTTCGTCCCCTCCCTCTCCGAATGCCACCTACGCCTCACCCAAGCACCCACGCACACCAACACCACCCTCTCCGCGCGCCAGATCCCAGCCCTCCTCTCCCTCCCATACAACGCCACCTACCCAATCCTCAACTCCACGAACCCCATCGCCATGCCCATGCCTATTACTACAGGCACTTCCCCCTCGACACCCCTCAGCACCGCGGCGCCGACGTGCGGCAAGGGCAGTTTGAGCCTCTACCTGGGAACTATCCAGGGCCAAACGGACTTCCCGATTGAGTATGCGCTGGCGATGAGCAATGGGCCTTGTGGCAGATTTAGTGTGTGGCCGGTGCCGATGAATGAGAGTTTGGATACGAGTTTGGTGGATGCGCCAATGGGGAGGAGGAGTGTTAGGTTGACTTTGTGAGGGGGTGAGGGAGACGGAGGGAGGGGACAGGATGTGGGTGATGAAGACGACCAGGAGACATGTTTTCTTTCTTTTCTCACCTGAAGAACTGGTGTTGGGTTTGGAGATTCTCTTATCCACGTCATTCGCTTACTTTCTGGACATGTGCTATTTTCAGAGATGCTTTTCTTCATCTTCATTCGATTCTAAATATTGCTCTTTGTAGATTGGATTGTTGGTGGTGTTGGTGGCTGTTTTGCGGGATCTAGAGTTGTATGGTCACGAAGAAAAAATGAAGAATATGCCCCATACAATTGCAGCTCTTTCGTGAAACATCGGTCTGTGCGGTAGACTCTAATTCTGGAAGTCTTTGAGGATTTACTTTTCGCAAGGCTGCAAATCATGTTTCTTGTGGTCTGTGATCCAAGTGCCTGTCTCGGGTTGCGCCACGTCGATGACAAAGTTGAGAGCCGTTTCACGCCAGAACTGTCTTTCGTAACGGCTTCTCATGTCCCCAAATTAACGAGGAATGACATGACGTTATGGGCGGTCGATATATGCTATCTTTTCCCATGTCTTGGTGCTCGGAGCCACATGCCGCGAAAAATATGTTGAGGTTTGACGTCTCGGTAGACGTACGAATACGATCCGCAGTGATCTTCACAGGCCGCCCCACGCGTGCCGTGATCACCAGCGGATTAAAGTCCGAATCGAGATCTCGAAACAATTGGCTTAGACACGAGGATCTTTCGAGCAGTCACAGCAACGCATGCCAATGTTGAGAAGCATTCTGGAATCTCAGACGCCACGAGTTGAGGCTGCTTTGAGGTATCACATGCGCTACTGGCGGAATTCCAGCGGGGTACGTCTGAGAAGGCAGAGACTGGTAGCGAAAAGGCGTCCCTCGCATCAATGGCCGGTAGGCTTCCCGTAGTGCTCGCCCTTAGTGTCGAGTTCCACTCTCTCCTTTCCTGCTCAATCGGTCCGGCAGCTGTCAATGGAGAGTTTGCATCCGTGCGGGCGTACGGGATCGCGATGCAGAGTTGCAACTATGCACCGTGCTCCGAGGCAGCGCAAATGAATGCGCAGTCACGCGTTTGGGGATGGAAATTGGGCATTCGCGATGGAGAGTCTGGAACAGCGTCGAGTGGCATGGGATGGTTGGACTCCGCTTTCAGCTGCAGCCAGGGTGATCCGCGTCGTCCCTTGTCGAGTTTCACGCAGTCGCCCTATGGTTTGGGCAAAGGCTGCCAATCGTTTGTGCCTCCCTGCACATAGGTGAACCATTAACCACCGAATGGGGACGCTGCTCGCAGAGCGAGAGGTACCCGTCTCACGTTTCGCGTGGTGCAGGCGCTTGCGAATGGGAGCCTTGCGTCGACTGTGTCTGCGACGGCGAACAGGCAAGAAGCAAAGCGTCGGAACTGGGCGTTGATGACAGGCGCCTGATAGCGCAATCTAGGAGTGCGAACAGCTGGCTAGCTCGAGTGGCTTAAGTGCCAGTGCTGGGGATGTTCCTGGCAGTGGTCAAAGAATGACGCGAGCTTGGACAGGCTTGTAAAGGACGCGTCGAGGGCCGGTGTCTTGATTGGCTGAAGTGCCCTTGCACGACCGCTCCTTCCTTGCATGGCTGCCAAGGCCTGCGACTGATTGATTCCAGCTTTCTGTTCGCTGTGCCCGCTCGCTCTGGCTGCAACTCCGCATTGCATTACTCAACCGCCTGCGCGCCCACGAGCCTCCGCACTCGACACGCCCGTGTTGTTTGCTCTCCTGCACCCACCGCACAGTTAACTGACCAGCACCTCCTACCAGCACTTGTTAAGCAATATTATACGCGCACCCTATCGCGCATCGGCCACTCCACTGCGTCACAGCTGTTTTTAGCGCCCGACAAGCGAGCTGCTCCGCTGCTTCACCTTCTCCGCACAGGTAACCCGGCAGCCCACGCCCCAGCGACTCCTTTCTAACCACCACACCGCAGATTCACGACATTCTGGACTGACAGCGCACGCCTGTCGACCATTGACTTTTGGCACTTGACCGTCTTGTCACGCTCACCCTTGGCCATCGTCACCGCAATTACCGTAAACAGAGCAGCCGCAGACCGTGCCCGCCGTCTCGTACCGGCCCATTCTGCAAATCTTCACGCGATTTCACGCGTCATAGCGTCGCACGAGATCATACAAGGTCTCTACAGCCCTCGCCGGCTGTGCACGCCATGGCTGCAGCGCGTCGACACTCCTCCGTGCAGATTTTTCAGGACCCCGTACTCCCCCACGACCACCACCAGGCTGCCCAGTTCGTCCCGCGCTACCTGGACCACTTCGTCTCCGTCACCGACGTGTCAAGCGACTCCCACACCCTCCTCGCGCCCCCGGCCTCCTTTATCGACGCGCATTCACCCCGAAAGACCCGCCACGTCTCCAGCTCACCCCCGCCCCAGGCCCTCGCCGAAAAGGGCATCAACGGCATCTCGATCCCACCACCCATGGAGCACCAGTGGACCGACGCGCCGGTGAAGAAGACCTTCACGTCGCACCCAGAGCAACCACACAGCATGGGCAGCATGCAGTACTGGAACACATATCCCGCCGGCATGGATAAGGAGAACGTCTACTCCTATCCCGACCCACCCATGTCCGCCATGGCTGCCGCCGCACCTCCGATCAAGCACAGCCTGAAGCGCTCCTTCTCAGATGTAGCACCTGCAGCACCACTACGCGACCGCAGCAAGAAGCAGAAGACCAAGGAAGTCAAGGTCGAAGAGGCTGAAGGCCCACTCCCCGAGCCCGACGAGATGCCCGCTGTCGAGGACGACGGCGCCAAGCCCTCGTACAGCTACGCGATGCTCATCGGCATGGCCATTCTCCGCGCACCCGCCCGCCGATTGACCCTCGCCCAGATCTACAAGTGGATCTCGGACACATTTGCCTTCTACCGCAACTCCCAGGAGACGGGCTGGCAGAACAGCATCCGCCACAACCTCAGCCTGAGCAAGTCGTTCTCTAAGCAGGAGCGACCCAAGGACGATCCCGGAAAGGGCCACTATTGGGTCATCAACTCCGGGTTCGAGAAGCAGTACCACAAGGTCAAGCCAGTTCGCCGACCTGCCCAGCCAGAGAGCTTTATGTCGGCATATCCTGGAGACTTCCCTCGCCCCAACACCTCGGCATCCGTCAGTTTTCCGCCCATGAGCTCGACCAAGGGATTCGACTCAAGCAAGTTCCCAGACGAGGCCGAGCTGCCATCTTCGGATGCGACCATCCCGAACTCAGATCCCGCCGCCCACGATGGCCATGATCCTCTCAGCATGCCCCCACCGCGCCAGATTCCGTCTTCACCTCCGCCAGCCGACATCCACTCCTCACCGCCTCCACCGATCTCGCGCTCACGTTCCGCTCGAGAGGATACGCCTCCGCGTGCTCCCCGCCTTCACTCCAACAGTCGCTCCCTGGGTGGACGCAAGCGCAAGTTCAACGGTCTTGGTGACAGTGGTTACTACTCGTCCATCGAGTCGTCTGCGACCAAGGGCCAGGCACTCGGACCCCTGCTCACCTCCGAAGCTGATCTCGATCGTCCGATCAAGCGCGGTCGTGCTGAAGAGGAGATTGCGCGTATCCGCGGCTCGTCCTATGACTCACCTACTAAGACTCGGCCCTTCATGAAGCAGCCTAGCAATGGCAATTTGATGTCCTCGCCGTTCCGCTCCAACCCCAAGCTGGGTGGACCACTTACCCCTGCCGTGGTCTTCAAGCGTCCTGCTCTTCCGCCTGCTTCGGCCTCGCCAAACACAAACCTGCGCAACCACCGCAACAAGATGCGAGAGCTCGTCGGCGGCTCACCTGATAAGAGTCTCGACATGTGGGTCGACACATCGTTCCTTGACCACAAGACTTGGAGCCCGGCTGTTCAGATCCCCAACGAGGAGCACGTCAACCTGGTCGGCTCTGGCTTCGACAATACCTTCGACATCTTTGGCGACTTCCCGTACAACGAGAGTCCGATCAAGCGCAGCGCTAAGCGACCGAGGCTTGAACGCGCTGTCACGTCGACGGGCATCCTCGCTGATATTACCGGCGCCAAGGCTAATGTCAACTCTCCCACGCCCAACTGGAAGATGGCATCCTCTTTCCTCAACATTCCCAATCTATCTCCTATCAAGGGTCTGTCACCACTCAAGGGCCCGATGCTGAAGTCATCTACCTCCAAACTTGCCCACGGCTTTTCTCTCCCCAGCACTGGGAAAGAGAATGGCCAGGCTAGCATTTCGCCTACCAAATCCTTCGGCGTCCCATCTACTCAGCAGAACCAGCATCAACAGGAGGATGACGATATTTTCCACCTCCTTCATAGCGACGAGTCTGAGCCCGGCATTGACCTTCTCCAGGGTTTTGAGAAGATTGGTGCACGGCCCTCTGCCGTTGCAGCAAACGGATCTCCTCAGAAAGTGTCTGGCCGCCCTGGTCTGGCACGCAGCACCACTTCTCGCTTCTAGGCTTGAACCTTACCATCCGACTGCAATACTGCACACCCCATTATCTTCTTGACTTCCATATTTGGATTCTTGATATTCTCCACCACTATTCGCGATACCCCTCATCTTATGTCGTCCTTTCGACTCTCGATATCCCCTGACTTTATTGCTCGAGCGCCTTCTACCACACTTTGCTAGTATCACCTTGGATACATTGCACCTCACGATACCACGATCAACGATACCCACGATAGCGACGGCTGGCCCTTCTACGTATAGTGTTTTAATTCACTATGGCTTCCACTTTTTGGGCAAGGCGTTGGAGGGCTACGTGGGCATACACATTGGACGCCAACCACTTGCGTCCCTACTACCATGGCGTTTTCCTAATTGCTTTTCTTTTCTTTTTCAGCTTGCGATACACGTGGTAATGATATGTTTTAGTTGAGAGATGGAAGCGTCACTTAGGCGCGAAGAGGAAGACTCATCATGAGATGAGGGATACGGAATGCGTGGACGCGAAACATGATTGATGGATGGAGATGGTTATCTCGCTCTTGCTGTTTCGCTAGTATACTGGTCAAATGGAATGTTTCTTGACTCTTCAATGATGTGCCTACGATTGATTGTGACGTGCTTTATCTGGGGTCGTCTTATATCGACCAGTTCACACAACAGCTCCTCCTATCGTATGATTACTCTTGGTGCGAGAGGTGGAGAATCTAGCGAGGATGAGCCTTACAGAATGACGATATGGCAGGCACGAGTGGATTAAAGATCACCTTGGAGTTCCGAGTACGAGCGGATGGGGATGTGGTGTGAATACTTAACTCAAGCCCATTCTTTCGACTCTGCATAGCTGTGTCATTCCTATGCATCATTGAACACTGTACCACACCAGGCGGTGCCAGCAAAATCCGTGCCCGCCTTTTCCTAACGAGAAGAGGTGAAGATGCGAAGAGGTAGCCTGTATATATTCAAAGATCTCTGTAGAGTTAGGTAGAGCATCTTGTACCTGCTTATATATCCAGGCTCCTCTGGAAACTCATAATAAGCACACGTGTGAAGCTCAGGTCGCAGGTGCAAGAGCGGGCACGAATTTCGCTGCTGCCTGGTGTGCTTATGATTGAGTGTGACGTGCTTTATTCAGAGTCGTCTTATTGACGATTGACTAAACATGATGCTGGTTGCGATTAGGTAGCTTGAGTGAGTTTTTACTATGCGGTGTGGAAGAAGAGCGCTGAGAAGTGGATGCTGACGAATATGTGTCGGTAGTTTGGATGATGGTATTTTTGGTTGCCGTGGTGGAGGGGTGGAATATCTGTGGGAGGATGATGTGTTGTTAGTCGGATGAGCTGGTGGGTTTCGATGAGCTGGTAGGTTTCGATGAGCTGGTGGTTTTCGGTGAGCTGGTGGTTTTCGATGATCTGGTGGGTTTCGATGACCTAGTGCCACACGATGCAGCAATAATTCGTGCGCGCTGTGCCTCACGATCCCTCGCACTATAGGGCAGTTTTTATAAAGCTGTATAACTTCAAGGTTTTTTCCGTGTCTTTGCAACGTACTTATCAAGCATTAACTCTATTCGGGCTTATGTATCAGAAGACAGTTGCTCTCTAGAGGTAGGTTGGGTTCAAGCAGAATTCGCACGGATTATTGCTGCACCTAGTTCTGATGCTGGGTGTTGGATTATGGTATTTGCTGAGCTCTGAATCATTAAAACTATTGCTGCACCTGGTGATGCTGGGTGTTGGATTAGTCATAGGTGTATTTGCTGTGTATGTATCACTTTCCTCGCTCTGAATCATTCAAACTTGTTTGTACAAAAAGCCACTACATCACTGAAATGAACCGTCTGCTGAATATGTATTCGCTTGCCATAGCAGTCGCAGTACAAAAGCTTATTACGACTTCTGCATCCTCTAATATTGTTATCGTGAGCCATGCGCGAGGAAACCAAAACCTTCATCGCTCACGTGCACAACTCTTTGCCCATAAGCCCTGCCCTTGCCTCAACTCTCGAATCTACAATCGACAGCCTCAAAAATCCTAGCTGTCTAACACTCGTAGATCTTGACTGACTGAGGCTCTTCAGAGATCTTCTCATGTTTAAATTCGGGAATCAGAAGGTTTACACGACGCAAAAAGAATCGGATGATCTACTCGGCGAGCACATCGCCGCGCTGGAAATCTATGAAGAAAACAAGGCAAATGAGGCGTTCTACGCCCTACTCGCTGATCCCAAGAGTCACGAGTTGTACGAGGCAGGAGGTCGTTGGAGTGTTAATTGGGAAACGATGACGTTTTGGGTAGTTGCGCTACTAGGCATCGTGGAGGGGTGGGGCATAGCATACGAGGTTTTAGAAGTTTATTTGGAAAGCGAGTGATGATAAGAAGTATGTAGAGGAGTTGAGGGGTGCGGTCGAGCTGGCTTATAAGATCAAAGGGTTGGAAATGATACGAGATGCGAGTCGAGTAACGGGTGTGTCAGGAGTGTAAGGTTGTGGAAATTGTGGACGTGCTTGCGTGACTTAAGTTTGGCGATACGCGAAGTATATAGTTATGACTCAAATTCAATTTTTTTTTGGCTATGCATAGTTGTGATAGTGTTGTGCATCACGTCATTAAAGCGTGCGCTACATGTGAATAAGTCAGGTCAGTAAATTCCTCGCGAGGTATAAATGATTGCAGCCTGACCTTTTCCTTTCTTCCAAGTATATCTGTTTGAAGCCAGCACATCGACGCCTAATCAATAAGCGTCTATAATGAACCAAGAAACTAAAACCTTCATCTCGCGCGTACGCCACTATGAAGAGCAAACATCCTCCTCACTAGCTTCCGACCTCATCTACGCAATCCAGAAACTCAAGAGTCCCCGGGATAAAGTGGCAAATAGCCGTGTCGACCTCCTCACCTACCTCTTCGACGCCATGCTGTTCCGCCGCGGACCACCTTTCGCCTCCTCTGACAACACACTCCGCATACTCATTGCTACGTTGTAAAGCATTGACAAAAGCGCCGTGAAGCACAAACTCTGCGACATGCTTGTCGATCTCGAGATTTGAGCATGGAACGAGGTGGACGAGAGTTGGGTGGTTAATTGGCCCAACATGACGTATTGGATGGTTGTGCTGATTGGGATCGTGGAGGGGTGGGGCGTGGGTCATGCGATTTTGATGAGGATTGTGAGTAAGCTTGCTGATGATCAATTGTATGAGAATGGTTTGACGGAGAAGATCATGCAGGCTTTTGGGCTTTGGGCGCGGATGAAACTTAAGGGTTAGAATGGCGTCAGGGCAGAGATTTTTAGTGTCGAGACTTTTGGGAATGCAATCTGTGTCCGTGTGGCGGGTTTTATTGTCTGACTGTGTATGGTTGCCTCAGTCACTTCTGTCATTGAAGCGCGCGTCATACGTGAATGAGAAGCGTCATTGAAGCACCTGAGGGGTATAAAAGATTGATAATGCTCGCTGCTTCTCCTTATAAGTATATATACACAAAGTCTGAACGTCTCTTACGTTTTGCAAACATACAGCCAACATGGACGATAAAGCCGAACAATTCATCGCAACTGCGGAGAAGTACCAGACAAAGCCCCTACAACTCTTAGCGCTCCGCGAAGAACTTGGATCCCCCGACAAATGGCCTCAAGTCACTTAGTAGCTTCCGTACAAAAACTGCTTATGATGCGGCTACTTCGACTGAAGTTGGATGTTCCAAAATCGGCTAGCACGGAGGAAGTACGGGCGATTATAGACACAACGATAAAAGAAGTAGTGGAAGATCTACCAGTGACCGAGAAGAACAAAAAAAACCATCTGCTCTTCGATATCCTCGCAGACTTGAGGCCAGTATTCTGGGGATTAGACGAGAATCGCAGGCAATGCAAGTGGATGGTGGACGACCAGATAATGCCGTTATGGATGCCGGCATTTATTGGTATCGTGCGCGATTGAGGCGTCAGCTATGTGGACCTGGATTACCTTATAAACTTCGAGGTTTTTCTAGAGGCAGCCAACGAATATGTCGAGATTCTAAAGACCCATTTGAATGAGGCATATGCGACGTGGGCGAGGATGCAATTGATTGGTTTCGATTGGTTTGATTTAGCATCTTAATTCATTGGGTTTCAAAGATTGTCAATAAGAACATCACTAGGCATTTTCTCAAACTTGCTAGCTCTTGCCATTGAGTGCCATACGTTGGGAATCACTAGTTGTGCGACCTGTAGACAAGGAGTCAGTGCTTACGTACGGCACACCAAGTCTTTCTCTAGGCGAATACTCATGGAATCCTTTTCAGCCTGACAAAAAGGCGCCGAACACATTGACAGATTATGACTATCTCTTCGTACAGTGAAGCGTATAGCTCCTTGAGCTGCTCTGAGTGCCAGGTGGGTTTTGACGTTCTATCACGACGATACATATTCTTACTTCAGGTCACCCTACATGTTCATTCACTCATTGCGCTTGCGTGCTAACAGTGAAGTAAAGAGAAAGAAGAAAATTTAGTTATGCTCATGCAAAGACTTTCTCACAAGTTCTCATAGAAGCTCATATAAATGCATAACTTGACATGTGTCGGATCACAGATATCGTCAATATGTCAGCTACGCGATCAGACGTACTGATCGCAGCGTCCGAGCAGCGCTCAGATCAGAACCCCTGAGCCCATCTCTTCTGTAGTTCTCCTTCGTACATACAATCAAAACAAGAACAACCAAACAGAATGCATTTCTAATTATCGTTATTTCCCTTTTCGCACTCAGTGCAAAGCCAACCAACAACATCTCTTCATTGTTTCAATCTTCCCCACCCTCGCATGTGATCCAACACGGGGAGTCCGCACGACTCATTGCATAATATGGTGATATCGCTCGTCATTTGCGACGTCACTGTGTAAAGTAGCAGCACCGGGCGTAAGCAGAAATCCTGTCCGCCATCACCCGATAAGACGATATTAAGGTAGCCTAGATATTCCTAAAAGCTTTTGCAGGACTAGATAAGAATGTTTCCAAGTAGCGTGTATCTTTAGGCTCTCTTATAAATCTATTAGTATGCTCCTAGAAACTATTAGATCACTTCGCGCATATGTAAAGCGGACACGAATTTTGCTGCTACCTGGTAGCAGTGAGCTGAGCCTGCCCCGTGTTGCTTCTCACCGCGAGGCCCCGCTTCAAGAACCCATGCGCAAGCCCCTGATCGTTGCACCATGAGGATACTCTACCGTGTGCCTAGCTACGTATCTTTCAGTACCATGTTATACGAATCATCAGCCCTGAATAAAGGCGCCTGCACTTCCATGTCACACACTCTTACTATGAACCGAGTTTTGAAAACGCGTGAGAAAATTCATGACCATTGGTAGTATGTTCAATACCTCGTAAGTGATGGTTGGCACCCGGCCCAAGCAATCTCATGGCACGTAATATCACGAACAATTGAGGGGTCTCGTTGGAAATGATTTGAAAGAGCCCGGCACATAACCGGCTGATCAGCAATGATGCATTGGAGAATGATCTACGCAGGTAGTACCGAGAAGGCCCAATGCCATGTGATAACGAAAAGGCGCAGACAGCTTACGAATTGAACATGTACATCTTGATGAGTTTGAAGCGCCATATTTTGCTACGGCTGTAGTCCAAACCTACTAAGCTGCGCTGATCTACTGAGCTGGCTGGGGCTGAGCAAGAGAGAAAGTGCCTTTCTCGTATTTCAACTTCCTGACCTTAGTGTTGCGGATGTTGTCCTGGCCAGAGAGCGAAGCATCGGCATAGTACAGCAGCCATTCATCCTTGAACTTGGTGATGGACTGGTGAGTAGTCCAACCCTTGACTGGCTGCAGTAGAGTCGAGTTCCAGTGGAATGGGCCGTCTGGCTTAGATCCGACGGCAATCTCGACGGTGTGGAAGCTACCGGTAGAGTACTGGAGATAGTACTCGTGGCCGACCTTGTTGATTGAGGGACCTTCGAAGAATCGGCGAGTGGTGTTAGCCTGCATGACTTGGCCGTCCTTGTCGTAGATGACCAGTTCCTTGGGAGCATGTACGAAAGAACGCATGTCAGCTGACAGCTTTGCGAAGCGAGGGCCAAGAGCGGGGCCAGAGCTGGGCTCGATGGGACCAAAGGCGGTCTTGTTCTGTAGGTTGTTAGTAATCTATCGCGTTATTGCTATCGCAAGACATACCAGAGTGTTGTTGGTCCATGCCTGAAGCTGTCCGCCCCAAATGCCACCAAAGTAGATGTAGTAGGAGCCGTCAGTATCAGCCAAAACGGACGGGTCGATGCTGTAGCTTCCAGGAATGAAGCTTGGCTCCGCCTTGAACTTACCATCTGGAGTGTCGGAGATGGCAACACCAAGACGGAAGACGCCCTCATGATCCTTGGCTGGGAAGTACAGGTAGAACTTTCCATCTTTTTCCGCGGCATCGGGCGCCCACAGTTGTTTCGCTGCCCATGGCACATCCGGAAGGTCCAAAATCTGGAGCGCAATTAGCTGAAAGTCATGTGGTCCCGGAGTCGTCACGTCACACCTTCTGAGAAACCTTGGCTGGCTGGCTGATGTTGGTTTGAGTGAGGACGTAGTAGTCTTTCATGTCATACTGTACCACGAATTAGCGTACAAATACTACGCGCAAGTCCATGAGGGTGCATACCTGGCTGCCAGAATCATCGGAAGCAGCAGTACTGTTCCAGTCGTGAGATCCATAAACGTAGACGGTATTGGGATCATGCTTCCATACGTGAGCTGCAGGATCACACTGGTGGAAGGCGTTGATAACGGGAGGATCGTAGGCTTGGACCGACATGTTGATGTACGTTGAATAACAAGCGACTATAGGTAGTCTGAGTGGTGTTCGTAGCAGCTTCGATGGGGTGCTTGTGGCTTATACTTATATGTCTTAGCCCCCCTCATGGCTTTCGTCAAGCGCACAATTGTGCCTGAAGTTGACATTAATTTTAGGCAGATCTCCTTGAGAAGAGCATGAATTATCGTCCGGAATATCCGATTAAGAGGTCGGTGTGATTCAAGCCCAGGCAGAGCGCCGCCATTCGAGAAACTTGCGGCCCGTCCACCTGCGTAGCGCTGACGTGAGTTGGAATTGGGTGAGCGGTACCGACCAGTGGAACGGAACAGATGGCTATACGCGGAAGATTGATGCTGCGCATAAGAAATCTAGAAGACACTTCAGATGCTAAGATGACAGTGACTAGGCGAATGCATGTCGCTCGTGCACGGACGCACAGTTAGAACCTGTCTTTAAGGTCAGCAATGCTAGCCCTTATCAAAGCCAAATTCTATAGCCGTTCTCGCAACCGAGTATGCATACACCCCTCAGTGCATACATATGGGAACTGGGCTTCAACGGCGGCACCTCCATGGGCGGTCTAACGAAATAGTGGCAAACAGGGTGTAGCCTTCCTGTACGCTTACCGCAAAGATATCCCGTCGGAGATATTCCTGCGTTTCGAAGATCACAATCGAATACGGGCCGAAACGGGCGCTGAGGTAGGGATCATCCCGGTCTCTTGTCGGCCTCATCATCATCACATGACTTGCTCACCTTCATAATAACGTTTGCAAGCCAATCTATCTCTCAAACATGATACAATCAGCTCATACGCGTTTAACTTCATGTCTGTTTGAGACAAAGCATTGCTTGTCGCTCGTTTCCAAACCTTCGCCGACTGCCGACGAAGCTTAAATGGCTGAGTGGAAAATTGCCACATGGCGTCAGCCCGTCAGCTCGTGGCAACTGCTGACGATGAATTTACCCGCTTCTCGGATTTGTATCGTTTCTTGAAACTTTCCAGGCAAATATATACTGTCAGTGAGCCACGTGGGGGATATTGCGCTATCTGAATCCTTCGTGACGAAGTTGTCGACGACTGTGAGTGGATTGACATGCATTTGGAATTGCCTATACTCAGTCTCGTATATCGATTGCGCCAATTGAAGTAGAGCACCAGGACGCGAACAGCTCAAGCATAGACATCAACCCATCCTTGCCCGCCCTTGCGATATATTTGTTGCAAATTGATAGCGGAAGGACTATTGCGCCGTGATCGATGAGACGATGGAACATGCTCATATGCTCGTTGAGAAGGGCATATCAGATTGTCGGGAACTCTTCATCGGACTCATTGGCGTCAGCACCCTGATGGATCAGTGTCACGACGGCCTTGAGATGGCCGCCTTTCGCAGCTGAAACTATTGCACCCGCCAAATTATCTGTTCATTCGTCCTTGATCTATGTGCATAGTAATTGGCATACTGCCTCGTGGCCGTTCAATGCTGCAGCTCGCAAAGCACTGTTGCGAGTTACTTTGTCCCTCTGGAGGAGCAACTTTACCATTTTGACATCTCCGCTTGCAGCTGCAGAATGTAAGTATGTCATATCTGCTGGTGGGGATTGCACTTTCAGGCGCGAGCCGAATTTCTCAAGCAAGTGGATTGCCATGTCTGTCCAGCCATTTCGAATACATTGCTTTATGAATCCTTTCTGCCACCACATCTGAATGAGATGCCCATTCTCGCACTGTTTCTCGACAACGTAGTCTTATATTTCGGGCTGTGGGGTCTTGATAGGTCTTGATATTCTCGTCGCGTTCCGTAGAAATCTATTATTTGTGACATCACGGTCGTAGATGCACTGCACCTGATCGATGGTGCTGTGAGACTCGGCTGCACGGAGAAGCTTGCATACGGCAGGGGTACTGCTCTCGCGACTTAGACAAAGTTCAAGCAGCTTCAGGGATCCAGACTTAATCACGGCCTCTTCATAACTACCAGAGAATTGGTATTCCGTTGTAGACAACGTGCACGGGTCCAATATGGTGTTATGACCCAAGTACACCGCAGCTATTTGGAAAAGTGCATCCAACCTGTCGGCACAGAGTGGTCCTACAGGACTTTGATGTTGCGAGAAGATATCGGTCACTTTGGGTGCTGCCATTTCACACAAAATTCTTATGGTTGTCGCTACAGTCCGCGCCTCAGTAACAGGTCGCTCAGCGATCTGGCGGATACATATCAGTCTGGTGTTGCCTTGGTCGGTCTCTTTCTTTAGGCGATACTCGAGATAAGAAGCGGTAGATGATGGAAGTTCCCCCCCCAGATTTTAATGACAACGGCGCATCGAGCAGATCGTACAAGAACAGTACTTCGTGGAGTTGACGCGAGAATAGACCTTGTTACAGTAGACAAATGTTTTGCTTGAGCCAGAACTACACACGACAGACGAGGCGTAGCCTCATGCCACGTGCAATATCGTGGACTAAGAATGCCTCACACAGGATGCATTAGAATAGCTCCAATGGCATGTCTGCCAAACATAAGACTGTCCGCAGTACATTGGTATGTTGCAACATTACGGTCATGATCAACGTAAGTAGTGCTCAATGTTTGTTCACAAGTGACATCTGAAGTGCTGTTGTAGATAACACACTGATATTGGTGCAGATCAGCGGTTTGATGTGAAGTATCCGGAGGTTCCGAGGTTGCTTCCATCATCTTGGCGCATTGCGTCATCGCTGTCTACCTCAGACAGACCTTTCTTTCAGCAAACCTTGATGAGTCTCGACGATAGGTAGTTGAGTGAATGCGAGAAGTTGTAGGGGCTGTTGCTATGACACATCCAATTGACAATCAAGAAAGGTATGTCACTCATACGACACAACCTTTTAAGGATGATTAGACTGCCGCAAAATGCATCTCAAACAGCGCACAATCACCCTACCGACGACTACAACCTCCTATCGGAAATTGAACCTACTGCCCAACGTGCCGAAGCGCTCGCTGGTAGTCGATGGTTTGGTTGGACTCTGTGCCGCGACCTTCGCGCCCTCTTGTACCTTCTCCAACAAGATCGCACCCTTCATGTTGTCCACTTTGCCATATTTTTTGTTGCGTTGCGCGACATCGAAGAACTCATCGCTATTCTCAGTGCCCATGAGCGCGACAGTTTGTGTCAACTCGTCCAGGTTTTCCATCAAAATGGGGTTGTTGAGCGAGGAGACAAAGTCGGAGAGATAGTGCGTATCGGTAGCCAGGTCAGCGACTGCTGATGGTGTAATGCGCTTTACTCCTTCATCGAGTGTAAGATCAAGAATCGCAGTGCTTGCGTGTGAAAGCGCGTCGAAATAAATGAACTCCTTGATGTCTGTCGGAAGTGCGAGCAGGACGGAGGACATGATGTTCGACAAGTAGCGCGTAAGCTCGAGCATGTACTCGCTCGGCTCGGCGGCAGGCTTGACAGCCATCCAGTCGTACTCAGCGGTCTCAATGAGGTCGTCAATCTTGCTGTTTACGAGCTCGAAGATGCGGTCAGATGCTTGCTTTTTGGCAAGCTTAAAGCGCTCTGTGGCTTCCAAGATAATTGGTCCAGTTGCGCTTGGTGAGCTTCGTGCTTGGAAAAGCAGATCCTGTAATTCGACACATGCGACCTCGAAATGCTCCAGGTTCGTCAAAATCTGCACGATTTGGCCCGGATACTGTGAGGAGAGCCGCTCAATAAGTGCCTGGCATACCTTTTGGCACAGTAGGTCGTCCAGCGCAGTGCGCAGGGTTTCGTCAATGATGCTAGATTTTTGGAAGTAATCATCGCTGAAGAGGTATATTTGGTTGAGGAAGTTGCGAATGTCGATACAGCAGAGCGGATACATCTGAGAGAACGGCAGGACACATGGGAAGCTGTACTTGAAGTTAGTAATGCGCAACATGAGAAGCAATGTAGACGTACGTGAGCTCTTCGCGCGTTTTATCAGGCGAATACCAACTGACAGTTACGACCTTATCGTACTCCTCAACGCTATTGATAGGCATGGGCATATAGTCGTCCGTTGTAACGATCTCCAGGAAGTCATCGCTGAAGCGTTGCTTCAAAAGCTCGGAGTATTTGGAGAATAGCGTCAGGAGCAAATCGTTCATTGCTGCGACCGAGTATCCCCATTTCTGTGCATCTCATTAGTGGAAGGCCGAAGACTAGTAATCAAAATACATGCCTCCATGGTGAGCATGAAGAGTGCTACTCGACCCTTGATCCTAAGTAGCAGCTCATCATTCTCCACGGTGTGCAAGTTCTTGGTGATAAGATTGATCGCGCTTTGGCACATCGAATCCCATAGTTCATCGACCTAGGCAAATTTTAGCAGCGTCTACTGAGTTCCAGAAATCTGCTTACGTCTGACTGATGGCGCAGATTCGCAGTTTTGGACATAGTGGCCTTCTCGATGATGGCAAAACCAGCGATACTTTCGAGCAGACTGCTCAAATCGCCACACTCTTCGTCGAGCAGATTTAGCTTGGTAGGTATAATCAAGTCCTTCTGTGTCCGTCGATCTGCCGCGTATTCTGTTCGGAATTGATCGCTCTTGCCGAGAGTTTCGTTGATATGCATCGCTTCAAACAGCGGGGAAAAGTCGGTCTCATTGCCAGCCTCTTCGTTGTTCAACACGTCAAACTCGTCTGTCTCATCTGCCACAAGCTCGATTGCAGAGTTCAACTTGAACTTGGAAAAGCGCGGGTCAGCTTCAGCTCGGTTCTGATTGCGTGTTCGTCGGACGTCGGTATAGTAGAAGGACACCTCGCCAAGAAACTGCGACGACTCCCGAATCCTGAACAACCATGTACTGAGGTCTGTTTTGACGGCTTCTCGTATCTGGTCCTGCGTCTGGGGTACGGATTTCTCAATCATGTCCGCAATCTTGTATCGGTCGATAGCTTTGAGGTGCACGGTCTGTAGCTCGTCCAGCGCCCGCAAAGCGCCATAATAGTTCTTCTCGCGCAGCATGTCTTGGACATTGTTCGCTATCCTCAACACATTCAGACAAGCGTTCAAAGCTTGCGTTGCTTCGTTAATATTTTGCCGTACCCCTCGCGAGTCTACCAGTGCCTTCTTTTGCTCCGCCAGTTTCTCGATGCTTTCCTGGATCGATATATTCAGGTCCAGGATGTCACCACTCATTTGTACAGTCTGGTCTCGGATCCGAAGCATAGAATCCACAGAGCTCACAAAATCCTGATGGTTAGCGTTACATATCCGTTCGATCTCGGCCTCGCGATCATTTGAGAATTGATCAAATGCAGATTGCAGCTGATTAGAGTATCGTGCATCTTTCATGATAGGTATGAGCTGGTCAATGTAGTCTGAGCCCATGGACGACTGGGAAATCTGTTACATGTCAGCTTGGCTACAGCTTTTCCTCATGCAGTACTGAATGTACCTGTTTGATAGCCATCCACAGGTCGTCCTGGTGATCCACAGCAGAAGGCATGATGGGATATCCTTGGCGCGTGTACGCGCCCTTCACCTCAAAGTGGTTCCAGTATGTGACCAAAGAAGATGTTCGATTATTGTCGAGAATTGTCTTATTTGCGACGTGCAACGCTGATGGTGTTCTGATGTCCAGTGATGAAACGCGTGCCTGGCGCATGCGGCTCAAGGTCCGAGATGCGCCCTAGACGAATGCGCTCTAGTTTCGGTTATTCCCCGGAAGATGCGCGCTCCCCACCTTCCACTCCGAGGAGCGTGGCAAGAGCGATGACGGAGCGCGAACGGAGCACCCCGCTAAAAGTTTTGAACTCCGTCGGACTCAACAACAAACGATATAACGTCCAAAGATCTTCTCATATCGATTCAAGCATCAAATCGGTAAAGATGGAAGCTATCACAAGTAAATGCTTTGAATAAAACGATTTGGACGGTTGCTAATATACGCAGACAAGTTTCAGGAAGTTATTGGCTCAGTCAGCGGTAGTGCTGCTACTGGAGCATACAGCGGAAAGTAAGTGGATGCAACACCCAGGTGATCACAATGAAGAAGCTAACCTTTACGTAGGTCGGTCCTACTGCTTGGTGCCGGCTTCGTGTAGGTGATCAAACCTGTTAAGAAAACATTAAACTAATGATCAAAGCACGCGACCCACTGCCGATGTTCTAGGAAAGTCGGGCGTCAAAGTCACCGTCGGTAAGAATAGCAACATGATATGCGAACGGGCGCTTCTGACTTCTTCCAGCCTGTAGGACTCTCGAGAAGGCACAGGCGCTGGCCAAGGGCATTCCAAATGCTACTGCCATCAGCGTAATGCACATGACTCTAAATTTACCCTCAAAATGCTAACAACAATAGCTCGATGTCAACAACTCTGAGGCTCTCGACGCTGAAGTCCGCAAGGTCGATCTCGTCATCAGTTTGATCCCCTACACATTCCACGCAACTGTCATCAAGTCGGCAATTCGCGAGAAGAAGAACGTTGTCACTACTTCCTACGTATCTCCTGCGATGATGGAGCTCGATGCTCAGGCCAAGGAGGCTGGTATTACAGTCATGAACGAGATCGGTGTGGACCCTGGTGTGGACCATCTCTCGGCTGTCCTCACCATCGACGAAGTACACAAGGCTGGAGGCAAGATCTTGTCCTTCAAGTCGTACTGCGGTGGCCTGCCCGCACCAGAGAACTCAGACAACCCTCTTGGATACAAGTTCTCGTGGAGCTCGCGCGGTGTTCTGCTAGCACTCAGGAACCAGGCAAGCTACTACCAAGACGGCAAGGTCAAGACAGTCGAGGGCCCTGAGCTCATGGCTGAGGCTAAGCCATACTTCATCTACCCCGGGTACGCGTTCGTCGCCTACCCCAACCGTGACTCCACCCCATACAAGGAGCGATACAACATCCCTGAAGCACAGACCATCGTCCGTGGTACTCTACGATACGGCGGATTCCCAGAGTACATCAAGTGTTTGGTCGACATTGGGTTCCTTTCAGAAGACCCCAAGGATTTCCTCAAGGAAGGCGAGAAGCGCACATGGAGGGATGCTACTGCCAAGGTCCTCGGCGCATCGAGCGATAAGGACGAGGACATCATCTGGGCGATCAGCTCCAAGACCAAGTTCGCTACCACAGAAGAGAAGGAGCGCATCATCTCAGGTCTCCGCTGGATCGGTCTCCTATCAGATGAGCAGATAATTCCCCGTGGCAACCCTCTCGACACTCTCTGCGCTACCCTTGAGCAGAAGATGCAGTACGAGGAGGGCGAGCGTGATATGGTCATGCTGCAGCACAGGTTCGAAATCGAGAACAAGGACGGCAGCAAGGTCGTACGCACATCAACCCTCGCGGAGTACGGTGACCCCAAGGGTTACTCTGCCATGGCCAAGCTCGTCGGTGTGCCATGTGCGATCGCGGTTCAACAGGTGCTCGATGGCACGCTGAGTGAGAAGGGCATTCTCGCACCCATGAGCCCGGAGATCTGCAGGCCGCTCATGAAGACGTTGGAGGACGAGTACGATGTTCGCTTCAAGGAAAAGACTGTCCCTCTATAGACTAGAATTGCGTCACGGGACGTGTCTCGCCGACACGGATGAAAGTGAGATAGAACTTCACTGGCGCTTAAAGTAGAATAGCGCTGTTAATGCCAAGGAGCTCTTAGATAGTATCTATGACGAAATTGTTAGCTGACAATGCTCTACTCACAACGAAGTGAAAGGGTAGGAAGACTAAACCACAAGCATCGTTATCTATAAGTTACCCTCCAATCTTGGTCGCTTAGCTTCTACCTCAACTCTTGACATTATTGCCCGTCACGCTTCCCCTCCGCCCAGTACTTGTGCATATTGAAAATTGCAAGCTTGATCCTAGTTAAGAATCAATTCCCCTGCATTCGAGCGAGAGCATCCGGAAAATACACAATGGGGCAGAAAAATTTGGTGCCAGACTCGCTGCAAGCGTTCCTCAAGGACGGTGTTGAGGTGGCGGAGTGCAGCATCTGTATTGAAACTTTCAACGACGAACATGTCATCGTCCAGATCAAAGAGTGCGGCCACCATTTCGGAAGAAACTGTCTGGAGAACTGGTTGAAGCAGAAGGATACTACAGGTACATGCCCGACATGCCGCAGCGTTCTGTTCAAGAAGAAGCGCATGAACCACAGCAGTCAAGCAACGATTGCATCCGTCAACCAGCCGTCTCTACCTCCGCAGGCACCGCGTGCTATAACATTCAACAAATACTATAGTAACGCGGAGAATGTAGAGCAGTCCAGCCGGGATGGATTTCTCAGCAAGGCTTGGAGCTTCAGAGCCCTGTTTCGGCCCACCTACACGGTTCTCCAGGCTTACGATGCGGACAACGATCCCTCAATGACCAGTAACAGTGCGGAGCGACGTATGCTGGTGCCATACATCGAAGTGCTACGCCCGGCTTTTAACAGCAACAGCGCTGCGCCACTACAGTGTCTTAGGCATGTGGAGGGCCATCATGCTGTACCAGACTGAACGGGACGATCCCGTAGTACTGCCAAGATCACGTGTTACTGTCGTAGGAAAGCTCCGACCGTATAGACCGTACTACCCTCCAAATTAGTCATCCTACGACCTACGCTACGCTCCTATTCACTCTCAGCCGCTTACGGCTTACATAAGCTGTAGAGCGTAACCGTAGCCTAACGTACTACAGCTCGTTAGAAGATATGCCCACTAGGCTGCAGCACAATTTGAACCCCCTCTGCATAGCGCGAAGTAATCTAATAATATTTAGAATCGTATTAAGAAGTTCACAAAGAAGCCTGAATATATTTAGTACTGTAAGATGTTTTGCTTACTCTTGTGAAAGTTTTTGAATATATCTAGGCTACCTTTTCACTCTTCTCGTTCAATAAGGACGTACAGGAATTTTGCCTGCACCTGGTGGGCCTGTAATCACAGATGACGCATGGAAATTGTATGCACCAATCATCACACTGACTACGTTTGCAATCACAGATTGACCTGATCACGGGTGACAATTCCCATTACTCGACTTGGCGGAGGCATTCTGCTGCTATTGAAAGGTCTCCAAGAAGCGACTGCAGACGGCTCGTTACCATAATTGCGCATTCTGAATGGTTATTCATGAGCTTCTCAATGATTTGCAACACTGAAGAGATGCCCATAGGGGTTTGGAGAGGTGTCGTAGGGCCCTTGAAGCCATCGAAGATATCAAGCATTCTGCGCTGACCTTCAGTGATCTTCGATGGATCGCGTTCCTGTATCTTTCGGGTGTGAGGTAATGACGACCAGCTGAGGCTAACAGTGTTGGCAAGTCGGACTTTCAACTATCTTGCGACTTTCTGAATCGCATAAGCACTGTCGATGGTCTCAGGGGTGATCTCTCTAGCCTCGATCGATCTGTTGAAATCGGAAGAATGGCGGCAAAGTTCAGACCACCCAGCTAGCGTGGCGTAAGCATCCTCTACGAGGTTCTTGAGGATGAGGTTCTTATAAGCGTCCTTGCCTGAGAGTCTCGAAGACAGGTCTGTGTTTTCCTTAGATTTGTGCTCTTCATATTTCGCAACCGTATTGAAGAAGTAGCTCGGATCCTCGCGTAGTGTCCAGACATGCTCTTTCTGTGTGTCGAATGTCGCGATTATGTAGCCTTGTAACTTCGAAAAGTTGAGTGAGTTCGGTCCACGATAGGGAGCACTCATCGTAACATCCGAAAAGCTGGGTTGACCATTGTTTACAGATTCGAGGAGTTCAGTTTCCAAAGGCTCTTCTAGCATTGGTAGGCTCTAGAGATTGCCGAAGTCGTTGTCGATAACATCGTGTAGAATCTGGACCGTGCATGCAACCAAGAATTTTAGAATCCTACTCTGGACGCTGAGTATAAGGGTGCCTGAGCGAGCGCACTTTTCGAACGAGTGTAGAGTTCCATGTGAGTATACGCTTCCAGCAGGCTTCACGAGATATCGGCCACATACCCCGGATTCCGGCCTATCCGTGAAGTCAGCGCTGCTCCGAGCACAAAATTCTGTATCCTTGCAATAGTTCATGCGTGCCAGAATACTGAAGTTCTCTTCACTACTTGCGTAAGTCCATGGTGAAGTGCGACCTCGCGCGTTAAGGAAGACGAGGAACGGTTTCGGCTTTGTCAGATTCTCAAGGTTCACTGGTGATGTCAGGGACTGCATATAGTGTTTGAATGTTACCTGAACATACTGTATGGCATTGCATTAAACGCGTCATCAGGACGGTAATCCCGCGGCATATCCGGCCAAGCACCGAGCAAGATATCGTGTCGCTATGCTGGAGACTTCTTCATCCACCTCTTGCGAATCAAGGCTTCCTGTCGGACCACAAGGTTTTATAGTATGCTGAATGCATTAAACACCTCGGGTCCAAGAATGTTGAGATGATGTTAGATCGTTAGGATGATTTCGGGTGAAAGCTCATTCTTGTACAGTTGTCGAAGTAGTTCCTCCAGGTCTTGATTCTCTGCGCTGTGATACCGTTAGTAAGATGTAAGCATTCCCAATAGCATTCATACCAGAAGTTTATCGCCGGCGCAATACCCGCGTAGAGCTCGTTGAGCACTCTCTTATCTTCAGCCGTAGCTCTGCTTTTGATTCAGTGTGGTTCGACGTTGGGAATTTTGATGCTCACTCGTAGTCGCGCGCTGGCTCTGTGGTAGAGGCCATGGTTGCGCATCGATCATTGGGTTGTTTGCTCACTGCAGTGGAAGGTATTTGGATCGAGGCAAGGGGGGAATTTTAGTTCCGATGGCCGCAGTGATTGCCATAGTGAACCGTCGTGTTGACAAACGGTGCTATGTGGTGAAAGCGAATTACCTAATTAAACAGGTTGACAGCAGCAGGCGTCAGGAGTGGGCAAAATTTGGGCCCGCTGTTTCCTAACGAGAAGAGAACGAGAAGAGGTAGAGAAGTAACCTGTGTATATTCAAAGATTTCTAATAGAACTAGGCGGAGCATCTTAGACTTGCGTATACATTCAAGCTCCTCTAAGCTTATACTGAGTATACATCTAAAGACTATTAGCTTATATCGCGTAGGTGCAAAGCGGGCACGAATTTTGCCGCTGCCAGGTGATAAGTGATTGTTTGTACACGTCATTCAAACACAAGCTCAGCATAAAGCCGCTGATATGGAATGAAACCTAGAGAGCTAAAGATTCGATACATGATTACCTAGTTACCCTACATTCGAACAATAAGTACTGTTGTATTGCCATCTCCTCATGGCCAAGGGAGCCAGGGAACGACCCGCAGTCAGGCTGGGGATGTTAGATTGGAGCATCTAAATAGCTTGCGATTGTTGTCGGTGAGGTCCTAAGCCCTCAGGGGGAGACTGTCTAATATACTGGCTGCTTACTTCAGCATCCGATCACGTGCGCAACTACTACACCACAGTACAACATCGCGCTCTCAATGCTTCCTCGCCCACAGCACAACCCACCCAAGAACTCTATACCCCAAAATGATCCCCAGCATAATCCCCACATACTTCCCCATCCCCTCCTCGTCAAACCCATACTGCTCTAACACCGCCTTCCCCTCAATCAGACACTGCCCCTCCAGCCGACTCTTATACATACACCGACATCCCTCTCCGCAGCTATAATCCCTACTCCCGAACTCCCCCACCATCATCCCGCGAAACACGTACGCCTGATAATCAATGTAATGAAACACATACCGCCAAAACACATTCAAGCTCTGCGGCTGCACCAGGAATCCCCCCACGCACATCCACACCCCGTTGGCGAACGCGGTGCTCGCTAGAGCGACGACGAAGATGGGGACGAGCGAGGATATCAGCACGACGAGGGATTCCGCGGCAAGTAGGTCGAGGAAGAGCCAAAGTATCCAGGTCCCAAACCCCTTCGCAGTAGGATTAAACCCGCCTAACCAATATCCAACGACACTGAATACCACCACACAGCCCAGCAAGAACGGCAGTCCGACAATGAAATTCGCGAGCATGAACGCCGTGGGTCCGTAGAGGCCGTTCGCCCGCTCTTTGCGGAATAATGCGAGGTCCTCGAGGTAGGCGGGTATGTATGCGACTGCCATGAAGGACATGAATGCGCCGCCGAAGAATATCGCGTTGGTGAAGTTTTGGATGTTCGATTGTGTGGGGGTGAGACGCAGCCAGACTGTGCCCATTAGGAGCGCAAGGCAGAGGTACATCCCCAGGCGCAGGGCGTAGGCGATGATGTCGCGGCGAGATTTTAGAAGGGAGCGGTGGATTAGGGTTAGGGGGATGAGGAGGTGATTGGCCGAATTGTTTTCATCGATCAAGAGTGGTGTTGACGAGACTTGGGAAGCTGGCTGGATGGCGAGTGGTGATGCGAGCCAGGCGTTGTGCAGATGCGTGAGGTATTGGGAGGACGAGGAGAAGTCGGTATTTACCAGCTCTATGAGGAATTCTGCTGGGTTGGTGTAGAGCGGCATCTCATACCCCAGGCTAGCGAAATAGTCCTTGACTTCAGACACTGGGCCATTATACACTGTCTTGCCTTTCGATAGCAGCATAAGCTTATCGAACATCTCAAACGTAGTCGTCGAAGGCTGATGTATAGACGCAATAATGATGACCTTGTTCACTATCAGCACATGTCACACCTAGCATTGATCTGCAGTAACGTCTTACCTTGTACTTCCGAGCAACCCCCCTCAAAATCCCCACCACCTCCTTACTCGCCGCCGAATCCAATCCACTCGTCGGCTCATCCAGGAACAAAATCCTCGGGCCTGCAACAAGTTGACTCGCCACACTGACCCGCCTCTTTTGCCCGCCCGACACGCCTTTGCGCAGCGGCGTGCCTATCAGCGTATCTGCCTGGTATTGCAGTCCGAAGGCGCGAAGCAGGCCTTCGATGCGGGCTTTCCGGTCAGTGGAGGGAGGTAGGGCGAGGCGGGCGGCGAAGGAGAGGGTTTCGCGGACGGTGAGGGAGCCGAGGAGGGCGTCTTCTTGTTCTACGTAGGAACTGAGGGCGCGGAAGGTGGAGAGGGAGGTGGATGTGCCATTGATATACAATTCTTTCTGTACAGTGGACTTGGGCACTAAGCGATGTGCGAGGATGTTGAGGAGGGTGGTTTTGCCGGAGCCACTGATGCATATATTAGTATCAGACGAGGAGTTGGGGGCAAGAGAAGTGACGTTTACCTAGGCCCCATGATCGCAACCAATTCCCCCGCCTGCGTACTCCCACTCACTCCCGACAGAATCTCCAACGATTCCTTCGTCGCGCGATCCTTCACCGTGACAGTGACATTCTCCCAGCTGAAACTCTGCACGGAATCGTTTACCAGCTGAGCGTAATCTGCGCCCTTTTCGATGTCGGACATGGTGGCTACCAATTAATACTAGGATGAAAGATTGATAATAAACAAAACCGAAATGATCCCCCGAGCCGAATATTAGGGGATAGGAAGTGGCAATGAAACAAGAGGAAAGCGAGCCTTGAATCGAAATACTAGGGAATTGGATATCTTATATTATCCCCCCCAATTCGCATCCCCAATCTCACCGACAATCCTCGCCGACCTCAGCGGCGCAGCAGCGCAGTAATCCTACGCTTACTACTCGCCCCCGGCCCCCACGAATCATGGTGTGGTCAGCCTTGACCTCACGATAGCGGCAGCACAATCCTAACCAGTTACAATGCTATGTCAAGTAGGCTGTGTTGAAGGAGGCCTGACGGTACAAAATGAACATGCTGGGATAGGCGGACTTGGCGAGCTGTCAGGTCACCGGATTGCGGTGTGTATAGGACGATCGTGCACCAAACTGCATGTTCAATATTCTGCGCCTTTGTTTTGAGATTGGAGACTGGCTGTTCGAGGAGATCGTTGATCTGGTCTTCTTTTCATTCCTTTGTTGATGAGATGCACATCGATGCGCAGCGCATGCGGGCGAGATGTCAAGTCCCCGGACTATGGGTGTAGGGCGATCATCGAAATCTAGGTCGCAAGCCTAGTGCTTCGTGTATTCTTTCTTATTCTGTTGTTCGAGTAGTCTATCGAATATTTCTTTTCATCCCATCTGCTTCGTTAGTAGATTAGTTAGATCGTGGAGTTCAGCACCAGCGCCATGCTAGTGAAAAGCAGCGGAACAAATTCACCCCATTCAATAACACCCATCGCGGTTTATTTCCTCATTCACTCCTAACAATGTTGCGGCTGAGATCATTCGATGTGCTGATCAATCCCGTCGTCGGCGACGTCGCACAAACCAGGCCGTGCGTCGGCGACGTCCCTCGCCTGACACATGACAGGGGTGAGCATGATTGGCCAGCTACTGCAGGTTCTCACCTACGAAGGAAAGTGACCATGGTTCCTGGATACCTTGTGTAGCTTCAGGCTATCAGATGCCCTTATTACTGTCCGTCGTAGTTGACAACCTGCAGTAGATCATCACCACACCGCGCAGAGATGACCGCACTTCTGAAAAGGGTGTTTCGATGCAGAATAATATTGCTCGCTGAAGCGATGATGTGTTGCAGTATCGTCTCCTTCCCCGCCTAATACATAAACTCACTAATCTCCAGCAGCTGCGCATCCAACTGCCTCTTCGCACTAACACTGCTCTCCCGATTATCCCCCGTCAAGCGCTCCTCAAACGTCATCTCCAGCAACTTCTTCACACTCGCCTCACCAAGCATACCTCCGGCGACGCCAAAGTCTTTACCGTATTGCTTCGCGCGGGTGACGATTGCATCGGGGCCGGCGGTGAAGAGGTCGAAGAAGAGCGCGGCGTTGGGCAATTCAGCGCCTTCTTCGATGTTTTTGAGGTTCTGCTGCAGCACGAGGATGTTGAGTTGCATATGTGCGCAGCCGTGCGTGTTCATGCGTCCGATGCGGCGCGTGCAGAGGGAGAGGAGGTAGGTGTCCATTAGGGCGGCCAGGCCGCGCGTCATGCGGGTGTAGGTAGCGAGGGGGGAGTAGCGGGAGATTTCTGTGTCGAATTTGACAAGGGTGGAGTTTAGGGCGAGGATGATGGGGGAGGGGTCGTTGAGGGGCGTGTCGATGAAGAGGTTGGGTTGAAGGGAGGTGGAGAGGGCGTGCAGGATGGTGCCGCGGATGGTTAAGTGGAGGGTGCGCAGGATGCGGGTGCTGAGGGATTGGTAGGAGGAGACGACCTGGTCGAATTCGCTGCAGCATGTTAGCAGGTGACATCAAGTATCGCTTTTAGATGACATTCCTCACGGTCTCGCGGTTGAGTGGGAGATAGACGTGTGTGCCCTCTGTTCGCGGTTCGGATGAAGTAAGCAGTGTCCATCGTTGCGTATGCTTGTCTTTAGACGATTCACCACCACCTGAGTTGGTGGCTCTATCACTGATGTGCCGCAATTGTGCTGACTTCGTAGCCAGCCACTTCATGCTGGTGTACAATAGGCAAAGGTTGATAACACTCTTCTTGTCTTGCAGCATATCTGCTTGATCCAACGGCTCTTCACTGACAACCTGCAGAAGAAGGCTGATCTCGTTCTCGACAAGCTGATTGAAATTCTCGCTGTCGGAAGGATCCGACTGCAGGATTTGCGATACCAGTCTTTCCATCTCTTCAGATTCCGACCACGCAGCTGGTGCTTTCAGACGCCTACCAGATGGAGTTGGCTGCGAGCGCGTGACAAGTGCTTTGTACCAACCGCTACACTTCTGGGAGTATGTTTGCATCTGAGCTATGATGAGTTGAGAAAATGCTTGATCGTGAGGCAGATTATCGAGCATTTTGCAGAAGGCTGAGATGAGATTGAAGAATTGTGCAGTGCCCTAGATCGTCAGAATGAGATGTTTCACCATGAGACTGACATACCTTGAATATCGGCTTCTTTGCGTGTTGTTCCCAGTGCGGGTCTTCACTGAACGAATCAAGTTCGATAAAAGTCTGCGATGACATCTCGGCGAGTGTCTCATCAAGTTGTGGTTGAAAGACGTTCACTAGGAAGTCATCGAGAAACGAGGTTAATGTGCTCATCACGATGTCTGAGTTGGGCGGCACCACCTCCTTTAGTCGGTTCAAAAAGTCGAGTGAGGGTGGCAGCAGTATTCCCATGTTGAAAACGCTAGGCTCAACCAGTAGCTTGTGCCCAGTTGCGCTACCGTCAAGATTGGCACTGGTGTCGGCTACCCTGTTCTCGGACTTTTTGGAATCAGACACAAGACCAGGTACCGATGATTTGAGGATGAATTCGAGGTCTTCCCGCTCTTGTGCAATGTCTGGCGACTTCGTATTCATGTCAGAGAGCTTGAACATGCGTTTCGTCTTGTCACGGGGAGTACGCGAAAAGACGCTTCCGGCAGATGTCTGACCTTGTCCACTGCGGTACAAGGCATCACCATCAGTTGCTAGATAATCGTGCAACAATGAGCGAATCTGGGGATGTCAGCAGAAATCCGGCTTGCGGTTGGTCTACTCACCTCGCTTTGGTAGAGCTTCCACAACTCCTTGAACCCGCGTGTTAATGCGGCACTCGAAGAATCTCGCAGTCCCTCTCTGCGAACGATACCAGCAACTACGTCATGCACGGCTCGGTGGCTTTCAGCAATGGCCTCAAATCGAGCGTATAAAGTCCATAACAGGTCGTTGAGGAGCATGGATCGGACTTCATCGCTTTCGATACCAGTCTTGGCCTTGCCACCTTTCTTCGAGGCATGAGCTCGGAGTATGCTCGGGTGCCGTTGTGCGACTTCATTGTTTGACTTGTCGACGACTTTGAACAGTTCAACAGGCAGTCGTTGCTCAATGGTATTGACGGCCACCTCTAGGCGGTTCATCTTGTTCAATGACTCGACGATGAGCCTGATGTATTGGAAGGTGTCTGTTTCGGGATTGTGAGTAGAATCATCCGTCATCTGGTTGTATCAGCAGGGGCAGAAGTGCAAGATGCTAGTTGAGCTTACAGGCTCGGACAGGTCGAGACCATCGAGAAAGTAATACAATAGCCTTCCTCGCGCGTCTGTCTGAGTGCGCTCAGATATGCCGCCCTTCATTTGGTTTTGTGCATATTCTTTCCATCTATCCTCGCAGTATGGCGACTTGAGGTATAGATGGCTGTGGAGTTCTTCGATGAGGATGTCTGTCAGAGAGACTTCTTGATTGCTAAGATATGTGCGCAGATCGTTGAGAGCCCCGATCTTCTCCATCTCTGTTTTTCTGATCATCAAGAGAGCTTTCTGTAGTATGTCTACCGCAGTTAGAAAGCGCTTCTCTGAGATGCGTGCCTCGAGCTGCTCCGGCACAAGCTGGAGCTCCTCAATAGCATTGAGCATTTGCAGCATTCCATCGTAATTTTGCGATGCAGTGGCGAATTCTTTGAGTTCAGGCTTGGCTGTTGATAATTGCGTCTTAGCGGAAGTCAATGAGGTCTTCAGAGTCCGGACACGTTGCTGTGAGCTTTGCAGGCTGGACTGAATCTGATGGAAGGTACCGATGGAGCTGTTGAACCCCTGATGATGCTCTACATGATGTCAGATCTAGTCTTTCGCGATTACGTTGCATAACCTACCGTTCACAATGGCTTTCAGGGCCTGTTGCAGCTCCTTGTGCGTCGTTCTGAACTGACCGTGCTGGTTGGCCAGACCCAGCGAGCTCGAGTCCATGAGCTTCAGGGCGACTTCGATCGGGACGCACTGGTCCTGGGTCATAAAGTCCCAGTTCTGACGAATGTACTGCAGCACGTCTTCGATTCGCTGGCTGCCTGGGCCGTAGTTGTTGGCCCCTCTGCTGCCCGTCTGCCTCTCCCCGCTCCGTCTGTTCGCTCGTGAGCGCTCGAGACTTGAAGGTCGCGTGACCTCAGGCCCACCTTCTTCCTGTTGCTGAAGACCGCCATAGCCACCTGGCCTGCGGTCGCGTCCTCCGCTCTGCGGCCTGGCGTATTCGTCCTCTCTTCTGTTAAAACCTCCATAGCCTCCGGGTCTTCGCTCTCGTTGACTTTCACCACTTGGACGCCGTCCATAGTCGTCTTGGGGAGCGCCCATGCCTCCGTAACCGGGAGGGCGTCGTTGGCGGTCATTGCTGGGTCGTCGGTCGTCGTCGGGCGGCGCACCCATGCCACCGTAGCCACCTGGCCGCTGTCGGCGCTCACCACTCGGTCGCCCACCGCTATCATCACCGTAGCCTCCGCTGCCGTAGCCATTGGTGTATCCCCCGTTGGAGCCCGGCTGCGAGTAGTCCCGGTTCCGCGACATGGTGCTCTCAGCAATTGCGCGGTGTTGTACGTCTTTCTCGGGAAGGTGCTACTGTCATCGCGTACAGAGCAGGGTATCGCGCGTCATCTGGTGTGGTGTGTAGTGCGTGGTGTGCCTGCGGGGAGCTCGGGGGTGTCTCTGGTTACGTTGTAGGAGCAGGGATCAGTTGTCGCGGAGTCGTAAAGGGCGCCAAGACAGGAACGCTGAAATGGATTCAGCTTGGTGAAGCTACTGCAGTCCTTGCAACACCAGTTGACGTATTCAAAAACCCAGCCAATAATTTCCTTCAGTTGCGGTGGTGTTGCAGACGTCCTACGCACAGCAGCGCATTCACGCTGCCAAGCCTCACCTCCGCGCTCCGCAAGATCTTCCGAAAGCGCGTTCCTCGAGTTCCCTCGCGATCCTTTGTCCACTCATCACCACAGGCCCCGAGCAGCCTCGCGCCTTTACCTGTCCACCGCCATCCTACTATGCTGCCCTGATCAGACTGCGACGCCAACTCTCCACCCACCAAAACACTCCTTCCGCAACGGGTCGCGTCTCAACTGCATCATGTCGGCCGTCTACGCCAACGGTGCGAATGGCGTGAATGGCGCAGGCAAAATGTTCCCGCCGCCGCGATACTCGGACGTGCCCAACGCCATCACCATCTCCGTCGCCGATGAGGAAGGTGGCCAGCTCGATGTAGAAGTTCCGCTCGACGAGGACATCCAGGACGACCCAACGGAGCTATGCGCCATCCTCGAAAACGAGAAGAGCTTGACGTCAACATGGGTGCAGGTCGCCGTGGCCTATGCGAAGCAGAAGAAGGTCGACGTGGCCATCGACGTGCTCAAGCAGGCCATTGGCGTGTTTGGGCGTGCGCGCGCAGAGGAGCGACTCAGCATCCTCAACGGGCTCTGCTGGCTGTATCTGCTGAAGTGTCGCGAGGCGCCGCGTGTCAAGTCAGGTATGGTATTATGGCATTTACTTGTGGCCAGGACTAACTGCGCCAGACGACCCCAACATCAAGACCAAGGAGGCATACATTCAAGAAGCCACCGGCGTGCTCAACGAGGCCTCCCGCATCAGCCCGTCGCATCCCCCATTGTTTCTTGCTCGCGGCGTGCTCTACCTCCTGCGAGCCTCGCTACAGTCCCCGGCTACCGCCGCCGGACCAAACGCCGTCAGCGCGGAGCGATCCGAGACCCTGAAGCAGGCGGCCAAGTGCTTTGACGATGCACTGAGGGCGTCGGGTGGTAGGAATCTCATGGCAAAGATGGGCAGAGCCCGTGTCAGCTACTCCCTGGGCAAGTGGGCTGAGGCTCTGAAGGGATACCAGAGTGTCCTGGAGAGCTCGCCCGATCTCATTGACCCAGACCCACGTATTGGCATTGGCAGCTGCTTCTGGCACCTTGGTTTCAAAGACGATGCCGCCGGCGCATGGCAGCGATCGCTGGACCTAAACCCAAAATCTAAGATCGCCCTCATCCTGCTCGCGCAGTACAACCTTCACCTCTCGTCGCAACATCCCCCAACGCATCCAGACTTTGCCAAGTTCTACAAGAAGGCCGTGGACTACATCATGTCTGCTTTGCGGCTTGACAAGAACTACCCCTTGACTTGCGCCAGCGTAGGCGGGCACTTTGTAAGGAGGAAAGAATGGCAGAAGGCGCAGACGGTCGCGAGACGTGCTATTGACCTTACCGACGTCAACGCCATCGCAAGTGACGGTTGGTACCATCTGGCACGCAAGGCTCACGCAGAGGGTGATCTGGCAGAGGCCTCAACCTGCTACGGCAGATCTGACCAGGCCCGCGGTGGAGAGGAGCGAGGTTACATTCCAGCCAAGTTCGGATCCGCGCAGATGAGTGTTCTACAGCTCAACTACAGCGGTGCAAAGTTTCGTCTCGAGAAGATCATCCAGCAATCGCCTAACATCGAAGCGCAGACCCTCCTTGGCACGCTATGGGCGGAAGATGTCTTCGCAGCGCAAAATAGCGGTTCCACCGAAGACAAATCAGCCGAGCTGAAGAAGGCAATCAAGCACCTCGACGATGTTCAGAAGGCATGGCGAGACCCCAAGAAGAAGGCTATCCCCGATCAGTCTGTGCTTTTGAACTTGGCCCGGCTTTACGAAACAGAGACGCCCGAGAAGAGTCTGAAGTGTCTTGAGGAGGTCGAGCAGTTGGAGCTTGCAGCAATTCCCGAAGAAGACTATCCGGAGCTAGAAGATGAGCACGAGATCAAAGCCGCGTTGCGCGAATTGCTGCCACCGCAGTTACTTAACAACATGGCCTGCTTCCATTTCCAGGCCGAGCGTTACACACGCGCAAGAGAGCTTTTTGAAGCAGCGCTTACTGCCTGTGTCAAGGCGGAAGCTCGCGATGAGTCCATTGACACTGATGCTTTGGTTACTTCCATCAGCTTCAACCTGGGTCGATGCTACGAGGCCGAACACAATCTCGACCAAGCGAAGAACGTTTACGAGAATCTTCTCAAGCGACATGCAGACTACATGGATGCCCGCCTTCGATTGGCATACATTGCCATTATCGAAAATCCCAACGAGCTGGGTGGAAAAGCAATCAAAGATCTGTTCAGAGAGAACGAGGACAACGTCGAGGTGCGAGCGCTCTACGGCTGGTTCCTCCACAAGACCAAGCGGAAGATCCAGAACATTGCAGTAGACGAAGAACAGCGCCTCTACAAGCACACCCTGCAAAAGTTCGACAAGCACGACCAGTACTCCCTCACTGGTTTGGGAAACCTCCACTTGGCGATGGCAAGAGAAATGCCGCGAAGCTCCGAGCAGGAGAAGATGAAGCGCCAGAAAAGCTACGAGACGGCTGTTGCGTTCTTCGACAAGGTGCTCCAACTCGACAAAACCAATGCATACGCTGCCCAAGGCATTGCTATCGCCTTGGTCGAGGACAAAAAGGACTCCGGGACGGCGCTACAAATCTTCAACAAAGTCAGGGATACTGTCAAGGACTTCAGCGTATACATGAACCTTGGCCACACATATTGCGAGATGAAGCAATTTGCTCGCGCCATCGAGAACGTAAGTCACCCTGAGCAGTTAGCACCACGTACAACCTAACAGAAGTAGTATGAGGCAGCTTTGATCAAAGGTCGTCCAAACGACACCAAAATCCTTGCTTGTTTAGGTCGCACCTGGTTCCAACGTGGAAAACACGACCGCAACAATATTGATTCGTACCGCACAGCACTCGACTACTCCCAGCAGGCTCTCAAGATGTCTCCCTCCGAGCCGAACTTTCAATTCAATGTCGCCTTCATGCATTTCCAGATTGCGCAGGCAATCATCAACGTTCCGGAATCACAACGCACCTTGCAGCAAGTCGATGATGCGATGGCTGGTCTAGCAGAAGCCATTGAAACTCTGGACCAGATCGCAAAAGCTGAAGTAACGCCATTCCCACGAACAGACATTACATCCCGTGCGAACATGGGACGTAACACAATGGTCAAGCAATTGGAACGTGCACGCGAAAAGCAAGTGGTGTACGAAGAGGAGAACAAGGGCAAGTTGGAACAGGCAAGAAAGCTGCGCGAAGAAGAGCTCCGCCGCCGGGACGAGGCCAAGCAACAGGCAGAGCAAGCAACGCAGGATCGGAGACGCAAGATCATTGAAGAGCAGGAGCGCATCGCAGCACGTGATCGCGAGCTCATGGAGAAGCGAGGTGAAGAGGAGCGAAGACGCATGGAGGAAGACGAAGACAAGGAGCTACGAAAGGCAGAACGCAAAGCACGTGGCCCCAAGCAGCCCAAGCGCAAGAAGAAGGATGCCGACTCGGACACTGAGGGTGTCGCATCTGACTCAGATGCGGCCGAACCACGCTCCCGTCGACGACGGACCACAGCTTCTGGTACGGAGGGCTTGTCGGACGAGGAGCGCCCACGAGAGAAGAAGAAGAGGAAGCTGGCGAGGAAGAGCGAGCCATCAGGCAAATACAAGTCGGCGGAATTCGTAGACGACGACAGTGATGGTGACGCAGAAGCTGCAGCTGATACCGAGAAGGCCGGCGCAAGTGAGGACGAAGGCGCAGCAGCACCTCGCGCTCGCAAGGGTCGCGTCGTTGATGACGAGGATGAGGACGACGAGGATGGCATTGCCGCGCCCAAAGCAAACGGCCATACGGCCATGGATGAAGACGAAGATGAGTAGATGGGCAGAGTTGGAGTCGTCTCACAGTTTGGCATTTATTCTTCTATATCACATGCATCAGCGCTGCGGCGTCTTGGAGTAGTAAAACTTGTATTACAAAGAAAAGGCTAGGGCTTGCGACATCTTCTGCTCTAGTTGCAGCTAGTAAAGCTATTTATGTAGGATATAGATTCGTTGAAACTACTTGCTGAACCGATGCGGTGAAATGGTGAGTGGATGTGGTTGGATCCAGATCCGATTTATCTCCGCCTCATCTCCGGTCCAAGCTCCAAGCTCAGGCGTCACGATGCGCGCACCGGCATGCGACTTCCCGCGTACACACACATAATTAATACCACAAAGGCTTTTAGGCACGGGAGAAGCTGCGGATAGCTTTTACAGGCCATGCACACAGATTCACGGTAGCGATCAGCTCATCTCGAAGCCCACCATGGCATACGATATGGGGAGCGGGTATGCTCCGCCCAGCACGAGCAACATGCAGGACCAAGACGCGTCGCTGCCAATGTTCAATATAGAGCGCGTGTCGCTACAGTTCAACATATCCTCCGACTTTGTGGCAGCGGCGGTTGGGAACAATGTCCTGATACTTGCGCTCTCGACGGGGCGCATCTTGCGCATAGACCTGGACAGTCCAGCCGACATAGACGGTTCGTGGAAATAGAGATGCCTTGGGATGACTAAGTGTAAAGCTGACTGCCTCAAGATATCGACCTGCCGAAGAAACCGTCCGAAGTCGGCGTCATCAAGCGTCTCTTCCTCGACCCCTCGGCGTCGCACCTCATAATAACTACCACCCTCGCCGAGAACTACTACCTCCACACACAGTCGCGGACGCCGAAAGCACTATCGCGGCTGAAGGGCGTCGTCATTGAGAGTGTATCATGGAATCCTTCACAGCCGACCGCATCGACACGGGAGATACTGGTGGGAGCTTCAGACGGAAATGTGTATGAAGTGTACATTGAACCCTCGTCTGAGTTCTACAGAAGAGAAGAGAGATATCTAAAGAATGTCTATCACACGAATGACGGGCCCATCGTAGGCCTGTGGACAGATGCTGTGCCTGGACGGGCAGACCTGCGACGGATCATCATTGCAACTCCATCAACGTTCCTCCACTTCGCCGGCAAGCTCGGGCGAGCGGGACATGAAGGAAGCGGGTCCATATTCTCAAAATTGTTTGAGAGTGAATCGGCGACTGTACATGAGATCGCGAATGCTGCGCCTACTGCGACTTCCTTGCTAGCCGTCTCTCCAGAACTCCAAGATACGCACAGCTACGATCAATCGAGCACTGAGCGGGTCTTCGGCTGGCTGACCTCGCAAGGAGTGCTGCATGGTAAACTTTTCCTGTCAGCAGACACCTCTGAGCTTGGCGGAAGTGTCCTTGGGGACTCAAAGATGCTGCCTAGATCGCAGATCCCGCCTTCACAGACCGCTAGTGGTCGGACACGAAAGACCCAAGAACCTGTCAGCTCAATGATATTGAGCCAGTGGCATATCCTGCATTTGGTAGAAGGCAGGATAGTGGCCATCAATCGCCTTGATGACACCGTTGTCCTGGACCAAGTTGTGCTGGAGCCCGGCCAGAGCGCCATTGGGCTCGTGGCCGATATCAAGAAGAACACCTACTGGCTCTTTACCACCAGAGAGATCTTCGAGGTCGTAGTTACCGATGAGACAAGAGACGTGTGGAAGATCATGTTGAAGACGCAGCAGTTTGATGCGGCATCGCAGTTTGCGAAGACTTCAGCTCAGAAGGATGCCGTCGCAACTGCATCTGGTGACTACCTTGTCGGCAAGGGGCAGTATATGGAGGCTGCCGCAGTCTACGGACGCAGTACCAAGCCTTTCGAGCAGGTCGCCCTGGCTTTTATCGACAAAGGCGAGCAGGACGCGCTGCGCAAGTACCTTCTTACTAAGCTCTCTACGTTGAAAAAATCCTCCATCATGCAAAGGACGATGGTCGCAACATGGCTCGTCGAGCTGTATATGGCGAAATTAAATACCCTCGATGACACCATCACCACCAGAGCAGAGCTATCAGAGAGTATGAACACTGCCGAGACGCACGATCAGCTGTCCGTTATCCGGAAGGAGTACCAGGACTTTGCGAGCAAGTACAAGACCGACCTGGATCGCAAAACGGTGTACGAAATCATTAGTAGCCATGGCCGAGAGGAGGAGCTGCTCTACTTTGCCACAGTCGTCAACGACTACAACTACGTGCTGTCGTACTGGGTGCAGCGAGAGCGATGGACAGAATCACTGGACGTGCTGAAGAAGCAGACAGATGCGGAGATCTTCTACAAGTATAGCAGCGTGCTTATGGCTCATGTGCCGGTCGAGCTTGTTGATGTTATGATGCGCCACACCACCTTCAATGCCCAGAAGCTTATCCCAGCTTTCCTCAACTACAACAACTCGACCAAGGCCTCACTGAGCCAGAACCAAGCAGTACGATACCTGCTGTTCGAGATTAACCAACACAATTCGACGGATGCAGCAGTTCACAACACACTGATCTCCATCTACGCTTCGCATCCCACAACGGATGAGTCGGCGCTTCTAGCCTATCTGGAGGGTCAATCACAGGCACATGAGCAGAACTACGACGCAGATTTCGCTCTTCGCCTCTGTATCCAGCACAAGCGTGTGCAGTCATGCGTGCACATCTACAGCTCGATGCAGCAATACGTGCAAGCCGTGGACCTCGCACTCAAGTACGACGAAATTGAACTCGCTTCCTCCGTCGCCGATCGGTCCAATACTTCGCCCGCCCTCCGCAAGAAACTCTGGCTCGCCATCGCGAAGAAGGTCATCTCGCAATCCTCTGGCATCAAGACCGCCATTGAGTTCCTTCGCCGCGTGGACCTCCTTCGCATCGAAGACCTCATCCCATTCTTCCCCGACTTTGTCGTCATCGACGACTTCAAGGAAGAAATCTGCTCTGCACTGGAAGACTACAGCCGCCGCATCGATGCGCTCAAAGAAGAGATGGATGATAGCGAACATACGGCTAAACATATCAAGTCTGATATTAAGGCGCTGGAACAGCGCTATGCCATCGTCGAGCCTGGGGAGAAGTGTTACACGTGTGGTCTGCCGCTGTTGGCGAGACAGTTCTTCGTCTTCCCTTGCCAGCACGCGTTCCACAGCGACTGTCTCGCGAAGAAAGTCGTAGATCTCGCTGGCGTTGCGAGAGGCCGGAGGATTGCGGAATTGCAGGGAGAAGTAAGAAGGGGGACCGGAGGGAAGAGGGAGAGGGCGATTGCGGAGTTGGATGCGCTTGTTGGGTCGAGTTGGTGAGTATTTCAATCTTTTCTGGATTGATGTGATGAGGCTAATGTGGAATAGTGTACTGTGCAGCGAATTGGCTGTCAAGATGATTGATTCGCCGTTTATCAAGAGTTCGGATGATAAGGGGGAGTGGGCGCTGTAGGAGTACAGTGGCGAGGTCTAGGAGTCGGCCAGGTAGATGCCAATAATACATACAATAATGCGCCCAGAGGGGTCTTGGAAATCCTGTAGAGCTGGTGTCTGATGCGATTAGTCTTTAGATACGATCGGCGTTGATGTGCAATGGGGATCTCGACATGCAATTCTATGAAGGAAGGAGTATATTTGTGTCTGTTTCTGCTAGGGGATGTCTACATCGGCGTCTACAGCGCATGACCTTGGACTGCCCCTACATCTATGCCGATTCAGGCATGCAGACAGGCTTCTTTGATCCTATTGGGGTGCTGAGCACGTAATCCAGCAGCTTTTTCAGCTCCTCAAGCTGGTCCTATGCCTCACCAGGCATCAGCAAAATTGCTGCCCGCCTTGCCTTGACAAGGAGAGGCGAAAATGCAGCCTGTATACATTCAAACATCTCTACGAGATCAAGACAGAGCATCTTAGACCTGCCTATATATTCAGCCTCCTCTAAGCTTGTGCCTATCATACCTCTGAAGATTGTTAACTTGTGTCGTGTAGGTGCGGAGCGGGCATAGATTTTGCTGGTCCTGGGTGGCCTTTGATATAAGACTGGGAAATCTTAGGAGTGCTTTGTGATATGCTCGAAGAGAACCTCGAGCGTTGCCTTCGTGAGTAATTGTCAGATATGAGCGAGGCTGGGCTGTAACACAGGCTCGGCTGGAATGGTAGTGCATGGAATGGACAGTGCAGCTGGTCGCCCAAGAGCGGGGGATAAAACCACATGTTCATAGATCAGACGACAACAAGAGCGATCAATCACTTGAATAATCAATAATATCATCAGGAACCCCTTAAATCTGACAGTAATTCACTCTAAGAGTAGCCGTAGTAGCATTCTCCGTTCCGTGTTATTGCAGCTCTGAAAGCTACAAGCACTTGGTCACATACAGATAGCGCAGTGTACATATAATACAATGCATTGAAAAGACTAAAAAACTAAAGCTAAAGGAACTCGGGTACTTATGGCTCATGAGAGGCCCAGCACGGCCCGAGTGGCAAGCTGGATTGTGCTAATACGAAAAGATTCAACGCTGGGAATGAAGGCATACGCCTCCCACCGAAACCAAATGAAAATTAACCCCAAGAAAGCACTTTTCGGCGTGAGATCATGCTACTTGATGATCACCCCGTCATCATCAAATCCGGACTCGTCGTCCGAGCCAGGCGCGCGTGGTCAATATGGCGATGGCGACATTGCGGTGCCGGGAAAAAGATGCTCTGAGGAGTAGGGCTTCTTTGGACGACGTATCGGTGAAGGTCTGTCAATCGGTTCTTTCTTCCCCACTGACTTCCTAACGCCGCTTGACTATTCCGGTGTCCACAGCACGGTTAGAAATTCGTGTTAGTCCGCCCCTAGAGCAAATTCCTGGATCTGGACTTGTCCGTCGACGCGCGCGTTGCAGCATCCTTTGCGGGCCTTTTACGACAAACTGTTCACGACCAGAAAGGTATTGTGGCTTGCCGCCGACGAAAGGCATGCCCGGGCAGGGCAGGTGGTCCTTGCTCTTATATCGTCAACTTTCACTCTAGGGTCTCTTGTGACTGCCCCTGCGAACTACAGCAAGGTCCTAGACCTTGAGCGAGACAGAGCCTTGCATCTGCTTAAAATGCTACCGTCTGTGTGCCGGTACCATTGCTTTGTCGGTGTGGTCAGAGTCAAGCCTTTGAGCGCGGTCGCGATGGTCTTGAAGTCAATGTTACAACCAGGAGCCCCGCTGTTCCTCTCGGGATCCTTGATAATCTGCGGGTGCTGGGCGCGCAGGAGTCCTGGATATGGTTTGGTTTCGTCTTCGGCAAGGGGCGTTTGATGGTGTCGTCTTCGTCGGTCAAGACGTGATGCACCGAAGCCTGTCGCCTGGTTGGACTGACCGACCTCAGGCAGCGGCAAGATTCGTGTCCGTTTTTCATATGCGCGGAGTAATCTAATCGTCTTTAGGAGCACACATATAAATTTAAAGGGGAGCCTGAAAATATGCACAACTATAAGATACTCTTGTATAGCAATCCAAAAGTTTTTGAGAATATACAGGCTACTTAAACCTCTTGTCAGATTGTATAATGAGATGGTAGTCATGTAATGTTGATGATGTTGATCATTGAAGTGATTATTTTCTGGTCTGATCTATGAACAGGTGGCTTTTATCCCCCGCCCTTATGCGACCAGCTGCGCGGTCCATTCCATGCAGTTCCATTCCAGCCGAGCCTGTGTTACGGCCAGCCTTGCTCATATCTGACACCTCTCCTCGTCGGGTGAGAGCGGTTAGGAAGTTGCTGGCGCCTAGTGATCTAATGTAACCACGTCGATGAAGTCACATGATATTCTATTGTAGCAGGCACTGCCCGGTAGGCAAGTGCACTTACCTCTGAGCTGAGAGCTCCTGTACACAAACATCTCAACACAAGAACAGATAGCAATACAAGCGTTAATCCGCAGCACCTAATACTAGACTACTACCGCAGTTACATCTAACGTCACCAGGTCTGGATTTCATGCGCGCTATGCCTTGTGGCCTAAACTATCTGATGATAAGCTATTGAGTCTATTCAGGCGTGCATATTAGATGGCAGCTACTCTATAATAGTAACCTGAGTTCAAACAGAACGCGCACGAATTATAGCATCACCTGGTGACGTTAAGCTATGTGATTACATCATCGCAAGTTCACCATTCTGCACTATTTCGCAACTGAGATGCCTCAAATACTAAACAACAACCACGACGACCATAAAGAAGACAATGCGTACAGTATAGCACAACCGAGTCGAGGCCCAGCGAAAGCCAGAGCGAAGGAATATAGGCGATGAGAATCTTCCGTCGCACCGGAATCAACCCTGAATCTCCTCACATCTCCATGCCCGGAAGTTTCGTCAGCCCTAGAATGCAACCGTCAGTAAAACCCTTCATACCATAACTAAGGCAAAACTTACACCCATCCGTCTGCTCCCCGACAAAGTCCTTAACCGTACACTGATTCGCCACATTCATCTGTTGTTTCTTGATACTCCCACACCCATCATAAAAGCACTCGCTCTTATCCATCGCCTTCTGCAACGCATCTCCCTTCCACCCAAACATGTAATCCGCATGCGTCCCATACCCGGTAGGACTTCCCTCGAAGCTCCACACAAACGGATTCGCCCCGCCGCTCGGCCACATGCTGTTGAACTTACTCGTATCCCAGACAGTCTCGAACGTGACTTGCGGGACGCGCACGGGGTGTGTGGACGGGCAGGCGGGCGCGTTGGTGAAGCCTTCGGACGTTACGGTGTTGAACATGTGTGAGGCGTGGTCAGGGGAGTCGAGGTTTTTGCCGTCCCAGCAGCTGGATGATGTTAGAAAGTACGGGAGATGGGGTTCAAGGGGGTTGGAAGGGGAGGAGGTTGGGATACATACGGCGGGAAGTGGTGCGTAGTGAATATCCCCCCACTACACGGTTTCGTTGGCATGGTATTAGTGATCGTCCCGCGATTACCTCCGGACATGCATTGATAGCTCAATCCGGCGTGGTATTTGGTCGTCGCGCTTGGTGTTCCCACCGTCATGCGGAATCCCTAAAACCATCGTTAATCACCCCCCGCTTACCCTACTTGTGCTGCTACTCACAGGCGGAAAAGCCTTGACTTTCTGCTGTCCCAAATTATCCTTGCTCAGATCAAATTGCGTGTAATACACCGTCAGCCCACCTTGAGCGCCATTACTTCCACCCAGCAGAGGCTGGACGGGGATTGGTTGGACGCGGTGGTACGAGCCGTTAGTAGGATGCTTAAAGTACAGCGTCGCGGTCCAGTAGTTGGAGAAGTCGTCGGCCATCTGGCACGTGGTACACGTAGCCCGAGCCCCGACGTCGCCGTTCATGGTGGCATTGAA
This sequence comes from Parastagonospora avenae f. sp. tritici 18332-5, assembly GCA_022559985.1. Lineage (NCBI taxonomy): Eukaryota > Fungi > Ascomycota > Dothideomycetes > Pleosporales > Phaeosphaeriaceae > Parastagonospora > Parastagonospora avenae. The sequence goes on from JAFJTR010000031.1 coordinate 149,937, forward strand.
GGCGTTGCCGCCGACGATGTGATGCACATGGGCGGAGGGGAAGGAGCCGGGTTGGGCGGCGGGATCCAGGCGTTGGAAGGTTAGGGTTGAGCAGGGGAAGCGGAGACCGGCTTGCACGGAAGAGATGAGCGCGAAGGCCGCGAGGGACTTCATCTTGAGGCCGGGGAGGGAGGTGATGGAGGTGATGGAGGTGATGGAGGATGAAGATGGGATAGTGCTTCTTCCTGGTTCTTATGAGGTTGGCTTTGAGCCCCTCGCAGCATTGTAATTGTATGTTGCATGTCTTATCGCTCTCATATCAGACAGTTGTATGCCCCGGATGCGATGTAGCCAAGGAGCGAAGACTCCGATCAAGATTTCCTTGGTCTGCTGCACGTCGGCTCAAATTAATCTTCGCAAAGCTTAACCCGACCTCGTCCTACCCAATCATTTTATTAAGGCATGGCATAAAGACACCCCATTTGTGTGAACCTGCTGAGTTATGATACCGGGTGTGTTACGCATGTGACGACATATGTAGGTGGTATGTAAGTGAAGAGAGTGGTTAGATTAAATCGCCATAGATTCCTGGGCCGGCAGTTGTCCAAGGCCGGCAGATACAACAATCGGTAGTTATCAGTGATTCTATGCTCGGATTTGTTGTTGTTCAATAGCGAAGCCCGCAAGTGCACATTGCCATATGCTTACCGTCAGCAGATGGTATATCCTCTGAGTTGCAGAAGGGCGCAATGGGGATCTGACGATAGCGAGGCATTACCAAATCAATGCACGACATGCTGAAGTCACGAAATCCAAAGTTAACACCCTAATTCAATCGAGTTTTCTACGAGGTCATCACTTCTTAAAAATTATTCTGAAGATCTTATTATGCTGTTAGGATCTTAGAGGCTAGTAGTAGGTTTTAATCTTAGCATGCGCTTAGGGCCTTAACATTGCCATGCAGTTAAGATACTGATATAGAAGACAAGGACCTCAAAGTTCGAAAGGCTTAGCAAAACTCATACAAAGGCCTCATAAGGTGAATATTCAACTACTCTAGCTGCACGCCAAATGAGAAGGCGTATAGCGTGGCTAACAGCGCGTAGTGCGGCCACTATAGACCTGGCGCCATATATGGAAGTATTGATGGATCGAGATCTTGTTACACCTGATCCCTTCCTAGCCTTTGTCCACATTTGTTTCAACCCGACATAGCAGATTGGTAATTATTGTATCCCAGTTCCTTGACCAGACCTTCGACACTGAGCTATCAGCCGATCACCTATACCACTCCCCGACAAGCGGCTCCCTCACTTCCTCTCTCGAGAAGCCGCAATGTCTGATACCATTCCTGGATCTCCCCATTTCGCCCCACTGCACCGCCGCAACCGCAGTATCGCCATCATCTTCATCAATCGGCTGGCACGCCGCAGATATCGCCGCACTGCAACTCCCTACAACCGGCATCCCCGTCTTAAACCTTACAAACCCTGCAGTAATAATCGCGACCAAGAGCACGCCGCCAAAAACCACCCCAACAACCATCGGAAACAACGAATAACCAATCGAAACCCTCGTCGCCGGATGATCGAGCTGCAGCTTCCATCCCTCCGGCTCATCCGTATCATAACTGTACGTCTGCACACTGACCAGGAAGAATGACTGCGAGACAATCCAGTGCAGAAAGCCGGAGATGAGCATAAACGGAATTGCGAGTCGGTAGGGCAATTGCAAGAAATACGTCGCTCGCTGCTTTCCCTGTGGTGCGTCGGAGACGCGCAGACCCTTGCGGTGCAGCATATATGACTCCCACTCCCGCGCCATGGCGAGCAGCGTCAGCAGGCCATTGTAGGAGAAATATACCCAAGAAAGGACGAGTTGGGGCGAGTTTGCAATCATGGCGTTGGCGATGAGGTCTTTTGCAGGGCCAGAGATCATAGTGCGGTCGTCGGGGGCGCTCCAGCCTAGGGACTTCATGATTGTAAGTGGAGTTGCGCTGGTGTTTACTTTTGCGGTCGTGAAGCCTAGGTTGAGAAGATATGTCGCGGCAGTGAGCATGATTGCGTATCTGAGTGCTGGTGTTAGCTCATATAGATTGAGGGGTTACAGAGACAGGTGTGCTCACAATAGGCAGGTTATCGCCCATCTGGTTTTGCTTGTGGAGATGTGTCGTCGTCGACGCGTTCCGGTGAACTCTTTGTGTCGCGTATCCCATCGCCATGACATGTTATTTGCTCGTCTTTCAAGTACGAGACACTGAGTTAGTAGGGGTTCTTCAGCTGATTGTTGCGTTCGATCCTTACCTTAGGTCATCCGATGATGCTAGACACATATTCTTGGTGGTCACTTCCGATCGATCAAGGAATGACGCAACAGTATCTCCAACGTTCATGATTGGCGAGTGGTCTATCTTCTTCTGGCGTCCAAATAGCATGGTAACCATGCAAATTGCCTTGGCGGCATTGAGGAAGACCACAACGATCGCTAACGGTAGACTCAGCTGGAGCCTGCATCTCTCGGGTGGAGTCTCAACCAGACAATAGGACACCGGAACGCCCATAACTTTCCAAGCCTCCGGATTTTGCCAAATTTCCCTTGTTTCAGGCGAGGTATCGTAGCGGTCGCAGCTTTTGCCTTCGCAGATCCACTTCTGTGTGGTGTGAGGCCCATTGCCGCCCCAATTGAAGAATTCATCCAGCGTCGAATTATTTGTGACCAGCAACAGGCTGCCTTTCGTCTGGTATTGAACAGCGTACGACTCAATGCAGTCGTGATTTTCGAGCTTCTTGAGCTGCCCTTCAGCGTGGAGCTTTCTTAGCCTACTCAGGTCTGAACGCCAGTTATATTCGTTGTCGCGATTTGTATCCAGAGCAGGATTGAGCTTAACATAGCCAATAGGTAAATCGGCGGTCTCCGCTCTACCTGGAACATAAAGTTCGGCAGAAGGATCGAGCTTCAATATTGACTCCTTCACGAGAATGGGGTAGTATTCGTTCGTTCCGGTTGAAGAAAAGACCACTGAATTGTAACTGGAGAATGTCAGTCATGAAGCCGGCCTCATTGTAGATAACCACTTACAAAAGATGCAATGGTATCGTTGATAGGCCCAAGATAAGCCAGCGTATTTGACGGCTACGCGATACAGATCTGATGTTGCGTGGGCTGAGAACTCCAATGTCAAGCCACGACTGTCGCTCGTGCGCCGCATCCAATTCTCGACGTGTGGGTGCCGATAGGCATTGCATACAGTAACTACTGGCGCTCAACAGAGTCATACTCATGGCGTTAATGAAAATATGTAGCACAGTACTGAGCTTGCTGACTTTGGCGCACTGGCCTTCGTGTAGAATTGGCTGGCCATCTCGCTCCCAACCTAGACGTCCAAGCACCCCGAGGCTCAGACAGATGTTGATTAGCAGGACCAGACAGGTCGACAAAGTGCAAGTCAGTACTCCAGCACGCCAGCCTTGGAATCGTTTTGGTTTCGCGGACGCCTTGGGCTCGAGGAAGGTCGCTGTTTCAAGCTTTTTCGTGTCGCCCGGCTCATGTTTCCAGTCGTTGGCCATGGTGGCACAGTGCAGGAGGCGAATGCGGAAGTAGCATCGTAAAGAAGTTGTACCGTACCCCGGTATTATAAGTCCGTCAAGTTGTGAGGCGCCCGCTGCGGCGATCCTTCGGTTTCATGCCAGGGGTACAGGATCAGGCGTCCCGCCACAGCCTCATCTTAATCTCGTCGGCTCAGACCACAAAGACCCGAAGATTCTCGGAAAATGTATGAGAAAGTCATATAGGAAGGGCCTTTTTTGCAGAACGTAAAGCGAGATTGCCATGCTGTAGGCCTTGAGTGAGAAGCTAATGGTATCGAGTCTAGTCTCTTACGGACCTCGATCATGATAATCTTACCAGGTCCAAGATCCATTAGTTTTTTGAACAATTCTCTGGAAACGCAAGAGGTAATTGTCTTTACGGCAGACTACCTACAAGGCGACATGGCTGTAGTTTAGAGTTACAGATTTCGAGTCTAGCCTCCGTTCGTTCCTGCCTCAGTACCGGTACCGGGTACGGTAACTATCGCGGTCCCCAGCGCTAAATATGGAAACATCAAAAGCACTAGGTCTAGCAATAATCCGTGCGCATTCTGTTTAAACTTAACCTACTAAAAAAGAGCAACTGTCATCTTATGTATAAGCCTGAATAGACCCAGTAGCTAATTAGTACGTTGCGAAGAGCTGAAAAAACTTTGAAGTTAGATAGCTTAATTGAACAGCCCTTAGACGGTGCTCAGTTTATGAGGCAGCGCGCACGAATTATTGCTGCACTTGGTGATAGCGGCACCTGCCGGACGACTTCGCACCAACATGGGTAATCGGGGTTTCCCGCGACTCGACTTTATGAAACTCTTTCTCCATATCCGTAGAAGCTTGTATTGGATTCTGCTCGAAATGATAGTCGTCCCATTGTCAGCTTCGAATCGAATTTAAGTTTGCCAAACTGAGACATTCCTAGGACGACCTACGAACAGCAGATCAGTTCTCTTCGTATATATAAACAACTATGGCGATCTTGACGCAACGTCGTCTTTCACACGCCAGTGCACGATTAATTACAGCCGAATTAAGAACAAATTATGCTACGTACCCGCATTTTTCTGCACCTAGGTAGCATCGGCTCGTAGATCTTAGTTACCGCTCACTTAACGTCTGAAGCAGCTTAAGTAAAACCAAACGTCGTCATAAAACTAAGCATGCGTATTTCATAGCGTGAACATGTCTTAGTTGTATGCAAAGAAAGTTTTTGGTCTGTTTTCTTCTTCGAAGTTGAACCCAAGACTGAAACAAAAGCGATCTTATGGTATATGAAGTACTTGCGGCCGTTGGACTATTCGTCACGTTAATCATGCTTAACAAAGGGTGTTGGCGGCCGTTGGTCTTAAGTCGAGGCTACATCAATAGCCCTTAGTTGGGGTTCCACATGACGGCTGGGTCAAGGTCACGGAACGACAAACAACAACCAATCCTAGCCTACCGACATGTTTCAGTCACGAAATCTTCATGACTGTAGAATTTAATGAAGTCCGCCCCTCAAGTTAGCTCGCACATGAGGTTCCGTGTAAAAATTGGAGTTTGTTTGCGCCTTAATGTGACCGATTGAGGAGGCTCTGCTCTCCCGTAGCTATGACTTGAGTTTGAATGACTGGAATCTGGGGAAGTATAAATTCTGCTTCAGAAGTCGTGTATAAACTTCGTATTATACTTCACACAAAGCGTGTACATTACAAACACATTACCCAACCAAACAAACAGCAAACTTTTCAACATGACGATCCGATCATCCGCCATTCCTCCATCTACTCCAGAAACCTTCGTGTAGGAAGTGTACAGCATTTTCTGTAAAACCAGAGCTAGGAGCGTAGTATATCGCAGAAGTTAAATCTGGATAGCCACCAGGCCTCGGCTTCCTGTCCGCCTTCACTAAACGAGAGGGGCAAAGAGACAACCTAGATGTATTCAAAATATTTTGCAAAGCTAGAGAAGACATCTTACAACACTGAATGTATACAGGCTTCTATATGAATTTATTAGTACGCTTCTAAAGACTACTAGATTACTTCGCGCATGTGTAGAGCACACGCGAATTTTGCTGGAGCCTGGTGTGGTGGAACTTTCGAAAAGGAAAATTGCAAGCCTTTAGAGATTTGAATGAGTTCATCTGTCCGATGGATGATTAAGACGTCTCGATTCTGTGTTATACATTGCACTTCCCCAGCTCACGGCGCCCTGATGCAAAACGTATAAAAGGTAGCTAGAATCCTTTTTTTAAATCTACGCGTCCACTGAGTTGGATCCGTATGATACGGGATCGCTTCCTTTCGTTCGTCGTATGCTATCCACGCTTGTCTTACCCCAAAGACGACTTCACTTCGGCTAGATGTAGAAGGTGACGAAGTACCTGTCATAGGCTACGAGAGCAGCGAGCGCTGAATTACTTGTCATTCACCATGGTGGCACAACCAACGCGGGAACTTGATTCCCATCAGGGAGTCTCCCTCGATACCATGGGCGTCAGCATGGATGTATCATACATTGGCTACCAACCCATGCCCATAGCACCCCGCACGCGCTTCATCGTCGCCTCAGCGATTTCTTCTGCCCGTCTCGCTCCGTCCTCGGCCTGCAGAACAAGCTCTTTCTGATCCCCACTCATTAATTCTCCATATCTTTCCCGAATATCTCGAATGCCCGCATCAACGGTGTCGGCAACCTTCTCCTTCAGGGCTCTCATGCTCAAATCTTTCAGATCGGATGCCAACTCTTCGGGCGAGGCGGCTATCGAGTCATCGAAGTGATATAATAAATCGATCAGGTTGGACACACCCGGTCTCTTCTCTGGATCATAGCTCACGCCCTCGACCGAGTCGGTAAGTGCTGTCCGTAGCTTGTTGTGTATCACGTCCTTAGAATCGGTGATGAGGATCCGACTCTTGGGCTTGGAATCGCTCTTGCTCATCTTCTTGGAAGGATCGGACAAGCTCATAACGCGCTTCGCGGGGCTTAGAAGTGTTTGCGGCACGGTCAACAAGGGTTCGGTTGACGAGTCGGAGAGGTACAAGTGGTTGAACCCGATCGCCAGCTCCCGTGTCAATTCCAAATGTTGAGCTTGGTCTTCGCCAACAGGCACGTGCGTGGTATTGTAGAGTAGAATGTCGGCTGCTTGGAGGACGGGATATGAGAAGAGGCCGAGCTTGAGGGCATCCTTGTTGCTTGAAGGTTCGAGTGGCGAGGCGTTCGCAGGTAGAGAGAGTTTACTCTTTATAAGCAACATCAGTATTGTTCTTGTATGAACTGGTGTTGACGTGTTTTGCCCACCTTCCATTGAGTCATTCGCGATAGATAACCCATACTTGCACCGCAACACAATATCCACATGAGTTCGGCATGTTGCTTGACGCTACTTTGCATGAAGATGATGCATCTCTTTGGATCTAATCCCACTGCCAGTAGGCTAGCTACCATCTCTTTTCTCCGCCTTGCCAGCTGATTAGGGTCTTGTTTGATCGTGATGGCGTGCAGATCAACGATTGAAAATAGTAGAGTAGTATCCGGAGAGGCATTGTCCTGAAGTCTCACCCATTGTCGCAAGGCACCCAAATAATTTCCCAGATGCGGTACGTCCGTGGGTTGTATGCCAGAAAATATCACCTGACGCTTTCCATCCGGGCTCTTTGGGGCAGAAACAGTCGACCCATATCGTAAGCAATTGTTGCAGATCCGGTTTTGAGACGATGCTGCCCTACGCAGCGTTTGGACGAGAGACATTGAAGTCGGAGAAATGTTCGCGTCGCGGTGCATAGCCACAAGAGGGCTAGCGCGACTTGGACTTGGGCCTTCGTCATTCGTCATTGTGGCGCAGTAGTTGCGGCCCACCACCACCAACGACGCTCAACCGGCCGCATCCAGGAACACCCGCTTCCCTAAAACTCACGAAGCAGCCACGAAAGGCACGCGCGAGAGGATTGCTACTGTTTAATACCAAGACTAGGACATATTCACACACTCAGACTCTACCCCACATTCACCCCCGCAGCCATGTCGTGGACCGGTAAGACGCGGCGCAAAGCGACTCTACAAAAGACGGAGACTGAAGGAAGATAGGCTTCAAGAAGGGCGTCAACCGCGCGACGACCCAGGTTCTTATGAAGACAGGCCAAGTCGAGCGCACCAACGACCGCGACTTTGAGACTGAGCAACGGTACGCTGCCTCCAACCTCTCATACAAAGCCCGCCGACTCTCAAGTTATCTGAACCCATACAACTCACAACCCACGCCTTTCATACCCTATTTGTCCCTATACACTTACACGCAGAGTCCGCCTTCCACACCCAGATTGAAAGCAAACACCTACTCACAATCCCCCCACAGCCGCTACCGCACCATGGAAACCGCCGCCAACAAACTCCAAAAAGAAGCAAAAGGCTACCTCGACTCCCTGCGCGCCATGACCGCGTCGCAAATGCGCATCGCCGAGACCATCGACGCCTTCTACGGCGACGCCGGCACAAAAGACGGCGTCTCGCGCTCCTACAAACAAGCCGTCACCGACCTCGACGCCGAAACCATCAAAGCGCTCGACGGCCCCTACCGCACCACCGTCCTCGACCCCATCCAGCGCTTCTGCAGCTACTTCCCCGACATCAACAGCTGCATCACCAAGCGCGAGCACAAGCAAATGGACTATGACCGCATGCGCGCGCAGGTCAAGAAACTCACCGACAAGCCCGACAAAGACGTCACCAAGCTGCCACGCGCGGAGAAGGACGAGCAGTTGGCTAAGGCGGCGTACGACCAGCTCAACGAGACGCTGACCACGGAGCTGCCGCAGCTCATCGATCTCAGGGTCCCGTATTTGGACCCGAGTTTCGAGGCGCTGGTCAAGATTCAGCTGCGCTTCTGCGCCGAGGCGTATAGCCGTATGGCGCAGGTGCAGCAGTATTTAGATGCGAATACAAGGGATCAGTATGCGCAGGGCGAGCTGGATGCCAAGGTCGAGGAGGTGCTGCAGGAGATTCGGGATCTGAGTATTGCGGGGACAGTCTAGAGTGATGGCGCGGGAAAGAGAAAGACGGGGCCATGGGATATATTAGGGTGGGGGTAAACAGTCCAAGGATGTTTGCTAGGCGTTATTCATGAAATGTTTGCATTACTTCCGATTCTGGGTGGAGGGGATTACTTTCACAGAGACGTCAATCACTTCTCACATCACCATCAAAACCACTTGCTCAAGCAAATTCAAGATTGACAATGTTTATTAGACCTCAAAGCCTGCGCCCAAAGGAGAGACGATGCTATATGCCGGAATAAGAAATGGACACGGTAGAGGGCGTGGAAATGCATAAAACGCCGTCCCAATGCAATGCAGACGTGACCCGTGAACCGCAACGTGAGAAATCCCCGATGCCGAACGCCACGCTGAAAGACCGAATACCATGGATGAAAACGAACTGTGAAGGGGAAATGTGCTGTGTGTTGGGAAGCCGGATGTGGATAGTGTCGGAGTAGTGAAGGATGGTGCCGAGAAGAGTGGTCGTGGTCGTGAAGTCGCTTGAGAGAGATGTCCGATGCCCGCTGCACCTCCATCTAACCAAGCCTCTACCGCTCACTTATCCTCCTCATCCTCCTCCTCCTCGTCGTCCTCATCGCCCATATCCGAATCCATCTCGCCCTCCTCAAGATCACTCTCACTCCCCCCAAAGCTCTCGACATCGCTATCCTCCCAGCTCATCTCAAAGTCCGCATCGTCCTTCTCCTTGCGCCACGCCGTCTCGTGCGTCGGCATCACGAAGCCCGCGGGAATATCCTGCTTCGACAGCTCGAGGTCCTTGTTGACTAGCCCCTTGTACTCGTCGGGTTTGTTGCGCAGCATGACGCCGGCGTCGACGTTGGCGGGCGAGGACACTTCGGCGTCGTCGAGCAGCGAGAGAATGGATATGAGCACCGTTTCCACTCGCTGGACGGGCGACCAGCGCTCGGCCGCGGTTTCGCCGGACATCTCGTCGTCGCCGGGAGGGTGGAGGATGGAGATGCACAAGCGGCCGTCCGGGTAGATGTTGGGGTGGTACAGGGGGCGGATGAATTTGAAGTCTGGTGGACAAATTAGCATGTGTCTGACATGCTGTGACTCTGCTCTGTGACGTACCGGGCGGGGAGTGGGGATAGTTGCGGGGGAAGGTCATCTTGGCCTTGAAGTAGCCGCCGTAGTAAAGAGAGTCCTCGTTCAGCACGATGAGCGCTACGCTCCACTCGAAGACATTCTCGTTGACGAGCTGGGGGTGGTTAGCTGGGTGCTCTGCTTGTGTTTGATCGCCACTGTCTGGATTCCCACTGCCCATACGCCGATTGCTTACCTCTATGTTCGTCCACTTCTCCTTGCTAAGCTGCTTGAACTCATTCATGAGCACCCGCTGCGCTGCTTCCGCCATGGTATCTTCTCTTTCCGGAGCCGAGGGTCAAGCGTCTAGTCTTCGTGAGAGTTGCAGGAAGGGTTGAGCAGCGAGAGTGTTTGGTTGAAGTGGGCGGGGTGGTTGGTAGTGAGTGTGAGCAGTTAAGCGGGAGGGCGTGATGTTCAGTTTGTGAGAGGTGAGTGCAACGGGGTGATACGGTTGTGATTTAAGGGCGTTTTGGGAGGCGGGAGATGCATGCATGACCCAGTGCTCTCGCCGAACCGACGCCAGGGTACATCGCGCTGGCCAGCCCGGTCTCGCTCGGAAGTAGCCTAATTCACCGCCTGCCCTATGCGATCATCCTGCAGCGAATACGCTTTCATTCTGCAACAACCTATTGTTCAATTTTCGCCGTCACCACGCCTTGTTGCTTTCGGCTTTGTTGCGTTATGAATGGCCAGACACGTTGGTTCCGGCCGCACTTTCCGAGTTCGGAACCAGGGGAAACAGCAGGTGAACCGACATCATCGCGTGATGGTGACCATTTTGCACGCTTACACATCACTTTGCCATCACAGTGCTTGTGAGGAGTCAGGGTGATTCAAACCTGACTGGACTCACTGCCCACTTCGCCTCTCAATTTATCATGCCTGTCTATACATGTCATGAGAGATGGGATACACATCCTCTTGTCACCGAATTATTCGCAACCAATCGTCGGATGAATGACTGCACATGGGTAAGCAGGACATCACAATCACACCAAAGCTAAGTCATCGTGCAATCAAACTTTTGTATACCCTTATGTACGTGGCATATCTCATGTCTAACTAGCAAGGAGCTCTATAATGCTCGCTGTCGTCACCACATAGCCCTCAAACGCTCTAACATGACATTACAAAACAAATACTGACAACCAGGGAACCGAAATCAAAATCTAAACGACAAAGGAAAACTCGTCAAGGGCAAAATCAAATGAAACGCATCCTCTTCGCGACACCCAAGCAGATGGCAACAAACATGCAGATCGTACCCAGGATTCCGAAGAACCAAGCAAGACTGCCATCCTGCCCAGGAACGCGAACGTTCATGCCGAAGAGACCGCAGATCAAGTTGAGAGGGACGAGAATCGTAGCAATAACCGTGACCTTTTGGAGCGTCTCGTTACTAGCGTTGCCCTGAATGACTTGGTCGACTGAGATCTGGGCAAGGTAGTTGGAGTGTGCACGACTCAGCATCTTTTCGAAATGCGCCAAGTTGGACATCATGGTAACCACGTGGTCCTGGATATCGCTGAGGTACATGCCCACGTCGCCACGAGGCGCAACGCTGTAGGACTCGTTGCAACGCTTTGCAAAGCCTTTGATGACATCAGCCTTGCCGCCCAAGAGTCGGAGAAGCTGCATGACACGCTTGCGACAGTCGCCGACCGAGCGAAGAATAGCGCGAGAGTCTTCAATGCGCGCGGTGAAAACTTGGTCCTCAATGGCGTCGGCTTCGTCCTCGATACCACGGATGACAGGCGCGAAGCTGTCAACAATGTCATCGATGAGGGCATAGCAAATCCAGTCAGCGTTCAAGTTGATGTAATCGCGGAGTCGGCTGATACGCTTGCGAACGTTGAGCGTGTGGGGGCTCTCGGTAAATGTGAATGTTAGAATGCCCTCCTTGAAGACTACAGCGTAGAAGTTGACGGGCTCAAGATAGTCCTCCGAGTCCTTGTCGGCTTGGAAGAAGGACCGGAACGAGACAAAGTAGTATTGATGGAAAAGCTCCACCTTCTCACGTGGCTCCTGGAGACAAATATCCTCACGGGTAAGGGGATGCACACCGAAGGCCTTTGAGATCGCGAAAACCTCCTCTTCCGTAGGGTTGACCATGTCAAGCCACCAAACACCACCGTCTGGAGGTGGCTCGAACAAGTCGCGGAAGCGCTCGCCGGGCATCAGAAGACCTTCAAGCTCTGCTGCATGGATAGTGTCGTCGAGTTCCGAGGAGAAGAAGGTCCAGCGATTCTGCCTTGGCTCGATAACGTCGCGCTTCTCATTGAAGATGTGAGACAGACCTTCCTCAGCGAGCTTCTCCTGAATCGTGGGGTCGGCATCTTTCAGAGTCGCAGCGTCCGAGTCCTTCTTTGGAACGGTCGTGTTGCTCGACTTTGGTCGAAGGTCAGAGAAAACCTTGGGCTTGGAAAGAGTCTCGACGCTGGGCTTGTTGTGCAACTCCTGGCCAATAGGCGTCTTGGTCTGCGGCTCGGCAATGAACTCCTCTAGTTCTTCATAGTCGAAGCGCGTGGTCTTGCCTGGGTCTTCTGAAACAGGAAAGCAAACATCCTCCTCGGCAGAGCTGTTTGCTGATGATACCTCAATCGTGTGGTGTTCGTCACGCTGGTCTCCATCTATTGTCGGTGCATGACGTGCGGTGCCTCGAGAGTGTGTACGGTGCAGACCAAGCTCGACCTCCGAAGGGACATGGCTGTTGACAGTGTTTGCGCGGTCGCGACGGCGGGGACCGGCAAATGCATCGACGGAATTGGGCGGTGATGTCGAGCGCGACGTGGTCGAAGTGGCACGGGACCGCGACAGACGCTCCACGGCAGGGTCTTGAGGACGAACAAAGGTGCCGCGACGACCACGGGTGTTGGGGCTCGCAGCTAAGGAGCCTCGACGTATGTATGCCTCAGGCGATAGATGCGCATCGTCGTCGGCGACGGCATTTTCGAAATCCCGGCGGACTGTCTCGCCTTCGAGAGCCTCGTTGACTTGAAGGAGCAGCTGCGGTCGGTCTTCGAACTGAACGCTTGCAAATGTTGGGCGGCGCGAACGTGGCTGGACAGGGGAGCCAGCGTCGACTCGGGGAAGCGACTCTGGCTGGTGGCGATGGTCGTCGAGATCAGACACGGGAGTGCTGAACCTCGTCTGCGACATCTCGGTCCTCGGAGTGTCAGTCATCCTGGCGACGGATCGGTGATGAGTGAGCTGCAAGGGTTCTTTAGTCTGTAATTAAGCCAGCTTGTTTTCTTTTTCTAGGCGTTGTCTTGCAGCGCAAGAACCACGCGGCAAGGTGAGTCGCTTGTGAGCGCTCACCACTAAGGCGCGCTCAACTTGACGACAGGCTTCGCGTAGGGTCCTCCCCTACACTCAGCCGCTAGGACGTAGTTTCCGGTAGCCAGACTTCCTACCCACGAGGGTAAAAGGAAGGATTGAAAGTGGTAGTGTGTGCGATAGTGGATGTGTGCAGTGTGCGAAAGCCCAGTTATGGGGGCTTCTTGTAGTCGCCTCCGTAGACCCACGCCTTGGGCCCGACGAAACGGCGGATCGAGGAGAACTTGTGAAGGTAGAGTCCCGCCAACTTGATGGTATTGTTGGTATGAACGCCGAAGCGTTAGGTGGTGCGTTGGAGGAGTATTGCGACGGCACAAAAACCCCTTTGCGAATCAGAGACAGTGGTGGGAGACGTCCACGGTTGTTGTTGAGGGTACTGAGTCAGTGGCTCAGCTCGAAGGTTGCAGTCGCTGTGGCCGGTGCGGACAGCGAGAATGCTGGTGCAGTGGTGTCGGTGGGATTTTGTTGTGGTGGTTGGAAATGAGTCCAGGAGGACGCGTGGTACAGCGTGGGCGAGGAAGAGGGAAGTGGAGGTTATAAAGAAGCGACCGACCGAAGTGGAGCAGGAACCGACAATTTTCACAAGGAAGGTCAACGGCAACGGCACCGGCGCCGCGATTGGACGGCGATTTGGCCGCAACGGTATTATGCACGCGCAAAGTGACGCATCCACAGGGGAATCATCGTGGCAATATGGTTCGATTGGGCTCGTATTCCTGTTTGTCTTTGCGGCGCAAACCAGGGTTGCCAGGCTTTAGAAATGGCCGAACTGTTGTTGGTTCACTGGTTTGCTTCAGGTCCGGCTTTGCGGCTCTTGGGATCCCTGTCAATTTAGCGCATCGAGAGCGCCCATCCAGAGCGTTCGGACACATCAGACGATTGACCTGCAGCAGCGCACCCACGTCTGCAAACAGTCATACTATACGCGCCAGTCTTAGCTACTTCGATCCGACAAGTCACTTGCGATTGCAGAGGTGCTAGAATTAAATCGCGCAACCTGCAATAATCCCATCCACCAGGCACCATGTCGGACCAGCTGCTAGAGCAGGTGCGCGATGCATTCGAGGGCCAGATTGTACGCGGCTTCGTCACCATGATGATTTGCATTGCGCTGACAAGTGCAGGACTTTGAGGGCCAGCGGCTAGCGGAGATGCTGACCACAGTACTGCTGGGTGCTGCTGGTGTATGTCTTGCCAACTCCAGCGATGCTACTGTACTTACAGTCACAGATCGTAGCCTTCCTTGTCGGCTACTTCACGCAGGACATCCGCATGACCCTCTATGTTGGTCTTGCCGGCACCGCGCTCACATTCCTCGTCGTCGTTCCGCAGTGGCCCTTCTACAACAAAAACCCCGAGGACTGGCTGCCAGCAAGCAACGCGAAGCAAAGCTTCAATATCGATGTGGACGGGCAGAAGGTTGGTTGAAGGACATGACATGTCAGGCAGGACTTTGGGCATGTCACGGGGAATCACCTTGGACAGTTGTTTGCGAGTGAATGGATCTGTTCATTCATCCATGGAGCGCACCTGTGATGCTATAACCCCGCTGCTACTGTGACCATTTGAAAGACCTTGTTGCGCCAGACGTCCGAAAGAAAGCACATACCCCATGTACGCCCAACCATGCTGCAGGGCTGTGTCTATCGACCGTACTTCTGGAACTCCCAGTCTCGGTTGTCTAGCGGGCAGACCTGTCGCGTCTTGAGCCATCGCGAAATGCAGTGGAAGTGGAACGCGTGCTGCAGACTGTTAGCATGAATTCGACTTTAGTAAGAGAGTGAACGTACGTTGCAGATGCCCCAGGCGACCGTGCACTCTTCGCTCGTGGCAGAGGCCTGGTTCGCCTGGCACTCGATACAGAGGTCCATGATGTGGTTACGGCAAATGGCACAGTTGTCGACGACAATGTCCCAGGCCCAGAGAGCTACGGCGTTCCACTACGATATGTTAGCTCTGCCTCGTGGCTGGCTTTAAGTTTGATTGCACACCTTCTTGACTTCGAAGCGCTTCTTGTCGCCTTCAGCGCTTGCATTGGCCTTGGGAGCCTTCGCCTTTGCTACGGGTGCATCCGCCATATCAACGTCGGCCATATTTGTGCGGTATGTAAGATGTGTAGATGTGTAGAGGCGGGGTGTGCGGGGAGTTGGTGAGAGCTGTTACGGGTGGCGGATGGCGGTAAGTTGCGGAGTTTAGGCGAGTGACGAGTTGAGATACGGGAGGTGCAGCTTGGGGCACCTTATGAAGAGTGGCAAAGTGGTTGGTGAGGTGCGCAAAGTTCCCGGTGACTGTGAATGGCAAGGCTCCAGAGCAATGCCGCCAAGACCCACGCTCTCACGCCTCCACATGCTTCCTTCCCACGAACTACGGGATGACAGTGAAAGGAAGCCGCCTGTCACGCGCAGAAAGATTTAGTTCCCGTGAAGTTATGCCCTATGCCCTATTCTCATATTCTTCAAACATGTCAAACCGCTCATTCATGCTTTCCACCAGAACCACCATCACTGATTAGCAGCGCGGCTGCAATCGTCACAGGCCCACCCTTGTCTTGGCCCATCAGCCTTGTTTGCGTCGTCTCACAGCCCGACTAGCCCTGTCCGCCCAAGTCACCGACGACCAGCCTTCTCTCACAGCACATCACCCACTCCCTCAATATCACCTCGGCTCTGCCTCACTCAACTCTATACTCTGGATATGAACACTTCAACCACTCGCGCCTCCACAACGACTTCACCACATCAGACCAGCAGCCCGACACCACCGTCATCCCGAACCATCCCGCCGACGTCAACATACCGAGCTAAGAGCGCGCGCCGACGGCCATCCCGATAACCATTGTCGCATCACCAGAACACACACACATACGCCTACCACATGTCGACAGGACAAGTAACGGCGTCGCCACGCGCCCCTCGGGGCAAGAGCCAGCACGTGCAGGGCGCAAGCGCGCAGGCGCCGCATAGCAATAATGGCCGGCAAGGGCAGCGACGACCCAGAGGCGGTCGCAATAACCAGAACCAGCAGAATCAGAACCAGGTAGGCGCGTCTCCCAGCAGACAGCCACACCACGCAGACCCCGCTTTGGCCGAGAGCGCCGTCTTCCCGAGCGAAGAGGCACAGCTCGCGAATGGGCCACGCAACAACAAGAAGCACATGCGGTCCCGGCCCTCTGGCGATCGCGTCTTCTCTCCGCCCGGTGCTATGGCCTCGTTGACCGACAGCGAAGGCGCACCCCCCATTCCAATTTCTGCGACTCCAGCCAAGAACCAGGGCGCATATGCCGGGCCAACTTTCCATGCTTCTCCTGCGCCCTCTGCTCTTCCCATCCCCAAGTTCTTGTCTCGCTCTGTCCCAGTCAAGTCTCGCATGGACCCGCCTACTCCGCCGCCCGAGGACAGCTCTGACTCGACAGGTTCGCCCAATTCTTTTGCCGGATCTCCTTCACGTGCACCCATCCCCGTGCCTGCCCGCAATGAGATGTCTCCCCTAGACCTGCTATTCAAGGCGGACCGCGCGGAGCGAGCCAAACATGTCGGCGGTAGCCCTGCGTCTCCTCAATATTTCAATTCTGCAAACCCGGTACGGCCACATCATTACAAACAGGACTCCTACGGCTCGCTCAATGCCCCGTTTCCCATTGAGCTTGACGGAGAGAGCAGGAACTCGCACATGTCCCCACCTCCAACAGCTTCTCCCATGGCAGTGCGATCTTCTACCGACCCTAACAAAATTCTGCAACTCAAGGACGTCCAGCAGCAACAGAATAACAACGAAGTCATGCAAGATCTCCTCACCCGACTCTCCATGTCACAGAAGAAACCGACTGCTGCAACTCCCCCACGGCCGGATACGGAGACACGTAATGAAACCTCCTCGCCTTTCCATGACGGTCAATCCGCCGTTCAGAACGCCTCCGGGCCTACTACGCCTGCTCAAGCACCTCAGGAACCATCTGACTATCATTACGGGAATAGAAACCTCTCTCCCCTGTTCAAGGCTGCAAAGGGCGAGCCCTCTAAACGCAATTCTGGCCTCCGTACCGAAATTACTGCAGACTCTCCATTGGTCGCGCAGGGCATGTTTCAAGACTTTCCTTCTGTATCTTCTCCCCCAGCAATGGACCCGAACACGTACTCTCGTAATTATCCCGTTGGTGGTAGTGAAATTCCTACAGGTCCGCGGCGCGGATCTCCGTATGTTCAGCCTCATCGTGGCTCACCAAATCAAGTCAATAGACGGACACCAGGAAGACAGGCAAATCAGCCTCGACCCGATGCCTACTCTCCTAAACCCGGCGCTACTCCACCAGGCGCCAAAGCAAACAAAGCAGGCTTTAATGGTACTCCCGCCTCTGTGAAAAAGCCCGCTACTTCGATGATGTCCTTTGTTCCGGCTTCGGTCTCTGCCAAGCCAAAGCAGCTTTCGTCTTCTGCTCCCTCCACAGCGGCTGGCCCACCTCCGATGAAGACTTCAACTCCTCCTAATACGTTGGCCTTGGAGCAGGATCTCAAGCGCATGCTTAATTTGAAGATGAGCGATGATGCGTCTGGCGTTCGATAGCTCTATCTTTGTCTCTTTTTTTTTGCGACTTGCTGCATAGCTTGCGATGGGAGCGGTCTTCTACCACTCGAGGCTATCTCTTTCCCTTTGTCCATATATTTCGAATTGTGTTTATGTAGCCATGTCCCATGGCATTTCATTCGTTTCCCAGTTTTACGGAGTTAATGGCGTTAGAACAGTGGCAAGCCGGTTGTGTTGGCACGTCACTGGGTCTGGATGGTGTTTGTGTACGATGAAGGATCCTGCAGTACCAGGGACAGGCATGCATGGGCTTCTTCTTGTTTGGCGCTGTCCATGAACGGCTGCATGAGCGCGGTATACCAAGAGCTGGGTTTTGTGTAGTTCCGGCGTGGACTTGGTGCTTTGGTATACTTTCGAGGTCTTTTCGGTTACGCTTTGCCCCGGCCCCTCCTCTGACAATCCTCTGCAATCCGACTTTGGATCCAGGCACGACTTCACTCGATCACAACGACACCAAATCATCAAGTAAAAATAAAGAAAAATAAAGGGCATGGCACTCCTTCGTCTCCTCCTGGGTGGCGAGTGGTGACCATGTTTAAACCTACATTCTGGCCGTGTTTTCTGTCGACGTGACGGTGAATCAGCCTCAACCCGGAAAGACATCACCTCCCAATGGGGTCCTACTAACAAAGAATGAAAACCCATGTGGACTCTGCATACGAACATTGAATTGACTGATGAATCGCAGCTCGTCGCGCGGTGGGTCTAAATGTTGTTTACCTCTGGTCCTCTCGTTCCTGCCGCTTCTGCCCAATATCCACGTGGTGCGACGTCATTCCAGCGCGACTTTGCGCGCGACGTTAGACCTGTGTTATACAAACATTTATCCTTCGTTTCGTCTGCCGTGAGTGCAACACGAGCGTACGCGACAAACACGTGCAATCCGGCCTCAGTTCACTTTCACCATCAACAGCTCACACACGCGTGCACCGTGCACCAGTCATTAGCCTCATTCGCCGCCCACAGTCGTCCCACTTTCTTTTCTACCGTCGCGCTACTCACCCAAAATTTTGCTCAACTGGATGTGCACTTAATCTCGCGTACGTTTACTCAACCGTGTTTCGCGCATAACACACTATGAAGAATCTCAAGAGCAAGGGCACGTACTCGAGCCTTCATACATCACTCTGTGTGGCACTAATGTAGCCCATAGCTTCGCGCTTCTTCAGAGACCCTCCAAGTCAGGACGAGAAGATCGCTCATACCGAACTTAATGGCGACGTGGACTTCGACGCTGGAATCCAGAGTCATGGCATGAAGTACAAACGTATGAACATGTTTTTGTCAACGGCCAGACTCCCACTAACGCCGGCAGCTTCTCGCTTCTTCTCGCGCAAAATAGCCAAGGTTGACAAGTCACCGCCTGTAGTTTACGACACCGTGCCCCTAAGCTTAGTTGCCGGCCAGGAGAACCAAGCTCAGCGTGACAGCTCGTTTGATGAGCCCCCGATCACAGGCACGGCGTTCCGATTCCCCCAAGTCTCGTCCGATAATGCACCGTCATCGGTGCCCTCGAGCTACCCGAGCAGCACCCATAGCTCGTTCAAGCATGAGGCAGACTCGCAAAAAGTGAAGCCTCGCCCTAGCTTCGCAACACTGAGGACCAAGAGTATGTTTTGTTCTTTCTAATGCTCCGCACTTACAGCGAATGTTATACTGATCACACTCAGGCTCGCGTTTCTTCCGTAACAACGACTCCCGGAACTCGTCACCGCCTCCTCCACCAGTTCCTCAGATCCCGGTGGACCCCGAAGCACCTCAGCCTCGTCGTCTCAATCTAGTTCCAGTCCACGTCCCGCGTAGCTCTCGCTCCTCACTCATCCTCCCTCAGGGCAGCCACGCTGCTATTTCGCGACCAGTCCATCAGCCCCAGTACTCGAATCTACCAATCCCGGAGAATGCGGCGACTGTTCCCTTCACCAAGCCAACCGGCCTGCCTCCATCCCGTCCACCCAGACCCGAAAGCCTTGATGAGGAGACCATGACCTTCATGCAGCAGAGTGGCATGCGCATGGTGATCGGCCCCAGTAACCGCGCGAGCAACAGCACGGCATCGTCATCCACTCCTCGCAGCTACACAAGCTCGATCGAAGCACGTCTCGGCTTCCCGTCCGGCCACAGCACTCCCCGACCCGATTCTCTTGACTCTCCCCTCGCTGCTCGCTTTCCCCTCGATACGTTCCAACCGCTACCAATCCGCGACAGCGCGGGTAGCGTCAAGTTCAGCCGCTTTAGCGAGTATGTCCGGGCCGAGCGCGGTGGTTATGCTGGCGATGGTGTCGAGGAAGAGGATCGCGAGCTGGGCCCCATTGAGCAGTTTGACCCAACCAAGGAGGATCAGTGGACCTTGGAGAAGAGGGTTAGCAAGGGTCCGAATTGCAATCCGGGCATGTTGTTTCGGGATAAGGCGGGCGCGTTTCACTTTGTTGCTGACATCTAGGAGATGGACCAGTAGTATTGGTGGCGTTGGCTGAGACGGGAAAACTTTCCGTGCGTGTGCGTTGCGCTGGGTGTGTCGCTCAGAGTGACGTGTCTGTATGCATCGTTCCTCGAGCAGATATGCGTGATCGCGGAATGGGGGGAACACATATGGATGTTACATATCTAGATTTAAAAACGTTGTGCAAAGAGCTGCAAATAAACTACTTGGAAATGCTCAACACTACGACCAGTGGCTCTTCAGTGACACGGAACCTTTCGTTTCTACCCCTGAACGATATGAATCATCGGCACAGATGGATGTCATGGAGATAAACCTAAATTCGACTCGACTATCGTCCCTCAAAGAATCAGATTGCATGAAATCTTTGAAAGGTTCGTGTTCTCCTTGCGTCGCTGTCTGCTTGTACGCCCGAGTTGAAGCTCTTGTTGGCGAGTGAGTGTGAGAAATGTATTCCGTCATAATTATCCAAGGTCCCGTAGCGAGATGGGAGTAACTAATTTCCCACTCGCAGTACTTGGTCCGCGCTGTGCCTCACGATCCTAGGCACCCTACAAGAGCTACCATGTCCTGTTAAGCTGTCCATCTTCAAGATTTTTATAAACTCTTTGTAGCGTACTGATTAGCTATTAAGACTATTTAGGCTTATATATGGGTTACTAGTTGCTGTCTGATAGGAGGCTAAGTTTGCATAGAACGCGCGCGAATTATTGCTGCGGCTGTTGCTTGTACTATAGGTATGACGACTGGTTAGGATCCTAGTACGCGGAATATCGAATTCCAAGAAGAGGTACCTGTGGCGAGAGCATGGCGCTGGAGGTATTGAGCAGTAATTACACTCGATGCTTCTCTTGGCGACACATGATCGTTCAGACGTTTCGTTGTACGAAGTGCATTAATCAACAGTCTTAAATGTGATCATTGACAGGTGCAGCAATAATTCGTGCGCGCTCTGTTTGAATCGAATCTACTACTAAAGAGCAGATGTTAGTTTATAGATGAGTCTAAATAGATTTAATAGATTATTAGCACGTAATACAGTTATAGGAAAGATACTCACATGTACTAATGATAACGCATGTCACTACATTACTTGTCGCTTTCTTTGAGTCTTGTGACAGTCAACTAGGTGATGACAGACTTGCCCGCCTCATCTATAAAAGCCTGTTGAAACGTTCTCACACTCAGCCAACAATAAACATAACTGAGAAGAACAAGTCGAGCCTTGACACTTGGTACCTACTAGCTACGAAAGACAAAATGCCCGATCACCACAGCGATAAACCACACAAGGTGCGTTCAAAATAACATATCTACTTCTGCAAAGCCTGCGAAGGGAGATAGGGATCCAAGAACGACCCCAATCACACCTGTAGAGTACATGCTCTGTCGACATGCTCTTTTCGACGCCAACAAAAAGCCGATGCTCGAGGATAAAAACAACCCGATAAAATGCGTGCTGATAAACGCAGTCGCAACCACTGCTTGCGTGGCGTGTCGTGCGGACCTGCCGAGCAAAGACGATAAGACGGATCTGAGCTCACTGACGCTGGTCTTACTGATGTTCAGCGGCATGCCTAACGCACCATGGTTTTGCGGGACTTGTGGGGCTGTGATAATATGTACGATAACTCCGACGTGTCCTGCTGGCTGCGGGTTTAAGCACGAGAATGGGTTGAAAATCTTTCCTATTCTTTCGACGTTGGATCCGTCGCATTGAGGTGGGTGGATGGGTGGGTGCTTGTAGATCTTGTTCACCCTCATTTGTAGAAATTATTGCACTTTCGTATGTCGTCTTTCGAAAAAAACTTGTTACTGCATTCAATTATAGTCCTTTTGGTTATGTCGAGAGAACGTTCATGTAGACTCTTACAATGTTCTGCTTTGGTGTTGTGGTGTTGTATTAACTATGCGCCCTTGACCTCAAGTAAATGAACGCTATACGCACCATTATCCCCATTCCTCTCCCCCATTCTAATCGCGTACCCTGGGCAAATGCCCATGATGGCCAAGCGAGACTGCTATGAGTACACAAAGCCAAAGCCAATACGCAGGGGCCGCGAGAGAAATCTCAGTACAACAAAAGACCATCGAGAGGATGTTTTGGGACGTGAAAAGTCCATATTTCCATACAGTCATGTCCGACCCATACTTTCATACGACAATACCCGACCCAAAGCCAGCCGCGCCTGTGCCTGGCGAGCGGGTCGACACACCGCAATGGGAGATGTACGAATTCTGTGAAGAAAGCACGCCTGTGCACCATAAGACACTGAGGAACCCTTCAAGAGTCTGTTCCCTAACGTGGAAGGTTTCCATTGCGCCTCCTCCTTGGAGCGTGAGACCGGAGCGGTCAACAACGGAGCACAAGACTCTACATGCGTTAGCAACTTCACACTGCGCGATGAGGAGAAAGAGTACCAGAAAGGAGAGATCAATTATCCACAGGGTCCGCCAGAAATTATAAGCCTCATGGCACCTCTAGCCATCACCTACTGACTATGTTCAACTTAGCGACAATGGTGGATATGTGCCGGACACGGCTTCAAGACACCTTTTCCAGAGCGCACGTGTAACTCCATAGAAAGGCTCCTTCGAGACTATAGCCAACCCAGAGACTGTCGTTATCCTCGGGACTCGATCAACCGCGATTCGTTTTGGTGTTGTCGGCACTGCGCTACGAATCACGAGATGTCACCCATATTCCAGCTCAACAACTCCACAAGCTTAATATGCCGCGAGTGTGCTAGGCCACGCTGAAGTTCCGGCGGTTTATCCAATTCCCTTGAACACTCAATTGGCAGAAGAGGGGACTGTCTCCAGGCCAATCTCGTCAACGCGGATCGTTGTATCAACCCTAGCTGCTTTGGTGATCTACCAGCGGGATCTGGAAACTCATCCAAGATTCTAGCCAACTTGCGTCTTCTGCTTATCCCTATAAGTAGAGAAGCTAGGTGGTTATTACACAATGCGTAACAGAGTTAGCGTTCGCGGTAACACAGTTTGTCGGCACAGGCCATGCCCCGGGTATAGAGATGTTGAAGGCGTCTGGGTCGTTAACCCAAGTCTCACAAAATAGAGATTCTGTTGGTAGGCCTTGTACGATCGTACGGGCGAATAACAACAACGAGGTTCTTCTGGTGACTTGTATATTGGTATTGATTGATCTATGAACGTGGGTGCTACGAAAGTATACCTGAGCGTAACGCAAGTAGGATCGAAGAAGGATCGGGTCAGCTCGGCGGTCAGTGTTGAGCAGACGACGTCCCTACCGAAACTCACGATCCGACAGATTCCCCTGGCGTATGTAGTCTCGGCTATTCATGATGCATTACCAACACTTTTACTGCATGGACAACGTTCATTTTTTCATCTCCTACATGCTCTGCTAATACTTGGAGTGATCAAGGTATCAATACCTTACCGAAAATTATTATGGCTAAATTGCGCGACTGACGATTGATCTCAGAGTGAACACTGAAAGTTGAGATTCAATAGCATGTGGCTCCACAATGAACTGTAATACAAGTTTCTTGCAAATAATAAACACGGTGTTGCATGTCAACGCAGTATCTGGGTTCATGCCGTGCACGAAGCATGTCCAGAGTGGTTTTAGGTAGAATCGACTTAAGGAGTGTGACATGGAGCAAAGGAACAATAATTATTGGGATGAAGTATGTACATCGAAACTGATATTTACAGCTCAAGATATGGGCGAATAAATCCCGTGCGACCACGCACTCAATTGTACCGCCTCGTCAATTTAACCCTCACATCCTCAATCGGCCTCCGACTCCCACCAACATTGCCCATACCCGGCACCTCCAACACCTCTCCTTGGATCGGTGAAATATCCCACATGACCAACAAACTACTCGCGAATATCATAACCTCCTTCTCCGCGAAGTACCTACCCTTACACTTATACATCCCTCCACCAAACGTGTGTAAATTCTTCATCGTCACTCGCGTCGTCCCATCCGGCCCATCCTCAAAGAATCGCTCCGGATGAAACTCTTCTGGATTCGCAAAAATGCGCTGATCCATCTGCATCGGCCCATTGGCAATGACAAGTGTCGAACCAGCGGGAATAGTGTACGACTGCGGCCGCTTCTTCCCAAACAGCGCCACATCCTCAGCAGACTCCTTTAGCACGACGTCCTTGATGATTTCCCTCACGCCCAGCCCCGCCATATTCACCCGCATAGTCTCGTAAAACGACGCTTTCAGCAACGGACAACACTTCATCAAGCCATCGACATCGATACTCAGCTTCGGAAAACCCGTGGGTCCGCGCTCGCCAGTCGGCGATATGTGCACGTATGGCGCGATCTCCTCGCGGATGTCGGAGAGGAGTTCGGGACGACTGCTGATCTGCATGAGCATCCAGAAGACGTTCTTGTTGCTGTTGACATTCACGCCCCAGAGCACGGATATATCGTTCGTCTTCTGCAGGCGCTCGGATGCATTGGTATCGACCCAGACCTGCACGCGGTCGCGCATGACTTGGCTGATATCGTCCAGCGCGCCCCATTTGGCGCCGGGGTCGCGACCGGCTTGTTTGGCGGCGACGGCGTCGTACCATTCTTTCATGGCGACGCCGAGACGCTCGCGAGCGGCGATGCCGCGGCGGCCGGAGGGGAGGTGTTTGCCGATGAGGGGGCGCAGCATGGTGTGGATGTCGCGATCGAAGCTCCACATGTCTTGTTGGATGGTAGGGAAGTTTTGCAGGAGGGCTTTGCCCCAGAGCATGTCGATGACGATTTGACCCATGTAGTTGATGACGAGGCTGAAGAGGTTTGTTTCGAAGGTGCCGTCGGTCTTGAATCTGACGTTTCCGGCTTCTTCCCAAGGCTCCATGGCTTTGCCTTGCTCGTCGGGAAATGCCCAGGGAGCCTTGGTGATGAGTTCAGATGCCTTTGTTTCCACTGCTCGTGCAGTCTTGTTGGTTGCTTCGGTAGTGAAATCGGACTTCAACATGAGGTTGAGTGCATTGTGGTGGCCGTGGACAGCTTCGTGCTCATCGCGGAATGCAAATTTATCGTCAAAGGCAGCATTCATGAACCATTCCAAGGTCTTGACTTTGTTTAGCACACTGCTGCGTTGAGCAAAGACCTGCATGACTAGTGAAGGCATGCTGATGACATAGGCTTTGCCAGGTCCCATGCGGTATGAGAAGATGCCATCGCCTGATGCATATCTATGTATCGTGAGTAAGTAATTGAACACTCAAGCTTCCGTTGACATACCGATCATGCGTGATGGTACTCTCAATGTTTCTGAGAAAAGATAGTGAGGTGCCTACAAACGGCAGCCAGTAAGGGATGATATTTGGAGTCTTGGTTGCTGCATCGTAGTCGTTTTGGGTGATCTTGCTTCGAAGACCAGTAAAAATACGAGTAATTATACAAATGATCAGAATTGCTAACAAAGAACAACTAAAAGGTGATTTCAGAAGCGACTGGGTATATAGAGATTCTTGAAAAGAGGAAAGCAGGACCATGATGGCGGATTAGCAATGGCAAACTTGAAGCCGATCTCATGCTTCGATGATTCTACTTTAAGTGAACATCGTTGTAATCAAGCTCAATACATTGTGCTTGGCTCCGAAGATCTCCAGCGACCGGCTTACCCGACATCTCGGTCATCGCGAAAACAATTTCTTGCGCAACAGACAACAGTTGCCCGAGAGCCTCAAACTGATCTCCTCGCTGAGTTGCTTGCCCTGCGGATTGCCCATCGGACTCGAAGTCTCCAGGCCGGGCAGGGCATCCAAAAGGGTAATCCGAGTTCCGCTGACTACACGCATCGAGCGATCGGTCTTGCATATACATGTTCGCTGCGACGACTGCCGGCAAGAGAATAGATCGTCCTGTAAGAGTGTCCGACAGCCAGGATCCGCCAGGCCGTCTCACCGGTCATACCGACGATACGGAAAAGGCCCGATGAAGATGTAACGTTGGAAGCTGCCGGGAGCCGTAGAAGCTCACTAGAAGATCTCGCGACGCGTGAAGCCGTGCGGGGTGTCGACCAGCGGCTGGCTAGTGCATGTTACGCTACGGCTGTTTGCGCAATTCGTATCGGAGGGTGAGAGCCTCGTAGAGGACCGCCCAGCGGGAGGCCGAGCGGTGAGATTAGACTGCGGCCGTGTTGGTGCTGCAAAGTTTGTACCTGTGGCATCGGAGTTTCAGCACGCCTACATTTTGTGGCGTTGTCGGCGATTATGGTGGCTTTTGACCAACCAGCATTGAGCTCGAGTTGGCCCTAATCTCCGACCTACGCAGTCGCGTGGTCGCATGGTACGACGGATGAACGGAGGAGAACTTTGTTCCACGCGGTGACATCTTTCCGCCACGATGGCTCGCTCTACTCACATGCAAGATGGCGCCAATTTGCGGTGAGCTGCTGCAAGGTTGAGATGCCATAGCGCGCGATGTGCAATCAGCGCGGAAGACGGTTCCGTTTCGGCGCCGCAATACCACCTGATAGGGCTTGCGCGGCATGGCCGCCGGAACCGTAGTTGGTGGTTGGGCGGAAATCCTTTCCGCTGAAGTTCTGCTGGGATCAAACAGGACAGCTCCAGGGAGAGATCAGATCATGGGGAACTTGGGGAACTTGGTGTTCACGGAGAGTCGGTGGCAAATTTAGACTTTGGCGTTGAAAGGGGAAACCTATGACGACAATTACGTGCGACGTGTTAGATTGTACGCAGGAAAAGACACCTCAGGTCATCAGCGAAGTTCCAGGCCTGCAATCGCGATCAGAATTATTTACTCGTTAGGCGAAAATTTCCTCGAGCATTGTGGTTGATATACGCTATTGAGGGGGGTTGGAATACGGAAATAGATAAGACATGACAGCACAAAATAGCGACCAGCGGCTCAGCAGCGCCAAACACCCCCTGCAGGGCGCCTTACGCACTCAATAATGGTACATAGCAGGTGCGGAATGCCCCGTAAAAGTATCGTGCAGCTGGTCGAGCGAGCCAAAATTCCGAGCAACCTGCATTTGCTTGTTGCACTCCTCTTGCACCTGGTCCCAAGACCAGTGATCATGGAAATTTCGCGAAATGCTGGTTCTCAGTCCTTTCGACTCTTCTGTACTTGGCTGTGGTGGTAAGAGGCCGCACTCCTGCATGACGGACTCGGGCGCACACGTTTTGCGACCTTGCTTGAAGACATATTTGGTGACAGCTGTAGCGTAAACGCAACCGGCCCGGTCAGCGACAGGGTCCTGCTTCTTCGTTGCTGCCTCAGGAACGATGCAACTTGCGCTGTTCGAGCCTGGTTTGGTGAAGTGGCTTACGACGTAGACCCATTTCTCGTCCCAACAGAGTATGCGGGAGCTGATCTCAAACTTGGAAAAAGGAACGATAGCTTGCTTGAAGATGCAGCAAGTGCCACCGAGGTTGAACATTTTGGCCTCCAGTCTGCCTTTCCCGCGTTGGCGCGGCTTGACTACGTCCTTGAATAAAGCCAGTAGCAGTTCGGTCCGATTGTCATCTAGATCATTGAAGAACGTGCTATTAGACTTGTGCAAGTTATAGTCTATGTCGAGAAGGGGGGTGTACGAGGAAGTAACGACCGGAGCGAACAGCGACTCGCCGCCATGATGTGCACTCTTTACTGTAAGCTGAGATCGCCGTAGTAGAAGATGCCGTGCAAGCTGTGCGAATAATCGTCCCTGCCACCGTTAGCACTTCACCATATGTTTAGCTAGGACGGCCAAGTTTACATGCCACGCGAAGAGAATACTTTTGGCGTTGCTGACTAGAGCGACGCTCAGGAGACCTGCACCAACAATGAGTTGCGTTGGGGAGATTGTGACGGTGATTCCCGAAGCTGCGATGTTTCGTAACGAATCCATGCTGGCGATCCAAAAGCCCCCGTTGAAAATGCAATAATCGGTCGCGTATTGAAGCTTGTCTTTTTAGAATTGATGTGTTGCAAGTGTTAGCGGTGAGATGCCAATAGATGTTGGAACGGAATTGACTCCGTTTTCTACTCTCTCACTGTCGGCATGGACAGCTCACTTCCCTACTAAGCATCGGGGAAGAGTCGTACTCCGTCTGCTAGACAGACGTAACTGAGTAACCAGATCAAATTGGATGACGGACTTCGCAGCCATTGAAAATGTGTGCAAAAGACTCCCCTGCTGTACACGGCTGGCTTCACCGAGACCATCGTCCTTGAACCCTGACACTAACGGTGCGCTTTACGCTAGCCGCATTCGACACGGAGTCCGCTGCCCAAGTCAAGTGTCAAGCGTCCGCAGGCCAAGCGCGCGACGACATGGAATGACAGCTGTGCAGAATGACCGAAAAAGAGATGCTGAGGTCCTTCGGGAGTTTCAGATCGTGGATACGCATGCACAGCGAGGGCCGAAGAGTACACGACCGATGTTGCGATGATGCGGGCCCTGAAGAACCATTTTCCGGGTATGTGTAGGTCTCGTGCTTTCAACTTTGGAGGCGTCGCGGATCTCGCGTCACGGAGGCAGGAAATCGCGCCTTTGCCTCTTTTAGCCCGACTAAGTGTGCCGAGATCAACGGTTGTGCGTCCCTAAATCAGCCACACCATCAACACTCTTCCGCCGGAGCCATCACCCTACGTTGTGCATGCCCGGACTCCTAGCAGGTCACGATACCGCGATCGTGCCGATTTGTTTGTCCCTTTCACTCAGATCTACGTTTGGCGTCTCTGCCTAGCTAAATTCGTGCAAGCGCCACACTAGTGTTTGGGGCTGGCGTGTGCAACCCATGCACTTATTTTGTGGTGATGGCCCCAGCATGTGAGCCTCATGGATTGTGGGGCCCAATGGTGGGCAGCGGTGGGCTGTCAGTTGGATCATCACAACTGTGCGCTACGAAAAGCTTGATATTTACCGGGCTCATGTAACTGTTTTGGATCAAGCGCAAAGCTCGATATGGGGTGTTCCTCGGGGACTTACCGGGCATACTTGCGGTCAGCCACTCAGTCTGCAGGAAGGTCAACGCGGCGGAGCCTCATCTGTTAATACATCTCCATCTCGTTGTTTCAGAAGGTGCATCTGCAGCTCGCTGGGCCTGTCTCTTCATAGCCTAGTTATAGCCTTCTTTTCCCTGGGCTTTGTTGCACATCTAATCAATTCTCCCTACACTCTTTGTAGACGGATATCAATTCCGGCAACGGACTTCGACCTCTCATATCCATCCCATATTTTCATCGGCATTCACTTCGCATACCCTTCAGAAGACAAGACCGCTGTGGCGAGCTTCACTTGGGCCAATCTCAGCTTGGGACCCACTGTACGACTTGGCACATTCCCAGACTTCATCTCCCATCATGGCTATGGACGCAGATCGAAGGCTCACCAAGGCATTGGAGGCGGCCAATGATGCTCTTCAACACCTCTCCATGTCGCCCGACTTCAATTGTCTCGATTGCACACACATCGACAGGTTGCTCGGAAGAGTAGTTGATCTACCTACCGAGGGCAACCAGAGGAATAGCAGGCGAAATCTCCTAGTCATAAGACAGTGGATGATCACTGAAGGCCCTGGTGTTGTGCTTCTGGAGGTGCTCGGCCAGCTGTATTGGCGGCTAGGAGAACTAAACAGCAAGCAGTTCGAAAAGTTCAAGAACACTCTGCAGCAACAACAGCCTTACCTATCACTCATACAAGACACTGCCGCAGTCACTTTGGTCATCCAGCGCATACGACACATTCAAAGATCGAAGGCAGATGCTTGCCAAGACTTTCTCTGTGAGCTTTCTGACCTCACCGGAATGAGGGGTAAGCCGTTCTCTTTTCAAAAGGCAACTTATGTACTGATTCTGGCAGTCGACTCACCCGTGGCTGAGATGGACGGTTTGCGGGCCAACTCCAACAGCCCTTTCACGCCCCAGTCAGTACACTCGTTGGACAGCAACGCATCGCAAGAAACCGGCTTCGTCAGTCTCATCAAATATGTCCCCTCAAGTACGATGTGGGGAGGCGACATGGAGCAAACCCTCAAGGATTTCTACATCAACGGTGTCTGCCCTGGTCGCAGTGTTTCCACGCAATCGAATGCGTACACCACCATGTTGCAGATCGCGAACACATGTCTTAGTACACGCTTTGCGCTTCTAAGCCTGTCTGCATCATACATCTGCGAGTATCTCCCGTCACAGAAGGAGGCATATCATCAAGCAGAATTATACTACTCTACTCAAGCGCTCAAGGCGTTGGCCACACAGATCAGTAGCGGACAGGACTATGATGGCGCGCTCGCCACCAGCATGCTGCTCATGCACCACGCAGCAATCAACAACGAAGACTCGCCGCTTTGCTGGTCATGCCACGCTAATATCTTCGATATGATACCCCCGGAAATGGTCAATCACCAATCTGATGCCGCACTTTTCATTCGAACACAACTAGCGCTTGCTCGAACAGCACAGACATGCTTCCAGTTACAAAATACCCAGTTTCACTCGCTTGAGAAGAAGAATTGGTATGAAAGTACACCCACTCCAGAGACCCAGCAAATCGACGTCACATTGGGAGCTTCGCCCCAGCTGATACATCTAATCTCATCTATCACCACCCTGGCTACCGATATAACGAGCCCTAATAGACTGGTGTATGCTCAACTTCAGGAGGTACAGCTGCAGAACCTTAAACAATGGACCACTGAGGTGCAGACCTCAGAGAAGGAAGTGTTGCTCGCCACAGCTGAGGCATTCCGGCTTGCAGCGCTCATTTATCTTCGTTGCCGCCTCTACGGGTAAGTTGTACCATACTCAGACCTGTCTAGCTCATCCTACTTACGCAGTATAGATTCACCCGCTTCCATCCCTCCATCCTCGAGCTGTCCGACTCACTACATACCATCATACTTTCTCTCCCAGTCAAAGGCAGCCTCTTCACAGCTATCTATCCAGTCTGGCCACTCTTCATTGCCGCAGTAACAGCCAATTCAGACAAACGCGACCGTCTCTATCAACGCGTGGTACCCATCCGAGAGGGCGACAAGAACACACTTCCAGCAGTTCTCAAGCGCGTGAGTGGATTGCGAATCTGGCTCGCTGGCCAAGACCCATCTTGCCTCGGCCGAGAAGGATGGTGGGACGAGATGCTGAGTCCCAGTAGCAGCACAACAGCTCTGGGATCGAAGCTATTGTGCCTTGGCTGAGACGCTTGCTCGGGCATTTCGACATCCTGAAAACGTCTGGACGACTTCAGTGTCTGAATCGTCTCAACCGCATGTTCGCAAACTATGTTACACTTCCGGACTTGAAGTCCAAAAATGTCGGCTGCTGCAACCCGGATCGCTAGGCTTTGTCTGTAAAATGCGCTGGTCGGAGTACCTTGATACCCTGTTTCCTGGCTTTCGCATCCTTTCTTACTCGTTATATCCTCTGCTAGATTTGCGCAAGTGCTGGTCTATTGCTCGCTTTCAGAAGTACTAATATTGGCGCAAATTACATCTCCTTTGTTTACCAGTACTATGCGTTTAACTGTCATTTAGACTACGGCGTCACGTTTTCTGTTGTGCTTGGGTGGTCTTTTGGTCTTTGCTTTATTTACAGCCAGCCGCAGTGTTGCAACTGCAACTTCAACTGCGCGATTTTGCAATTTGCTTTCGTCGGCAACTTGAAAATCATGACTTCCACAATACTATCTTGCTCCATTATCTTCAGTGCATTTTGGTAACGTTCTAGATTTGCGGAAACGTGTAAGGCTGTCAAGGGCTGGTGCTCACCCGCCCTCACCCGCCCTGCGGCCGTAACTCGCATCGAACCCCTCATCTGAACAGACCATACCTGCAGCCCACCCCGCCACTCGAATCATTTTCAAGTTGTGGAGAGAGTCAAAAAGGTGAACGTCATATTCGGCGACACCGTAGCGTGCCAATTGGGTTTACTAGCGCAGACCCACTTCTACCCTAGCTTAGGCCCGCTTGCGACGGCTGAAAGAAAGGAGATCTTGACCGCTCCGATTTTCACATAGATCATAGAAGGGACTATCTTTGCTGATCAGACGTACTAGCAGCCTAGCTTCTAGCTAATATCAGATCGTGTTAGACAGTGTAGGACCAACCTTCGCAGCGCTCACACACCCGCATTTTCAAGGGTCTCGAACTTTAACGGCCCTCCATCAGTTCATCACGTTGCCTGGTGATCTTCGGGGGGTGATTATGGCGTTGACTCAGGGGTAGCTGTGCGACTATGCACAGAGTCTGCATCACACGAAGTGATACCCCAACATGACAGGGCCCTGATCACCTAATTCACCTCAATCAGCCGACAGAACCTCTACATGTTTGAGAAACCCGGGAAAAAGCTCCGGTGATTGCCAATCATACTTGAAACATTATGGTCAGACTTCCACCTTGTGGACAGACTGTCTTGGAAGGCTGATGACGACCAACTGCATATATGCATGTGTGAGCGGGGCTATTCCGTCCTGTAAGTCAGGTACATTCCGTTTGGCGAAGATCATTACTGCATGCTTCGTTCGTCAAGTGACCTGTATGTATATATATAGCTGGCCTGATTCGAGTATAGACGAGATGATCGCTAGAGCTCCAGTACCTTAATCTAGACCTGACAACTCATTTGCTACCATGATTAGCCAATGTCTGGGGTACTCAGATCCTTCACAAAATGCATCCCACAGACACCCCAGCCCTACACAGTGACCACTATGTTTCACTCTGAGACTGACGGGACTTTCCGTCATACGATAAAAGATGCCAAACACGAGCAGGTCAATTCTTCGAGAGGACTCGGTCCGCATGGTGCGGTCCTATGTACAGAATCATGCCCTTGTCACCAACTACCGACACGTTGAGGTCCCATGTGGGATCGGCACAAACTCGGTGCTCGTATAAACAGGGGAGCGCCCCAGTCGATTATACTGCCGAGGAGCTAGGACAACGAGAATTTCAGAACCAGAGCCCATGTTGCGCCTATTACTGGTGTCAGAGAATCATGCAAAGATGACGATGCTTGGCTGTAACAGGTGAGAAGTTGTGCTTTGCAAGCACGCACTGTTTGACAAACAGCACTTGCATACTTCTGCACTCCTGTGAGAGGTGCGAGCACTGGCCGGCACTTTCTTGTT
Source organism: Parastagonospora avenae f. sp. tritici 18332-5 (assembly GCA_022559985.1). Lineage (NCBI taxonomy): Eukaryota > Fungi > Ascomycota > Dothideomycetes > Pleosporales > Phaeosphaeriaceae > Parastagonospora > Parastagonospora avenae. Next base: position 183,071 of record JAFJTR010000031.1, read on the forward strand.
GCCTGGGGGCGTGCTTAGGAACTTGCGTGGAGAGCCTTATGCTGCCTTGTATATGCCAAGTGCCGGCCTGCCGTGCGATGAACGGAAGGAACCGTGTGCATGGGGCAGGACCAGGGGATCAGTGGGGACATGATAATCGTTTTATCAATCACCTCAACAGATACTGACGGTCATCGCGTCAAATGTTCTGGCCGCCTATATGCATTCAGAGAGGCATCTTTTAGTTCCTGGAGTTTCTTCTGAATCAATTGATCAACTCGTTTGAAGGCGCCACGGAGAATACCTAGGGCTTGCGGATGGGTAAATCCAAGACTTTATATCTCATTCGACCTGTGCGCGAGTCGGAACAGATGTGCCTCAAGAATTGAGGTTGTGGTCTTTTTTATGCTAAGTAAGTATAGACCCTGACTGAAAGGCCGTGGCTGCGTGGAAATATACATTCGAGTAGATCCCCGTGCATCATTCAAAACGAAAGCATTGCTTCACACATTCAAAACGTTGAGATGCCTTCGATCGAAATACATCGATATCTTCCCCCACCCGAAGCGAGGTTCTCTTTAGCTTTTTTTTTTGCACTTTTTCAGCGACGGTGCTGAGAGACGCATCAGTGATTGGGCGCTCTAGGGAAAAAAACAAGGGAGTAACTCTTTATTTTCCCTTACACGCGGCTTACTAGGACTATGTGAAAAACGGGGTTTCCATCAGGATAGGGGCGAAGGAAATGCATGAGTTCTGCTCTGCATTCGTCTTGATCAGAGACGAGATCACGAAGGCTGACGCTGCTGATAGCGAGCACTTTGCGGACAATGGACGACCAGGGCCGCACTGGACTGCGATTCTCTTACGTGACTTAAGTCGGTCTTCTAAAGTTACAAGACTTTTCTACTGTGGTATGGAGCCGGAGGAACCTTGGCACGGGCCCTCAAACTTGGGCAGCGGCTGAGATGGAATATCACCATGTACCCCCTACGAATCTGAACTATTCTGACCTGACACGATAACCATTATATTATTGTTTTCTCAATAAATTCAGATAAAGTATTGCATTCTAATATACACAGTACGCCAGCCTCCAACGCCATATTGCTATTCTGAAAAGCTCGGTGCTAGCTACCAAGGAGACCACGCGTCACTATGCCCCAACCTGCACCTCGACCGGCGCACTCACCATCGCACCACTCTTCTCATGTACGCCAGCTTCCACCGGTAGCTCCATATTAACACCGTTCATAATAGGTGGTTCGACCTTCTCCTCCGGCAATAGCAGATCCTCCTCCTTCACCACGTCCACCCAACCGAAGGGGTCCTCGATGTTCCCCCTCATGATATCCCTCAGCGCGCCCGAAAGCCTCGCCGTACACTCGCCCGTCGTCTCGCCATACACAAACTTCTCGTCCGTCGAAGGCCTCACCAAAGAACGAATGGGCAACAGCGACGCAGCCGTGCCAACAGCAATGATTTCGTCGAAGAACTTGCACTCGCTCCATGGAATCTCGCGTTTCTCTACGCGCCAGCCGAAACTCTCAGCCAACGCGAGACACGAGTCGGACGTGATGGACTGCACGATGTTCATGCTGTCCGGGACAACAACGACGACCTGGTCGCCAAGCTTCTTGATCCCGATGAACCCGGACGTCGAGAATTCTTCAATACAAGTACGCGTCTGCGCATCGAGATGCAGAGTGACGTGGTAGCCTTGCGTGCGCGCCTTGTCGGTGTGGCGGATGACAGGCGCGTAGTTACCACCAACCTTCGCACCACCAGTGCCGCGAGGAGCAGCGCGATCGAAGTCCTCGATCACACAAGCGGGAAGCGGCTGGACGCCATGGTATGTGTTGCCGGGCTGAGTGAAAATGGCAAATGTATACTCCGTTGGCGCAGTCAGGCTCAGATGGCCACTTGAGCCGAAAACAAGAGGGCGGATGTAGAGAAGCGCTTCAGAACCGTGTGGAGCTACCCACTCTCCATTACGCGCGACAGCCAGCTTCACGCACTTCATGAAGTGCTCTTCTGGGATCTCGGGAATGGATACATACGAGGCGGAGTTGTTCATGCGGGCTGCGTGTGAGTTCAGGCGGAAGAGGTTGATGTCGCCTTTGGGTCCACGGTGTGCTTTCAGGCCTTCGTAGGCTTGTTGACCGTAGTTAAGAGCCGGGCTGAGGCCATGGATTTGCATGAATGGCGAGGCGACGAATGTGGGCTCGCTCCATGTGCCAGTTGCTATTGTGTACTTCGACTCGACATGGCCGTTGACTGTTCAACGTTAGAGCCATTTCGAGGTTTGCATAAGAGCAAGGGGAACGTACCTGAGTCTGTAACAGACAGACCAAGCTGATTCCAGTTCACCGACTCAAGAGCTGGGGGTGGGAAAACCATTATGTCTGATGAAGAACAGGGTATGTATAGCGAGTAGGTATCAGGGAAGAGATGGTTTGATTGTGCTTCAAGGTAGAGCAAGATTGGAGTGAAGATAACACATCAACTGAAGACGTCCCAGGGTATTTCATCATACATCATTCTACAAACCCTACCCCATTTCGCGGATATACATTGTTGGATTGACCATCTTTGGACAAGACCACACAGTAGCTCGCCATCGTAGTCTCTAGGCCTTGTCCTGCTGATCTAGCGCACAACTAACTGCACAGTGGTAGTCCATCTCATCGCGCTTGGCAACGGACTCTTGAGGCTGAAAGGAGCCAGCACCACGGTATTTTCCAGCCCTACAATCCCGGCGGACTTCGCGTCGCGTGGCAACAGGGATATGAACAAGTGCAATACATGGCACATATTATGGGTATGAATTAGAGGTGTTCGGGTACCGATGGCCAGTTTGACGACCGTTTAGTGCTGATGGTGTCGGGATTGTACAGAGTGCTGACGTTGAGATCCGAGGAGTGGCTGGTGAGTGTGGCGTTGCGCTAGGCTGGATTTGGCGAAGTTTGATGCCGTGAAGTAGCGACATAGCATTGGGGTTGTTAATGCATATTTCACGAGGGCAAAAAATGGAGTAATGTCTTTTCATGAAAATACGTGTGATCGTGTTGAGCTTCGAAAAAGATTGTCTTGTGATCTATAGAAGGAACACCAATTCGCTGAGATAGAGGCCTCAACAAAATGCAACAAAGAAACCCATATGTACATGTAAAGCTTATTAAGCGCTCTTATGTAAAACAAAACCTCTATGAACAAAGTGAATGTCTCATGCCTTCGCATCAACCTCCTCAACCCAATTATCCAACACATGTTTCAATCTATCACTTCCCGTAGCCCTATATGCATCTTCAAAAGCCTCTTTGCTAATATCAAACGGCTTCGCCGTAACGTTAGGCACATAGCGACCCATCAGCTTCTCAGGATCCATCCAGTCCTTGCGAATATTCTGCTCAAGCACTTCCCTGAACGCCGCGAGGTTGGGTCGCAAGAAGGACGAGTGGAAAGGTACGTCGATTCCAGCAAGAGGAATGGTAGCCTTGCCTCTGTCGAGAGAGATGGTAGTTGGATCTGCGTTCGCCAGGCTGACGACGTGGCGGGTGATGAGCGAGTCGAGAGATGGTGGCGGCGTGGCGCTGACAGAAAGGTCGTTGCAAACCAGCGTGAGGGCCTGCAGATTTCGCAGTGTGCCTGCACAGACGTATTGCTTGTCTTGAACGTTGTAGTTCACGATTTCGAGTAGCGAACCGGACTCCTTCGAGATCGCTTGGACGGTAGCTTCGAGCCTGTCGACGTTAAAGCCCTTTGTTACGCGCGAAGGATCCACGGCCATCATACCAAACTCGCTGCGCCCCTCTTCGTCACGCTCGACTGCAACTTGCATGCTCAAGCCGCGGTAGAAGACGATGGAAAGAATCTGCTCGAGTGGCATGATGTCGGCGATGGCGCAGAGAGCGGCGTACTCGCCGAGCGAGTGACCAGCGTACTTGCTCTTGTCAGAGACAAGCCCACGAACTGCCATGTCTTGGAAGGCTGCCTTTTCCGTAACGGTCAGCGCCGGTTGGGCGAACTCAGTCGAGAAGAGAAGACCCTTGGGATGACGATAAGTGTAGCTTGGAGTCGTGGAAGTGATGTCAAAGAAGCGCTTGGTCTCCTTGACACCTGTCTTGCTGACAGCCTCGTATGTCATGCGCATGTAGTTCCGACGTATAGCAGCGCCACGTTTACCACCGAAATGGACAGTCAGCGCCTTCGGGTTCTTGCGGACAACATCAGAGATGCGGAAACCTCGGCACAGTTAGTCTCTACACATCAGCATAATTGAGGCAATAAAAGACTCACCATATGTCTCGTCAAAGTGCTTATCAGCACGATCCCAAACCCCGCGAGCAGCAGGCGATGTCTCATAAAGATCCATGCCCATGCCCATCTCCTGACTACCCTGGCCAGTGAAGATGTATGCTGTCTCGATGGGCTCGATTTCACACTCTCCGACAAAGACCTTCTCTTGACTCGCTGCATTGCGCGCCTCGATCTTGATGATCTTATTCCCGCCAAGCATGGCTACATGATTAAGGTGCACTTCGATGCTGTCGCCACCTCGGATCATGCCTACGAAACTAGCCGAAAAGTTGCGCATGGATGACAGATCATTCTCAGCGCAACGCATCTCGGCAATGGAGCGGATGATCGCCGAGGTGTGCATGCCATGGGTGATGGGACCCGGCAGACCGGCGTACTTGGCAAAAGCAGGCGAGACATGGATGGGGTTATAGTCTAGACTAATCCTTGAGTACTCGGCGTTGCTTGCAGGGGCGGAAAAGGTGAAGCCGTCTTTGGTATTATCGAGGCAGACTGGACGCTCAAGCCGTACACGCTTGCTGGCGATCTTACCATGGCGCTCGAGGTATCCCAGCACTGGATTAGTCGTTGAGTTGGTTGTAGACGCAGAGAGCGAATCATAGTGGACAGTCGCAATCTCCTCCATGCCCTTTGCATCGTCGGAAGTTGCAAAGACCTTACCGATTGTGCGGAGACGGGAGTGTACACCCTTGGCCTTGAATGTAGAATGTGTATCAAGCTCGAAGAGTAGCGTCTTCTCGGCTAACTCCTCGACCTCCACACAGTGGTTCCAGGTGATCCACTCTTTTGACAGAAGAAGATTGGCCAGGCTGGGTGACGAGAACTTGACCTCTCGGAGATCCTCCTTTTTGTTTGTAAAGCACTCAGAAAAGTCGGTGTAAGTGCCACGGTAGAAGAACTCGGAAACAACATCTACGACTGGCACATGGTTCCTGCTGATAGTCGCGCAAACCTCGACAGTCTTGCCAGTATCCGATATGGTAATAGAAGTGGTTCGTGCAAAGCTTTCAGTCTTCTCGCCTACCTTCAACGGCGAGGCCCCAGGGTGCACGCGGAACTTATTAGTCAAGTGCACCAGCTTGAGGAGGTCAGCATGAACCAGAAGAAGGGCCTTCATTATAGCTTTCCAGCCGACGATGATGGCGAAATCCATGGGCACTAGTCCCTCTTTATCCGCGCGTCGCATGCCGCCACCGATAGTACCCATGAATTTATCCACCATGTCTGAAGTGATCGTAAGTTCGCCGCCATTAGCCTTGTAAGACTGTCGACCGCTGGGTAGCACAGGGGTCTTGTACGTCTTACCAACCCAGAGCTTCTTGTAGAATTCAACAATCCTGTCCGTACGTCCCTCAGTGTCTTCGTGCAGCAGTGCATGAGGCGTCTCAGGATGGTATGAGAAGCGGAATTCCAATGGTAGTGGCTCGCTTCCAGCGTTGAGGTAGCAGTACATGCGGAGGATGATCTTGTTGCCAGGCTCGGTCGCAATTGAGAGATCAGTCTGGACCGTACCGTCGCTGCTCATGGTGATAGAGACGTAGTTGTGACGAAGCTTGTCCGTGATCATGACGGAGAGGTTGTGCGCGGGTGCGAAAGCTTGCCGGATCGGGTTCGGAATCATACTCTGTCCACTCATCACACTCTTGCTCTTGAAAAGAGCATAGCGCCAAGAAAGCTTCCTACCTGCAAGTAGGTCAAACCACTCGTCAGGCGATGGTAGCTCGCTGAGCTCGGCAGGAATCTTGTAGGTGGTCGCATTTGGCTCGAGTACAATGGACAAACCTTGCTGGCGGGCAGACTTGTGGGTCGCTTGATGACCGAAGAACTCGACAGTGGGTATAGCCTTGACATCACCGCCATATGTCTGCTGAAGGATGCAGTCAAGATGACTCCCGTTGATTCGGTCCAGGATCACCTTCACCGGTTCGTTTATGTTCTGCGGCGTAGCATATTTGACAGCAACAGGACCTTGCAGGATACAGGTTCGCTGCACATCTTCATCAACGACTGCATCTACAAACTCTGATTGCCAAAGTGAGTCTTTCTTGAACCATATCTCGAAGTTGGCGTCGAGAACAGGGATAAAAGGTACTGGCTTTTGTCCTGGACGGCGACAGATGGCAAGGAAGTAGTCCTGGTCTTCTTGATTGATAAGCTGAGTCTTACTGTCCTGATAAGCGTACCCGAGATGACGCAATGCCTCAAACGGCTCGTCGAAGTCAGCGTAGCTAGTGAAGATAGGCTGTGTCAACTCCGCATTCGAAAGAGGCAATCGCTCTTCGATACGGCGAACAAAATCTCCAAAAATGCGGACATAAGACGGATCGATCCACTGCGAACGCTTGTTGAGGTACAGAAGCCCGACCATGCGACGAGCGACGTCTTGGTAGGTCATATCTTTGAGATCAACAGCCTTTCCTAGGGCGAAGTCATGGCCGAACCAGACCTTCTGGTAGTCCTTGTTGAGGCGCTCGATGATATAGTTCTTCTGCTTCTGAAGTTCAGCTACCTGCTTGTTCCTCGGAAGGGAAAAAATGTTCTTGTCCATCTCAGCCCAAAGCTTAGCGCCGCGAGTGGCGATCTTGTGGATAGGTTGGCCCATCTCGGACTTGACGGTGATGATATCAGCGCATTGTTGCCACATGCTGTCTTCAACTCCTTGGCATGCAGCAATTGCTTGCTTTGCTTGAAGCGAGGTGTGCGCCTCCTTGGCGACCATCATGCGCGAGCCGAAAAGGATACCATCGAAAGGCATAGGCGGCTGGTTGTACTTGGACGCCCATGAGCCGGTTAGATATGGATAGGTGTCATCAGCTCCACCAAATCCTGAACCGCCCACGAGTATAATGTTACGGCAGCGCCTGATGGCAGCATACGTTTGAAGTATGGGGGCATGGAAATCTTCGGTCGAATGATGACCGCCTCCTCGACCTCCAGTCCATTGCAACATGATGGGAAAGTCGGGATGTTCTTTCGCAACGCGGATGACGGATTGAATCGCCTCGATGTTTCCAGGCTTGAACGAGATATGCTTGATACCGAGATCGGTGATGTAGTTCGTGGCGACTTCGATAGATGGTACGCCGGCACCAAAGGTGATCCCATCGATCAAGGTACCTTGTTGTATCATTTTTTTGATCAATGGAATCTGCCACCCAATTTGTCGGGGCGCAGAGTAGATCAGATTGATTGTAATACCTTTTCCGGCAGGAATGAGCTGCTCAATTGTGTGGATCGCCTTCACAAGGAGTTCCTCCTTGGAGTAGCCACCAGCAGCCAATTCGCAGTGGTATCCGGCGTTGATGACCGCAGCAACGAAACTGGGATGAACGGTGGTGGGCGTCATTCCAGCAACCATTAGAGGTGGTGTACCGAGAAGCTGGCTCATCTTAGTGCTGACTATCGTTCGCCCGGATGAATCAGTCAACAGGGAAGGCTCAAAATCGCGCAACCAGTCCGCTGATCTCTGGTGTGAATCAGTAGACGGGACATCGAAGAGATCTGGCTTGTAGCCCACGTGAGGCATGTTGCCTTGTAAAGGACCAGCAAGAATGACGCGAGTGCCAGTACCTTCCTTCGACCGATGCAGCAGCGTACCAACGCCACTTGTCTCGCCCGGGCCGAAGTCTATTATGCATGATCGGGTAGGGAAAGTAGTAGCAGCAGGCCAATCCACCATCTCGGTTGTGATAGCAGATGTGAGGATCGGGAACAGCGCTTCCTCTTCTACTTCGCGCAGGTCACGACCAGTTTTGCTGTCGTAGACGCTGATCAAGAGATCGGAAGGCTTGATAATGATGTTATGACGCACCATATCATCCACAATAATCTCTCGAGTGTCGGCTACATATCGTTAGCTTGCGAATCAGCGACCCACGTCACCAATACTCACCGAGATAGAATGTATGGAACGGCGCACTGATAGGTAAGTAGCGAGTTTCCAAGATCTTCCCACTAAGTGGCTTGATCTTCTGCTGCGACTTCTTCACATCTTCCAGCCAGGATACGAAACTTTTGAGCGATTCTGGCGGACCACCGCACACGATGTTGTCCGGTCCATTCACAAGTGCGACTGCAACATGCTGGTATCGAGGCAAATGATGGTTGAAAGCATTGACCTGCTTTTCTAGCTCTGCTCGTGGGAGATACTTGATGTTTATCATGGGCGTCGGCTCTTCCACGGACTCAGCATCCTCCTGAACCATCTTTTGCCATGAAGTCTTGTGGGGAAACTGCTGCTGAGAGCGGCATCCCGTGAAGAACAGGGCAACAAGGCAAGCTCGGAACGTGCCCTCAAAGTCGTCCCATGTCCTGCATGTAGCTAAACCTGCAGCAACAATGATGCCCTGGCTGTGGCCAGTTGAGCCCTGTAAGTTCTCGATGACATCGCCAGGTGTCAAGCCCCAGATCTTGCAAGCAATGTAGAAGCTGGCAAGCTGTCCAAGAGCGATCAATGGGAAGCTCACGGGTGCTGAAAGTAGATAGTCCGAGTCTGGTGTAGTCTCGGGCTTCTTCAGCCACTTGGCAAAGTCCAGGCCCAGTGGGTATTGATCGATCACCGTGTCCTCGGCTAGGAGTTGCTCAAAGATCATGCTGCCAAAATCGATAATATCGTCCAGCAAGCACCCATATGTCGCATATAGGCCTCGTAGCTCTGTGAAATAATCTTGGGTGTTGCCTTGGCCACCGAAAACCCTATGCTTGTCAGTGTTTGTCTTGAATGGAGTGTAAAAGATACACACGTGTAAGTTGGCACTCGCTCGCTTGGGTGTGAAGCTGCGAAAATATGTGGTATCCTGCCGCTTAGTGGTCGCTGCATCAAATGCAAAGCCTCGTAGTAGCACTTGATGATGTCCTGTTTGCTGCTCAATTCGGCGTCTTCTTGCTCAGCAGCTCTGAGATGAATGTCTTTTCCCTGTAGATATTCGCTCGACAGCTTTTCCACAATCTTCGAAAACAGCTCCGAGGACATGCTTGTCGCTCGATCCTGTCTGCCGGCGACGTGTCGTAGAAATTGCACGAGCAGATGCAGGCCCGAACACGGCTCTTGAACATTATGTTCTGTGTATGACGAGAGAAAATCGGTACGCTTGCGACATGCGAATAGCCGTAGATGCTCCTTCACGGGTAGTACGAAACTCTTGCCGCCATGTGTGCACTCGACAGAGCACTCCTCCTCCTGCTCGACATTCAGTCGCGACGTCGCAAAGCTGAAAGTATCCATGGCTGTGAAAGTGGTGAGAAATGGTGCTGGGTGGTGAGTATATGATGTGACGGGAGCGCGTGGAGCGATTGAATTACTAGGGTGGGTATCGAACGAACGGAACTCTACAAAGATACAAAAGATAGGCGCGATTGTGAGTGAGCGCAAGGCAAGGGATTATTGCCGATAGTCAAGATCTAGAGCTCGAGAGGGAAAGGTAAGGTGAAATACAATTGTCCATGCTCAGGCCTCTCACAGCTATCGCGGGCGTCTTCCACGTTCCCGACGCCGTGCTACCCGTTCGTGTTGGTCGGCTGTCATCGCGCTTACTTCGGCCTCAATGAAGCAAGCAAACAGATGCGATACTTAATGAGGCACATTTTCGTTCCCCGGAGATGGCTTCTGGTGGTGATGCCAAGTGGTGAAAGGACGCAGCCGTTGTGTGGCGGGAAAGGACGCTCTGCGCTAACCCGACGAAGCCCGACACTAACGGTGCACGTTCACGACTCTTACTCCGAGACACAGACCAGCTGCCGTCCATCACATTAATTTGATTAGTGTTAATATATGCATGGGCCATAGTGCGAGCCTCTGGCGCCATACAAATTCACAGGCGGCTTATTCACTAAGGCTTCAATCACCACCGACACGGCCCCCACCCCTCAACGAACCCCGACGTTTTGGTAGAGGCCTTCAAAGTTGAACACTGCAAATGCACACACACGGTTGTCGCTAGTACTGATTATATCGCCAATGGCGTTCCTCAAGTCATTCGTGCTGAAGAACGGCATTTTGGGACTGGTGGAAGTCGCCGCAATTGTTAGATTGAGGAGTTCAAGTGTAAACTATTAAGGGGAGCGAGCATGATGGAATATAGGGATTAGACAACGGATCTGAGCAGTGCATTGCTTTATAAACAAGCCTAAAACCTTCTATGTCTAGGAGTGAAAAAACCAAACGCCTAACGCAATGAGGCAATAATGCCTTGCAAAATACACTAAAGGAATATGAGTTGGTGTATGTACAAGAAAGCTCAACTATCTCAATCTCGATCTCACAGCTCCATATCCATCGGAAGCCTGGCTTCAGGGTTGGTCAGGAACTCTGTCTCCATCTCTTTACTGTAAGGCGGCTTATCCTTGGCTCTGAACATAGTGTTCGTCATCATCGACTTGTGGAAGTGATGGTATGCCTTTTCCTGCCTCTTGCGGACCTTGCCTTGATACGTCGCGTATGCCTCCTTGCCGGCAGCGGCGAACAGGTACTTGGGGTGAATGCCTATGGCTTGTGCACCCTTTTGGCCGAAGCCAAATGAGCTAACAATGAAGGCCTTGACTTCCTGCGAGGTGTGGATGGTCTCGCTAGGGAAAGCAATGTGGTCGAACTTTTCGAGCTCGATGTCGATATTGTCTGCATTGCGATTGCCTGGAATTAAGCCAGAGTCCATGATTTGTAGAGCTCCGTTGAGCATCCATGCAGCTGCTGCTCCCTTAGGATGGCCAGTGAGGTGCTTCTGGAAGACAGCGAAGACCGGGTTGCCCTTGGAACGACCCAGTTGGTTCATCTGCTCCTGAATGACACCGCACTCATTCAGCTCATTCTTGACAGTTGAAGTTCCATGACAAGATGCGACTGAGACGTCATCAATAGTGAGACCCCATGTGGCAAGTGCACCGCGCATTGGTGAAATCTTCGAATCTCGCTTCCAGAATTCATTTCCGTAACTGTTGAGCACATCCGAACGTTGCTTCCTGGTCTCGGTGAGCACCGCGTCTAGGCGATGTTGACGATAAGCATCGATGTCGAAACTGACTGAGCCAGCTTTGTATCCCGCCAGCTCCTCGTCGAGATAGGCGATCTCAGATTGCTCGTTCTCCAAGATCTGATTCATGCGAAGCTCAATTTGGCGCTTGCGATAACTGATGTTCAGTAGCGGTGAATCGAAGCTGCCTTTGGATGCTCCGCTGAAACTGATTGTCCCTCGACCAGGCGCTGGAAGTGATCTGCCTGCTTTGTCACTCGCGGTGCGCGTCAAGGCTATGATGCCGTGAATAGGCAAACCCATCTCCAGAGCGAGCTTCGCACTCGTCAGAAGCTGAATACCGCAACCTTCAGACTCAACAAATCCGGCACGAGTTGTAGTAGCAGGCCGAGACATCTCTGCGGCTGTTCGACCCCGGGCGAAGTCTTCGTCAGTGTTGATCGTTGCCTTCATATTGGCAAATTCGTAAGCTACATCTTTAGCGAGATAGTCGTAGCCTCCAACAAAGACAGCCTTGGCCTTGCCACTAGAGATGACCTCAACACCAACATCGAGGGATTCCAGTGCGGTGGCACATGCACCAACGGGGGTGATGTTAGGCCCACAAGATGAGAGCAATAGCATGTTGATCCATGCACTACCGGTGTTGATAAAGGATTCAGCCAGGACGTCGTTTTGCACCGCCTTGTCCATAAACCTCTCCTTGTAGATACCCTGCAGGGATGCGGCACCACCAAATCCAGATCCAACACACACGCCAACCTGCGAGACGTGGATGTATTTATAGAACTCGTACGGATCCGTAATACCAGCGGAGAGGAGAGTTTCAGCGGTGCAAGCCAATGCGTATAAGGTTGCCGGATCAACTTGGTTAACAATATCCTCGGCAATACCGTAAACGCGAGGATCCCAGCCGGTTGGAACTTGACCACCAACAGTACGGTCGAAGGCCAGAGACTTAGGCACCAAGAGGCGAGCTCCCTTGTGCAGCGTGACAATACAGGTGTCACCTCCAGTAGCAGGCTTGACGGTGACTTTGTTGCCGTTCTCACGAAGCAGATCGGCGGCGGTCTCTTTGGAGACCTCGAAGGGTGCGAAGTCATGCTGAAGATCGATCTCGTGAAGGACTTGTCTGACCGCTGGATCTGGGCCATCGAGCGCGCGAGCATCTAGGATGCGAATTCCGCTATGTTTCAAGATATGCTCCTCGTACTTCTGCTTGATTTCGTCGTCGTTAATGGGTTTCTTCGTGCCCTTTTCAACCCAGCCACTATAGGGTTGTCCTTCACCGGTCTGGTATTCGATGAGACCCATCATCCAGGCCATCTCGATGAAGCCTTCAAATGTGAGTTGGCCAAAAGACTCCATCTGCCAACGGGTGCGAGAGCTGCCATGAGGACCAACCTCACCAAAACCAGTGACAACCACGACCTTGTCAAGATCGATCATGCCTTCCAAAGAAGATAGATGCTCGATTTCAGAACTGTAGTCGGCAAGTCGAGGGAATTCGAACTTAATGTTGGCACGCTTCTTGAATGGGGCGAGAGTTGTGGGCTTCGCATCGACGAGTGGCATTTCAAACTCAGCTTGCTGCTCTTTGACGAGAGCACGGCGGCTGGAACTGATATCAGACAGCTCCTTACGGATGTCAGCAATCTGCTCTTTGAGATTTGGTACTGCGCTCATCCCGCCGCTCAAGTCAGCAAGGATGGGTTCTTCATGGGTGAATCCCAAGACAGGCGAGACCATCAAGCCCATGATGTTGATTGCCATCTCGTCCTGTGAAAATGTCTTCAATCCGAGCGCCTCAACACCTTCAGCGACCATGTTGTTGTCGTTCATGAGGCCAGTGCCGCGCGTCCAACCGATGATTGCCCCACACACGGAGAGGTATTCGGACCAGTCTTCCGTGTGCCACTTGTTTAGAAGACCTTCTAGACCAAGCTTCGACTCGGAGTAGAGACCATCGCCACCAAAGACGCCATGATTGGGCGATAATGGTAAAATCACCTGAGCTGGTCGAGTAGTGATGTGGCGAGCTTCCTTTGCCTTCTTGACGGCGCCAAGTAAGCGAAGAGTGTTCGTAAGCATCATGCGGTGGGCCAACTCTGACTTGGGACCCAGCTCGATACCGTTAGCAGTCTCCGAGATGGCCGCGAATGGAATGATGTGGTCCAGATCCCATTCGCCATCTGCAAGGCTGTAGATGTACTCTATCACTGCTTCGGTGTCTTGATGGCTACCCGCATTGTATGGAACAACCATGAGACAAGATGTCTTGGAACCATACATGCGGAATAGCTGCTGGTAGAACTTGGTCGCTTTAGCATAGGAGCTCGTAGTAACAATGACTCTAGCACCCCCGGACAATAGTCCCTTTACAATGTTCGCGCCAATTGAGCCCTTTCCGGCGCCGGTGACGAGGACTGACTTTCCCTGGAAGGCAAGACCTGAAGAGGTCGCTTGATCAAGGACATCAGCATATCGCATACTGAGATCTTCTGCGTCGTTCCAGAATCCGTCTGCTTTTTGCTGGATCTTGGGGTAGTATGTAGCGCGAGAAGGCACAGTCCCTGAGATTGACAGGGCGTCGGATTCAGGCGACCTGCACGACGGACTCATGGACAAATCAGGAGTCAGTGATGGGGTAGGAGGCATGAACCCAAGACCTCTCTGGGTCGGTAGTGGCCCCTTGCCGTTCATGGAAATAATGCCATCCTCGAAATCCTTGCTCTTGGTGAGTACGCCTCTAGAAGCACGGGCAACCCTCTGCACACGCGCGATGGACGCCTCGGTAAATTTGATGGAGCCTTTGGCATCGATCGTCGTACGAGGAGCCGTGATCTGTTTGTCGGCCACGTATGTAGGCGCTTGTCTCAAGGCGGCGGTGCAGTCTTGGAGAAGATCCTCAAACCAAAGCTCGGTGGCGATAGAGCGTGCTGACTGCGTCTTCATATCTTGAATCATATGGATTAGGACATTAGTCAAGCGCTTGCTAGATCGATTGAGAAGGTGATGGCGTCTTCGCGTTACGTCGTCCGATTCGAGACGCAAATACCCTTGACGGATGCCATGGTAGATTTTGAAGACATCCTGCAGAGCCCAGTTCCAGAAAGAGTCGTACACTCGCGCCTTCCTCTTGTCGAAGTATGGTTTAATGCCATTAGCATATTCATTTCCATGCTCCAGGTTCCATAGATCGAGCTCATTTTGCATATTCTGTATATCGCTCTTTAGCTGAGCAACTTCTTCAGCTGCAGCATTGCTGTCGTCCCCAAGATGGCGCGCATACGCTTCGTAAACTTCACGATGGAAGTTATCGGAGCGCTCATTCAGCGCATCTAAAGCCTTTGAGTCGACTGCCACAGCAACGGCTGCGGATCCAGGTGCGCCGACAATGGCCTTATTGAGCTCGAGACCGGCGGCAGTTACGTAGGAATTCACTATGCCTGACCAGAAGGTCTTCGCGTCTGCGTCGGATCCCAAGCGGGCTGCCGGCGCACTTTGCAGTGCCATGAGCAGGATCGAGTCTTGTCTGCCTGGGCCAAATCCGTAGTCGCTCTGCAGCATCTCACGGACTTTAAAGCCTCCAGGCATCTTCGAGCCAGTGAATTTCTCCACTAGCGACTTGGTGCGCTTACCCAGTGAGCCTGAGAAACTTTTCTGTAGGATAGAAGCAAGCTCCCCCAGCGGCAATTCTTCTGCACCATCTGGCGCTGAGCCGAACTCAGCATCGAGATCTCCTGTAATCTCATTCTGGAGAGTGGAGCGCCCTCCAGCTGTGAATTGTTAGCCACAACGTCTAGTCGCGTCGATACGCGTCACTACTTACACAGAGCCTTGACGGACTGGTCGAACGCGATATCCTTTGCAGGCTTCTTTAACGCAACCGAAACGATGGTACGAATGATCTCACCCGTCTGAACAGGCGCGTCTTCAATGGGTCCGGCTGAGATGGGAGTGGGTGCAGGGCTGGCGGCTTGCTGTGGCGCGACTGTTGGGGCGGCCTCGCTTGGGGCGGGGCTCGACGCCGCTTCCTTCTTCGGCGATGCCTTCACCTCTTTCTCCTGACCAACGTAATACACTTCATCACGATTCTTCTTCAGACTCAAGAAGTCACGCGTCACCGAGTTCGCGGTATCGTATGGTCGATACACCAGGTCTCTTGTGCGCTTCATCATCGTCGTCAATGTCTCCGCTGGCCCGATTTCCACCGTCTTTCGCGTTCGGAACCCGGAGAGAAGCAGATCTTGTGTTTCCGTCCATCTCACTGGCGAGCAAAATTGATGTCTATGAGGAGTCAGCCAGACACAGATACTACAGAGGGAGAATAGACATACGCTAGAAGCTCTATTAGGAGCGTATGGCACAACTCCTGCCGCTTTGAGAAGCTTTCGTATGTGTCGCTCATGTTTGCTGGATTTTGACGGATACTTTGAAGCAGCAGTGATGATATAGATGAGGTTGGGCGACTAGTGGTCGTTGACGTGGTGTAAAGAGCGACAAAGATCGGCAGAAGAGCACCCTGGGATTTTATTGTGGACTTTTGGAGTTCTCGAGGAAGTTATCTCTTGTCTCGCAATCCCGAGCTGATACGCTTGGACTCCACGGTGAGCGCGTTTGTAGTGAGGGTCTAGTCTCGTCGTCCCCAGGCTAGCCCCATTGGGTCACTATGCTTCTCCCACCCCCGAGTTCCGCCGCCGCTGACTTCGACAGCTTGGCTCCGCCACGAATCGCCCACTGGATACGACCTGAAACTCGCTAAGACGTTATGGTATCACAAAGTCCGACCTCAGCATGGCGCACTCACCGGGCAAACCAGACTCGGGTTCCTGCGCCTCGCACGCGCGCCTTACAGCATTGCTCTAAGCTTTAGACGTGGATAGACCATACTACTGGCCCGGGTCATGCATCGTATCTGTCCACTACTCTACAAGAGCTAGCGTTGGACCCAGTTGCACCGTCACATCATACGTAGATCACATTCGGTCCGTGCAGAGCGATATCACCTACAAACGGTCAGGCGATGTGAACCTCAAGAGCGTGGCTGTCAATATAACGTGAAGTTCTGAGGCTGCATGCATTCAGACTCTAACACATCTGGAATGTGGAATGCGGGATGCTGGGCTGTTGAGTCAAAGGGGCGATCTGTGCTGTGCAACACACACAGTAATTACAGCCTGCACTACGGACTTTGCACACTATGGAGCATAGTAACGGTGCTATCTCCGTACAGTAATGATAGTCACTCGGCTGAGCTGTTGGCTATCGAACACGGATCGCACGGCTCAATTGTCCGTTCAACTTTGCACATCGTAGCTCAGTTTCAGACGACTGTGCAGCATTCGGCTAGTGAAGGACTCAGGAGGCGTATGGTCGGGCTATGTAGTTTCTCCCCGTGTATATGCTGTAGCCAGCAACCATATATCGTGGTGAATATCATAACAGGCATCCTTGGTAATCATCACGTTTACATTTTTATTCTCCTCATACACCTTGTGTGTTCTAGCTTGTACTGTCACCATCCAATGTCGACTACCCTCGTGTTCGGGACAACTATCCCTGCCGTGCTATCTTTGCGGAACATTGCCTCAGTAGTCGAGCGGTTCTCAACTGTGAGCAGTCTGAAGCTTCCATTAGTCATCTTCGGCACCGGTCTGCTTTCTTATCTCATCTGCTATATCATCTACAATGCCTACTTTCATCCTTATGCCAAATATCCGGGCCCAAATCTAGCTAAGTTCACCGACTTGTACGCAGGCTATCATGCATGGAAAGGTGACATCCATCTTGACATGTGGCGATGCCATCAAGTCTACGGTGACAAAGTACGATATGCTCCAAACCGTCTCAATATCAACACAGTCACGGGCTTAAAAAGTATGTACGGGCGTCTATTTATGTATGGAACCAATGCTGATGTCTACACAGATATCTACAAAGATGGGAAGCCATATCTCAAGAGCAAGAACTATGCCGCAATGGTCCATCAGGCAACCAATACGCTCACTGTCCGCGATCGAAAAGACCATGGTCGCCGCAGACGTGTCATCCAGCAGGGTTTGTCAGACTCTACCCTTCGCGCCTTCGAGCCTTATATGTACGAGATCATCAATCGATTTTGTGACCGGATGATTCAGACTGTCGAAGAAGAAGATAAAGCCAGGGAATGCGGGCAATCGCAGAATGCTCTTGAGAACGAAAGATGGAATACCTCACGAAACATGTCAGAGTGGTGTAACTACCTCGCGTTCGATCTCATGGCTACTTTCATCTTCAGCGGGAAGTACAACATGCTCGAGCGTGAGCAGTACCGCTACGTTGTACAATGCATTGAGCAGTCGAACATTCGTGTCTCTTCGATCCTTCAAGCACCCATCCTCAAGGCATTCCGCATGGACAAGATTCTCTTCCCTCGCGCCATTATAGCGCGCAACATGTTCCTCGGCTTCGTCGGAAAGCTCCTTCGCGACACAAAGAAGAATGACCGCAGCCAGCGCAAGGATCTATTCGAGATGCTGTCACACGCAAAGGACCCTGAGTCTGGCAATGGCTTCACTCCCGAAGAAATCGTTGCGGAGAGTGTCACTCTCGTTGTCGCTGGTGCCGACACATCCGCCACGGCCATGGCAGCCATCTTTTTCTACCTCTCTCGCAATCCCGACGCTTACGCTCGCGCCGCCGCCGAAGTCCGCTCAACATTTGACTCAGTCGAAGATATCCAAGGCAGTGCCAAATTGAACAGCTGTCGCTACCTCCGCGCCTGCATTGACGAAGCCATGCGCATGTCTCCTTCTGTCGGACAAACACTCGCGCGTGAGGTACCGACTGGAGGAGCCGTTGTCGATGGCGACTTCATTCCTGGCGGCTGCGACGTCGGCGTGCCTATCTACTCCATCCACCACAAGGAAGACATCTACCCGGATCCCTTCAACTACAACCCTGAGCGATGGATGGTCGAGAAAGACGGTGCCAGCCAGCAAGTCTCAGACATGTATGCTGCGTACAATCCCTTCTCCGTTGGTCCGCGCTCGTGCATGGGAAAGGGTGTTGCGCTTGTTGAGATGATGGCCACTTTCGCTGTGTTACTATTCAGAATGGACTTCAAGATGGCGGACACGGACACTGCGGGTGGAAAGCCTGGAAGTGTTTATGGAAGACACAGGGCAAGTGAATATCAACTCAGAGACCACATCACTTCAGCAAAGGAGGGCCCGATGTTGAGGTTCAGGCCGAGGGTCGTGAAGCCGACGGTTGAATGAGCTGTTGGGCTCGGTTCGAAAGCTTTTCTCTCATTTGTTCATCGACTAGACTTCCCTTCACATGTATACTTTCATAGACACTTCGCATAACGGGGCTGGGCGCAATCAATATACTTTAGGTAACTAAATGCTGCTTCACGTACACATCTAAATTTTGCTTTACTGTGAACGCGAACGAGCATTGCTCTAATGAACTTGGACAACAACTTCAATGAAGAGCGAAACATTTCATTCCGCCTCGACTATGCAATTTCACTACCACCAATGACATGCTGGCAAAGTAGGCAGGTGCTTTAGCCGGATTGGGACTAGCGCAGTGTTACGTCAACATTGGTCATCTCGCTCGGGGAACGTTGACACGAGACGAACCCCGACTTGCTTTCATCCGACCGACCGCTACTTCTACCCCAACTGCAACACCTGTTTCTCATTAGAATTGGTAGTGAATTCTACACAGGACCTACGTATGGTCGGATTGCAGGCGGTCCGATACTGACCAGATGGCTGTTCCTGTAGAACCCGCAATCCCACAGAAACCGCGTCGCAGCATCAGCATCAGCATCACCCGAACCATATCAGGAGTGATCCACTTAATAGCCAGGGCCCCATAGATCTCCAGCTGGCCTCATCGGACCCCGAACAAGTGTTCTAGCGCGAAACTTAGTTTGAACCTGGTCAATCCCGCAGGTGTGGACTCTCACGGGCATCGTTTCCAGATGTACGGGACTGGCACGAGCCCGCTACCTGGTACCCTTGCGAGCACATGGCAACAGGGTTCGTGCTCTGGTTCTCACAGTCGCTGGTCATTTCACCGAAGCTAAAGCAAAGTGGGTCAAGGTGTGGCTCAGTCTGCCTTCGGGAACCGTTTCAACTGTGGCTGTCGGACTAAGTGCACAGTTGCTCGTCCAAAAAAGTCTGGACTGGTGTGCACACATCTCAGTTGCTGTCCTACTGTACCAACACGCAAAGTCCGCTACTGTGCAATGCCGCATGCCAAACTGGGACCGAGTGTCATCAAAGATGAGTTCGAAGGAATAGCACCGACACTGCCAAGCCAGCAGTTTCCTGGCTTGGCTGAGCCATCTTCGGGTACACTGATGGTACGAATGACAATACATGTTCCATGCAGTCGGCGTCAAAAGTACTCCATGACCCTTTCCTAGCACTCGGTCCCTTTTCGCTCTTTTACATGTTGAACTCTTGTCAGGTTACACGACTTGCGTAGGCTATCCTGGTCGACAACATGTCACATTCATTTCGTTTCCTTGATATCAAGAATCATAAGAATCGGTGCACGATGGAGAGTCAACGGAATTTTGGGCCGACTAATCAATACTGCTATGGAGGGTTCGACTTCACTTTGTTCTTTGAGGAGACTTTCCTCTCGATAGTGCCCTTTGCTTTCGTACTTCCCTTCCTCATCGTTAGGCTATATCGAACAAAAAAAGCATCCATAGTTGTTGATGGAGGGCGATGGCACTTTGCGAAGCAAGTATGTCTTGTTCGCTTGCTCATGGTCTACCTTATCGCTAATCATCTCATGCAGGCACTTTACATTCTCTATGGCGCGATACAAGTTCTAATGCTAGGCGCTATTGCTATGCCCAGCACCATCAAGACGAATACTACCATTGCTAGTGCTGTCATGACACTTTTCGCAACCTTCGTTCTGGCCGCCACTTCGAACTTCGAGCATTATCGAAATGCGCGACCATCCTCCCCGATCGGTATATACTTGGTGGTCACATGGGTCTTTGATGCTGCCAAAGTGCGTTCACTCGTTGCAATCGAAAACGGAAAGCCATTAGCTTACATGCAAGCCATATCGGCTGGTGTGAAGCTATGCCTTGTTGTGCTTGAGCTGAAGGAGAAGCGCGCTTGGCTGATAGATCCCAAAGCATTTCCCGCGCCAGAGTCGACCGCGAATTTCTTCAACCGTCTGACTTTCTTCTGGGTCAATCCACTACTATTAAAGGGCTACAACAAGCCTCTTAACGAAAGTGATCTGTTCGAAGTCCAAGAACAGATTGTAGGCGAGAAGAATTTACTGTCCTTCGCCGAAAGATGGGAGAAGTGTAGGTTGACTTTGTCAGTTTATGGATGAGAAACATTATTGACTGCTTACAGATCCGCACAAGGACAGGTCAAACGCCTTGTTCAGACTCGCGTTTCGGCACCACTGGCGGAGTTTCTCCTCAATCATCCTACCTCGCATGTGTTTCAGCGCATTCAATTTCAGTCAGCCATTCCTCTTACAGCGTACTCTTAGATACCTGACGACATACGACTACGCCAATCGTCCAGCCATAGGGAACGGTCTCATCGCATCTTACATCCTCGTTTACTTCGGCTTTGGTCTCACAAATGCGATGCATCAACACCGCAACTACCGCAGTATCTCAAAGCTTCGCGGTTCGCTTATAAGCGTTATTTATAGGGAGACTCTCGGTATGAGTACATCTGCACTTGCCGAATCTGAGGCAGTGACCTTGATGAACGCCGATGTCGAGCGTATCACGGTCGGTCTACGCCAATCGCAAGAGCTTTGGGCAAGCTTGTACGAAATTGCCCTGGCGATTTATCTCCTCTATGAACAGATAAGCTGGGCTGCTCTCACGCCGCTCGGTGTCATCTTTCTTTGCACGGGTATCGCCATCGCGTCTTCGCCTAAATTAGCGTCCTCGCAGAAGACGTGGCTCGATAAAATCCAGGCTCGTGTAGATGCAACTGCATCGATGCTGGGCGCAATGAAGGCCGTAAAGATGACTGGACTTATACCAGACCTTGGCAAGAAGATTCACGATCTTCGAGAGGACGAGATCCGCACTGCCAGGACGTTCCGTGGAATGCTGGTAAAGATCACAGCATGTTGTAAGTGGTTGATTCCAGCCAGTGAATGCCAGCTTAAATGCCAGCTTAAATGCTGACAAGATATAGCGTATGCGAGCACTTCGTTCAGTCCCGTCATCGCACTGGGAACATATATCTTCATGGCAAAATACCACGGATATCCTGATCTGACATTAGCACGAGGATTAACATCACTCATATTGCTGCAGTTGACCCTTGAGCCGGTCTCATTCTTTATCACTGCTCTTTCTGGTCTGATAAACACGATGAGCTGCATGGAACGCATTCGTCAGTATCTCGTCACAGAAACTCGTAACGAGCTATCACTATACCGGTCACGCCACTCGCGACCAGGCAGGCCGGATGGCCCACTCCCCTCTCCTCCTCCGGCTTATTCGCAATTTGCGCTCAATTTAGCAAATATCACAGAAGAAGCCGAAGACCCACAGTCCATGGCAGGATCGTCACAGCGATCAGAGAAACAGCCTTCGGAGAAGCATGCCGTGATTGCTAGTCAGGAGGCTGAACTTAGTAGTGATGATGCTACGCTCGCCTCAGTACACGAAACACGAAATTCCATTGTAGCTGAGAACGCCAGCTGCGGTTGGGATCGAACAAAGATGCCAACGCTCATGAACCTAAACTTCAAGATTCCGGAAGGGAGTATGACAATGATCGTTGGGCCGGTCAGCAGCGGAAAATCAACACTGCTGAAAGCAATACTCGGCGAAATGCCTGTCGCTAAAGGATTCCGACGTTCGTTTTTCACGGAGGTCGCCTACTGTAGCCAGAGTGCCTGGCTCGTCAACGGTACACTGAGGGACAATATCATACACGGCTCCGATCTCGATCCAATTTGGTACAACACAGTCATCCAGGCCTGCGATCTTGAAACAGATATCTCGATCATGCCTCTCGGCGACGAGACGATTGTGGGAAGCAAGGGCCTGAGTTTGTCTGGTGGTCAACAACAGCGTGTAGCACTCGCTCGGGCGATCTACTTCCGCCGATCCATCGTACTAATTGACGATGTTATGTGCGGTCTCGACGCTTCCACTGAAGATCACGTGTTCGAGTCGGTACTAGGCGAGAACGGACTGCTGCGAGGTACTGACACCACTGTCATCTACGTCACCAATGCTGTTCATCGTTTCTCCCAGGCCGATCACATCATATCTCTCGGTTCCGATGGCACAATAGTCGAGCAAGGTCCTTTCGATGAGCTTCGCCAACAGGGCGGTTATGTCAGTAATCTGACGCGAAGCGGCGGGCGCAATGTTCAGAAGCACGGCGATCGTCACGAGATCAGGGGCTTCAAACAATCGCTACTTCACTCAAAAATGCAAGAGAAGATTGAAGAAGAGAATGGTGCTGGTGATTTTACCATTTACGGGTATTACATCGGCACGTTTGGTTGGCTGCGATGGCTCGTCTTTTGTTTCTTCTGCGCGCTGTACGGTTTTGGCACTGCATTTCCAAGTAAGTCACTGCGCTATTACTGTAGATTGAGATACTAATGAGGCCTCAGATGTATGGGTAAAGTGGTGGACGACTCACAATCAGGAGCATCCGAACGATCGTATTGCCCACTATCTTGGCATGTACTTATTCCTAGCTATTCTCGGTCTCAGCTCTCTGGTGGCGGCATGCTGGATCCTCATCATGACTATGACGCCACAAGCTGGTCGCCGATTGCATCAACGACTCCTTGACACTGTGCTCAATGCACCCATGTCGTTTTTCAGCAGCACGGATACCGGAATCACCGCCAACCGCTTCAGTCAAGATCTGGAACTGATAGACATGGAGCTACCAGTCGCACTCATCAAGACGGCAATGAACCTCTTCCTGTTGCTTGCCCAGCTATGTGTCATCTTAGCGTCAGCAAAGTGGGTTGGTGTCGCGATGCCAGCTATTTTAGTCGTCGTGTACTTCCTCCAGGTATACTACCTGCGCACTTCTCGCCGCCTTCGTATCCTCGATATTGAAACGAAGGCACACCTGGGCACACAGTTTCTTGAGATGCTGAGTGGGCTTGTTACAGTTCGCGCATTTCAGTGGGAGTTCCAGCACTTGTCACGCTTCCTGGATATGCTCAAGAAGGCACAACGGCCATTCTACCTTCTATACTGCGTACAGAGGTGGCTCAATATGATCCTTGACATGGTCATTGGTGGTATGGCTGTTTTGCTGGTTACTATCGCTATCAAGACCAAGGGGACAGTCGATCCTGGAATGACGGCGCTCGCTCTTACCAATCTCGTCGGATTCTCCCAGATGCTCAAGCAACTCATCACTGCTTGGACGTTGCTCGAAACCTCGATGGGTGCTCTGGCGCGTGTCCGCGCTTTTACTGGTGCAGTCGAGACTGAGAACCTGCCTGGCGAAGACAAGCCTGCGCCAGAGAACTGGCCGAGGTTTGGCGGCATCGAGTTCCGCAATGTCATTGCCTCACACAAGAAGTCAAAGAAAGCTACACTGAACGACATCTCCTTCGCTGTCCCGCCAGGTACCAAGCTCGCGTTGGTCGGCCGTTCCGGCTCAGGAAAATCGTCTCTCATCGCTGCTCTCCTACGCATAATGGATCTATCATCCGGCCAGATTGTCATTGATGGCTTGGACATTGCAACGCTACCTCGGCAACTCGTGCGCAGCCATCTCATCGCCTTACCACAAGACCCTTATATCCTCACTGGCACCATCCGCGAAAACGTCGACCCTCTCGGCATCATGTCAGACGATCAAGTCATCGGTGCCCTCCGCCGCGTCCAACTAAGCCACCTCCTCGACAACGCTGACATCGGTCTCCACGCCAAACTCAACCACGACATGCTCTCCCACGGCCAATGCCAACTCCTCTGCCTCGCCCGCGCGATGATACGTCGCTCCTCCATCCTCATACTCGACGAAGCCACCGCATCCGTCGACGTACATACCGACGCGTTGATGCAAGACATAATCCGCACGGAGTTCAAGCACCATACCATCATCGCGGCCGCGCATCGTCTCGACACCATCGTTGACTTTGACGCTGTGCTCGTCCTTGATCAAGGAAGGGTATTGGAAAGCGACAATCCGCAGACTTTGCTGGCGAGAGACTCTGCATTCAAGGAGTTGTATCAGACGCAGAAGGGGGAGAATAGGGATTGGGGACATAGTACGTTGAGTTTGCTACATGATACGGGTGATAGGATTAGTTTAACGAGTCATGGGACGAGTTCGGGGAGGTGAGGTGGTTGAGTGGGTTTCAAGGAGTCGTGCATAGCGTGGAGTTTTGTTGCGAGGGATTTTTAGACCGTCTTTACCGTTTTCTTGTAACGTTAAATGCTTTCGTTGTTTTGAGGTGCAAATAATTTTACACCATTGGTCGAATTGAAAGAGCTTTATGACGTATACTTGCAATCTTCTACATCTGAATCAAACCGCTGTGTTGAAGCTGCGTGTTTTCCTCCTTGTTTAGAAGACTAATCACGAGATAAATTCATTGCTCCTCAACGCTGTTCATGATTGACACAAAGATAAAGTTCATCTACCTCCAGAGCATCACCCATCCGAATTCTGCAGACTAGGGATGATTTTCAGAGGTTTCAATGGTCCTTCTCAGATCCTATCGCAAACTCACGCTGTTCGCTTCGGCTTCATGATCGCAACAACTTCACGAACTGACGCTATAAAACTAAATTGTTATCGATGCATTAACGTCTCACTTGATAGTCTTTAAATACATAAAAATACTAAGTGAACTGTACTCCCCTGATCAGAATCTGAGAGCGCTATGCCGTACGTCCTTCTTGCGACTTGCTCATGCAGTTCTCGCAGACAATGTTTTTCTGGTACCGACATGCTAGCCCGCCTCCTCTCTCCTCGCGGCAAGTTTATCGAGCAACGACCCATCACCGACCTCGACCCACCGTCAGGCCAGCACTCCCGCATGCTCTCTCGGGAATGTACACTTGTAATTTACAATACCGTAACATACAGCCTGCACAGTCGCACGGCACCAACTCCGACCGATCGCGTTCCGAACGCACCAATCACAACCGCCCTGCCGCATCAGCCACGTTCCAGCTAAGCGTGCTCTTTGTCCCCGGCGCTAGTGCAAGTTGAAATCCGAAATAACAACACGACACGATTGGCTGCGTCGTTTGCGAGATGTTGTGCAAGGACTTGTCGATCTCCTGCACGGAAGCGAAAGGGCAGTTGGTGTACATGTCCGAAGGATGAGTTTGCGAAGGGGTTTTGAGGAGTGGTGTTTCGCCATAGTATTGTAGAAGAATGGCCCGTTCTGCTTCATCTTGCGCGGCGAGAATGTTAGCCGAGCGGAGCGGAACTCTCAGCGGGGAAAGTATTGGCATTCATCTGGGGGTTGTTCACCCCTCGTCCATGATTTGCAGGACAGTCGAGTTTCTGACGATGCATTCTTCACGGCTGGTGCAGCCTAGCGAGGCGCGGATGGAGTCTACGTCGCCGTCGCCGCGCATTTCGACGATGATGGTGGCAGCTGTTTCGCAGGATATCTCAAGGCCGTTGCTGGTTGGGCGGATTCTAGGGGCTGTTGTGGGTGGGCAGAAGCATTCTGAGGTCGTGGGGCAGTCTGGATCTTCGGGTGCTCCGTTGCCTCGGGGTTCGTGATGGTTGGTTGTCGTGTGTGGTGAAGACGTGATTCTGTTCTGTACTCCAGGCATGAGAACAGATTCCGAAGGCTTCAGGAATTGTGTACTGGTAGCGGAAGGAGCACCCCAGTTTTCTAAGGTATGGAGGTAATTTGTATTGCTGATGACATTGATGGTATTGGGGTGGCCATGCCCGTTGCTTGAGAATTGTGCTGTATCAGGGGTTGTAACTAGCGCATTGACAGGTTTTGCGCCTCGTCGCTGCGATGGCGATGCTGCTGTATTGACTGAAGCATTCTTCGGCAATGCGTTCTCGTCACAGGATCGTACAAAGCCATCTACCTCATCTTGCGATATACCATGGTGCGCCAGAAGACTTCGCAACCTCGCATTTTCCTCGGCAACTTTACGTGCGGCGCGTTGCATCTCCTGCGTGGCGGCAACGCCTTCGCGCTCGTACTCATGTATGCGCTCCTGAAGCTCATCAATCAGCTCTTTGCGGCGATTGCGCGACCGGCGCTGATTCTCCCGGATGCGCAGGGCAGATGCCGTATCGTCGCCCTGGGAGCAGCTTAGTCTCGTGACGCAGCATGATACGATACTATTGGCTTACCTTCTTCGCCATTGTTGTTGCTACGGTATTAGATGAGCTGGGGAAGTGTGGAGCGTGGGTATGATGTTCTTCGGCAATAGCGGATTTAAGCAGTTTTGGTTGTCTTCTGGAGAGGCCCGTTCCTTCTTCCATCATGCACGAATACGTCATGACTGTAGAACGGGTGCTTCAACATCTCATACAACGTGTTCTCGAGCTTGTTGAAGCTTGACCTTCCGAAGCTGAAGCATGAATCCACTAGCGACTACATACGCAAGCCCGGCGAAAATCTGGACGTACAAATACTTTCTCGAAGCAGTATTGCGTCTCAATTTGAGTGCGATACCCTCAGATGCTACATGAAAGTGTAAGTGTTCGCGAAGCTGGAGTCTGGGAATTGAACTCAGGCTACAACACGTACCTAAAGCTGGTATGATGACGGAAGCCCATGATAAGGACAACAAAGATTGTAGATTCTTGATTCCAGCAACTTCAACGCACAGTGGACCAATCGTCTTCGCAAGGGATCATTAGAATCTGTCTCTGCAAGGGTTTCTCTAGCATTGGTATCACTCACCATCCAGAATACACCGAGGATTGCTCCACAAAGTATGGCGAAGAACACGGTGAGCCCATAAGACGTAGCAGGGAGCCAGAAGGCAAAACATGAAAGGCCACACAGCAGCGTGAGCGCGCCTGCTGTATCAATCCTACTCCAACGATCGCTGAGTATCCCAATGAACGGTCTACCTACGGCAGTACCTACATTGAGCAAGCCAATGATGTCTGTAGCTTGTGATCGAGAAAGCCCGATGGAGAGTGCGAAGTCGGACAGAGAGAACAGAAGGACGACATATCCGAACATGCCCGTGAAAGTCCAAGCGAGTAACAACACCACCTCGTATCGTCGAAGAAGCTTGGTGTCAAATCCAAGCTGAGTCGGTTGTATCACCCGATTCCGGTCCCTGATAAGGCTGATGGCAATAAATTGCGCGACGAGTGCAACGAGCCCCGTGATGCGCAAGGCCCAGCTGATGCCCCAACGCTGGATAATTGCTTCTGTACCCCATGTAAAGGTAGCACCACCGACACCGGAGCCTGCGGCGCTGATGCCATTGGCTAGACTGCGTCTTTGCACGAACCATTGGGATAGAATTGGTAGGGCGGGGATGTAAAGGAATCCGATGCCCACACCAATCAAGACGCCTTGGGAGATATGTAGTTGCCATATACGGTGTGCAAATGACGCCGAGATGAAACCGAAACACTGCAAGACCATGCCAATGTACATGATGATATGAGTTCCAAATTTCCTCGTTAAGATGGTGACAATGGGGGCTATGAGCATAGCGATGGCGAAGTTGAAGCCTCCGATGAACGCATAGCCCCAGGTTGATGCTTCGGGGAAGACATTATCCGATAGGTAATGTGACAGGTAGATGCCATATGCCTACGAGAATCAGTCGTTAAGTATTTCCATTGCGGGTGTGTGAAGTCGAGCCGTACTGAGACTGTACCCCAGGTGAAACAATTGATCGCGAAGCATGCACCGACACAGACCCAGCCGTAGCCTCCATCTGGAGGGCTTGTATCAGCTGTGCTGTTGTCATGCTGATGATCCTGCATTTCGCATGACACTGCTGCTGGCTGACTTGGCGAACGAGGTGCCATGTTGGCTGCCGGCTGTGCGGAGAGGATAGCGTAAGTCTAGGACTCGAATGGGACGCTTCGAAGTGAGGACATGGAAAGCTTGTACTACGCGAAGTTCGATATGTCACCACTGCAATCTAATTCGTCCAGGTATAGGCGAGGTCATTGGCTGTTACCCCGCACTACCCAAGTTCTACATGGTGTTCGATGTCGTAGCATTTTCCATCTCCAACGTCTTGGCCTTTTCCTCCTTCACTCGTTTCTCTTCCCTTTCGCTGTATCTGTCTCCAAATAGATCGAAATGTGGGCGCATCACAATCGTGTACTTCACGAACTCCTCCATACAATCAACGAGTCGATCTCGGTTGCCGCTCGACATAAGTCTGCTTCCATCTTCCTCCTCCGTAAACTGCTTATATGCCATGGGTATGGAGCTTTGGTTTGGAATCGCGAACATGCGCATCCATCGACCAAGAATCCGCAGAGAGTTGACCGTGTTGAATGACTGCGAACCACCACTGACTTGAGCAATTGCTAGCGTACGACCTTGAGTTGGACGGACAGAGCCAGTGGAGAGAGGTATCCAGTCGATCTGGTTCTTGAACACGGCTGTCTGGATGAAGGTTAGTCGGTCATCAAGTCAGTGTACGAGTACGTGATACGCACCAAATTACCATGCTGCTCAGGGCTGATCCAAATATGCCCGTCGGACCATTTGCTTAAGTCTCGCAATTCTTGCACTTTTGGATGGGAGTGCTGTTCGTCGTCTTTGACTGGCAATCCAGCTGGGTCGTACATGCGAACATCGCAACCAAGACGAAAGAGTATCCGACTCGCTTCGTAGGCCAATAAGCGTGAGTAAGAGCTGCAGTAATCAGCTTCGAATCCGAATCGAAAAGTGATGGTGTGACCTACCGCTTGCGCATACTTCCATGCAGAACGAGGACCTTCAATCTATCACCACCATTACGAAGCACTTGGAGATCCACCATCTTCAATACCGTGCTCAATTCAAGTTCAGCCACCCAGTCTTTCTGCTCCTGACTTTCGTCGTTGAGCAGGAAAGGTCGATAGGATTCTCGTACGGCATCTTCATCTTCCGAAGCTGGAATAGCCAGAGAGATATTTCGGTACGTTGGATCTACAACTAGTTCAGTACGAGCCCGCTCCGCTGCGGTGTTGTTCAGGTCCCCATTCAGCGATGTCGCCATATTCCGTGGAAATGAGTGACGAGCACTTGGTGCGATACTGCGGAAGACAATTCGTATTCGTGGAAGCGAGCGAAAAACGTTCATGAATCTAAGTTCGAAGAGGACGGAGCTGGTTCAATTACTGATTGCGACGAAGAACTAAAATTGCAAAAGATAGAGTTAATGAGACAATGGCATTCTATAGAGGTGGTAATGACTGTTGATAGAACACTGATTGGAGATTTGGAGCCTCATTGACTAGTGGGCAGTATGTCACTCAACCCACGCTATTGGTTAGGGCTGCTGCACGTCATCAGACATCAGCCGCAATTGCGCCGGATAAAACGAAAATCTTCGACTGTCACTCAAACGTTTTTCATCTCTGCTGCAACTCCCAGCACAAACTACTCTGCTCACAACGAAGAATGATCATTGTGCTTTTGCATCATGCCAAGTACATGTGGTACTGGTGAATCACGTGACCACCATATTGGTCGTGCAGACCCAAACTCACTCGGCTGTTTGCATCAAGTTACTTAGATCTCTTCAATACTAACGCGGGGCGCCTAGCATCACGGTCGATATCTCCCAGCGGAGCGGAAGATACCCAGCGGAAACGTAGCAGCGGATCTCTGCCCAGCACGACCATGGTCCGCGCTCTCGCAAATTTTTTGTCACAGCTACGCAAACCCTAGCTCAATGTTGTACGACCCCCTTGCGTTGACCGGCGCACTCTTTTCTAGCAGGAATGTGGCACAGGAAAACAGTCAACACCCGCGTCCTCTCCAAGCGAAGAGTGATTGGTCGCGTCGTTCATCTTAGCGCGTTTGTGCCGCTTCAGCCTTGTACGCCCTGCTCTATGTTGATGTTCGAATGCGCTGTAGATCTTCTCAAATTGGTAACAATATTAAGGAAAGATCAGCGATACTCGTTGCTGTGCCGCTAAGCTGCATCGACATGTCAGACGTGCTACCGATGATATGAATGTGCGCCCGCATAGAAGGGTTGGCATCGAGCGGAGAGTGCTCGTTATGATTATTTGTTCATCGAGGTGCAGGTCTTTTGCGGCTCGGAGACATGGCTATCGATGCTTTTCAAATCAAATGGACCACCCCAGAGAGCGCGTTTTAACGGCTCAGCTCTGCTGCCCAGAGAAGTAGCTTATCTTATTGGGTGAAATACTCTAGGACTTACTACCGCGGTTTAATATAGGCCTTGCAGCTGTCAGCTAGATTGCTTTTAACGAACCAGCCGTTAAGAAAAGTTACGGGGGGTCCATTTGAATTATAACGACAATAACAAGGCGCAACAAAGGACACATGTAAATGTAACGGCACTTGTATGAGATATGTGCTGAGATTGCGGGGCGCAGTGGGGATCAAGCTCATCCTCTATGCATGGCAGACTCAAAGTCAGGTGTGTTGCCGAGTGCCTAGGAATTCTGCGGCGCGATCACGGATGATTACAAGGAATGACAATGAAGTGAATCTTGATCTATTGTGTTCTTTTGGGGTATATGCAAATTCCAAACCTAAGTGCAGGAGTGATGAGCTACAGCGCTCGAGTAAAACCTGTATAGCCAGCAAAACTCCTTGATTATCATGGCCATCTCGTTCGTGTCCTCATCTTACTTCTTCCATCTAATATAAACACTGGCAAACACCTCGCGTTGCGCTCGAAGGCTCAAACGGCGTTGCTGGGTTGCTCGACGCGCTGGTATGCAGTGCTGTTCCACTCAGTCTCAGTGAGCTGGATGGACGCTTCACGATCGTCAGAGAGCTTTCCCATGGACCTGACACCTTTTCCAGCAGGAACCCAGAGGTCGCCAAACACACGCCCAGGATGGAAGATAGTAAGGGCGGTAACTGCGAGGATAACCATGGGTCCCTCAAAGATCATGAAAGTGACTTCGTCGTTGGCAAGGTGACCGTTGAAGCCGTCCCAAAGCTCGGCGACACGGTAGATGCATCGCACGTAGATGAAAATGGTGGCGGCGAACAAAGCCCACTGGAAAAGAGGGAAGGTCTTGTAGGCACGAAGCTGCTCGTATAGAGGCGGCTGGCTGCGAGCCAGAGAACCGGAGAGCCTGGCGCGGCGAGTGCGGAGTGCGAAGTCGGCCCAGAGAGCGAGGAAGAGAGTCATGGTGATGACCTGGGAGATCAGACCAGCTATCATGATGTCGACACCGCGCTTCGAACCCTTGACGTCCTTGCCAGTAGCAGCCATGCCACCACCGACACCTTGGAGAATGAGAGCAAGTACATCGCAGCTGATGAAGATGTAGGTATACATCTTTGGCTTGAGGCGAGAGTTCTCGCTACCAATGGCGACAATTACGCGTCCCAGGCACAGGTAGATACCAGCCGTAAGCAGAGCAGGAGCGAGTGTAAGAGGGATCAAGTTCCTGATCTTCGAGTCAGCGGAGTCAAAATATGATGATAGACCAGGAAGACTCACACAAGAAAGTTGTTCATCAAGAAGGGATTCAGGTTGAGCATGATGCGGCCAATATAACCAACGATCTCTCCGAGGATACCAGCGCACATTGTACCCATGAAAGTCCATGCTCTACTCCGGATGCCAAACCACAATTGCCCACCGAAGAGAGCGAAGAAGCAGAGCATGTAGATGACATTTCCGGCAATAGTTGGTCGATAGTCAATGGTTTGCCATGATTCGGGACACTTGCCCACTGTGCAGTATCGTCTCGACATGCCAATGACCATGGGATCTGTGCTGTTTACATCGATGTTGTTGGGATCGATGCCATTTTTGTCGACGGCTCTGGCGGCCAGGTGGAAAAGCGCGTCCATTATGGTATAGTACGGACTCGTGGGACCGTGATGGCTGTCTAAAGTCGTGGAGGTAATGATAATACCTGTGGTAGAAAGGCTGATAGAGTTCAAAGTAGAGTTGAAACTGTGAAGAGAAGAGCGTGATGGAGTGAGGGGTTTGTATCTCCTCCCAAGGCAGGCAGCTTATGTCTTATACCAGAGTTCTCAATGCGTTGATACACCTTAGGTGGATCGGCGGTGGATGATGATTGGCCGGTTCGTTCAATTGCGGCGCGGCACCTTGTACTGCTGCTGCGGACCTGGCTGTGGCAGACTTTCTTGTTCAAACCTAGGATCTTTGACACTGCATGAAAGAATGACAAGACTTTAGATTGGAATTTGGGTCTGCTTTAGACTACGTGCTCACAAGATGCGTTGGATCTCTTGAACTTCACGACGCAATCTGTTACCATTGTCCGGTCGGGTTTGTAGCCTGTGCCAGCAGCTCAGCGCTGATAGGCCTGAAACGCACTGTTCGACGCCGGACATGATTTGCGACCCACAGATGCGTGCGCATCTGGGCCAAGAATACGTTCAACGTGGTGGCGCATGCACAGTGCTTGTCCGTGGAGATGAACAAGGGCAGACGAAGAGCATGGAGAGGTAGACGCTCTGCAGGCCAATGCGTTCCGCTGCGAAGGTAAACAGCAGGGGTGTGCACAGGCTCCTGCACGCCTGATCTTAGATCTGTAATTTTCCTCAGTCACGACTCGTTATTTTCCGAGGATGACTGATCGGGCTTGGCACACTTTCGGGCTTGGCTTCACGAAACCCACGCGTCATCCTGCACCGCGTCACTTAGCTTGCTTCCATCTCATGTCTAACACGCCGGAAATGACACCTCGCGCTGAAAGAGGCAATCATCTCAGGAACCGATCCCAGCCTAAGACAGCACCCAATGAGGCGCGTCGAATGATCCCACTACGTTCTCACGATGATAGTCTGAGCGGCTCATCGCGTATTCCTCGTGGCAACCGGGGAGTAACATTTTTCAGCCTCATCGGGGCTTTTATTGGTAGCCAGAGCCGATTGTGAATGGTCAATTGGTTTCCATGTTCAGGCCAGTGTCTTTTAGACACCCAATTGGGATTTGACGGCCATCATGCTATTTCCGACTGACGCGAGAGTCGGCATACCAACACATCTGTATAGATTTACATACCGGCTTTGCCCAAGCATCTCTCTTTCGAGACTCTAACACGTGTGTGTATTGCATTTCGACTCGCTCTGAGCCTTACACCATCGAGACTTTCATTGATCACCCTCTCTTGTAGGTTCCAACTTTGATAACTCACCCAATAGACTTTAGATTTTTGGCTTTTCGCGACGATACCCCATAGACTACTCGAAGAGACAAGAAGGCGCAACACGACACACATCATCTGGCCTTTGCTGTATTCATTACAACAAACAATTAATATCATAGGAAGTCCAACGGCGCCAAAAGTCAATACCTGCTAATGCCAATAAACAGTTAACCAATACACTTCCTACTGACCGAAATGGGTTCAGTCTCTGGAATTGATGCTGTTTGGGCATGGAATGAGCATGTTCCTACATTCATCGACGAGACCGTGAGCGACCTTGTTCACAAACAGGTCAAGCTGCGACCAGATGCGCTCGCAGTCGATGCCCACGATGGCACCTGGACATATGCAGAGCTTGATGCTACAGCGAATCGTGTTGCTCATTACCTGTGCGACTTGGGTGTTGGACCCGAGGACGTTGTACCACTGTGCTTTGAGAAGTCACGGTGGGCGATTGTCGCCATCCTTGCAGTTCTGAAGACCGGAGCTGCATTTGTTTTCTTGGATCCCTCACACCCAGTGGACCGGAGGCAGTACATTACTTCGGAAGTTGAAGCCAAAGTGATCATCTGCTCTCCATCCCAAATACATCTCTACGAGTCCGTATGTCCGCCTACATTCATGCTTAGCGAGGACAGCCTGGGGAGCCTACCCGAGCAGGAAGTGGCCCCAAGGACCTCAGCCGCGCCTACCAACCTCCTGTACGTGATCTTCACGTCCGGGTCTACCGGCAACCCGAAGGGTTGTCTCATCGAGAACCGTGCATTCCTCAGCGGCTCATTACGGCACGCCGAACGTGCTGCTATCGACCACACTACGCGCATATTACAGCTCGCATCCTACAGCTTTGATGTTAGCATGCTCGAGATCCTCACTGCCCTGGTTCACGGCTCATGCATTTGTACGCCGGACATGGCATTGATGGCCAATGGCCCCGCCTATATCGTCAACGAATATAAAATAACCTGGACGTTCATGACACCTTCGCTGGTCAAGCTCATGACGCCAAACATGGTTCCAACCCTCAAAACATTAGCTCTGGGTGGAGAGCCACTTTCGAAGAACGACGTTGAGACATGGGCAGGCGAGCTTCAGCTCATCAACGGCTACGGACCCAGCGAGTGCTCTGTTGCAGCGACCGGAAACACTGACATGACCACTGATACCGATCCTGCAAATATCGGCTTCCCAGTCGGAGGCATCTGCTGGATCGTGGATGCCGAGGACCACGATGTATTACTAGCTCCTGGTGAAGTAGGCGAACTTCTCATCGAAGGACCCATTCTCGCCCGTGGATATCTCAAGAACAAGGAGAAAACTGATGAGGTGTTCGTCGAGCGGCCTGCTTGGGGTCCTACAACGAAGACAGGAGAAGACAGGAGGTTCTACAAGACTGGCGATCTC
Source organism: Parastagonospora avenae f. sp. tritici 18332-5 (assembly GCA_022559985.1). Classification (NCBI taxonomy): domain Eukaryota; kingdom Fungi; phylum Ascomycota; class Dothideomycetes; order Pleosporales; family Phaeosphaeriaceae; genus Parastagonospora; species Parastagonospora avenae. The sequence goes on from JAFJTR010000031.1 coordinate 218,034, forward strand.
GCGAAATATTTGCCTGATGGTTCCATCTGCTTTGTCGGACGAAAGGACACTCAGGTGAAACTGCGCGGCCTCCGTATTGAGCTGGGCGAGATCGAGCACAACATCGGCACGCATCCACAGGTCAGACATCAAATGGTCATTCTGCCAAAGAAAGGCTCATTCGCCAACCGCCTGGTAGCGCTTGTATCGCTCCAGGACTTCTTAGTCGAAAGTTACGACGCTGTCGAGTCGACAGTCTACCTCCACGAAGATCTTCACAGTGATGAGATCAAGCCTTACCTGGAATCTATTCGGCAAGGTTTGGCATCCAAAGTTCCCGAATACATGGTCCCGGAAACCTGGATTGTTCTCGAACGATTTCCCCTCCTGCTCTCTGGAAAGCTCAACCGCTCCTTAGTCAGCAAGTGGGTCGCCGAAGCAGACAGCGAACTTTATAAACAAGTCGTTGACATTGACTTCGAGGAGGTGCTTGACGCGGATACACTGGGAGGCAGCGAGGAAAAGCTACGCGACATCATTGCAGCTGTTCTCAACTTGCCTCCTTCGAGTGTCAGTCTCTCTAAGTCTTTCCTCAGCTTGGGCGGTGACAGCATCACTGCAATGCAGGTCATGTCTCGCTGTCGTGCTGCTGGACTTGCCGTTAGCGTCAAAGATATACTTCGAAGCAAGTCAGTGACTGAGCTTACGCTATCTGTGAAGTCTGCGAATGAGACTTCATATTCTACCGACGAGATTTTCGACAAACCATTCGATCTATCGCCTGTGCAGCGCATGTACTTCGATATTGCTCCTACTGAAATCGATGATGCTCGGCAAACTCGGTTCAACCAAAGCTTCTTCCTCAGGATCCAACGACCAGTATTGGAGCTGAGCGTTGCAAAGGCCCTTCAGGCTGTCGTTACCCAACACTCCATGCTTCGCGTGAGGTTCGTTAAGGATGGCGAAAAGTGGATGCAAATCATCCCTTCTAAGGTTGAAGACACGTTCAGCTTCGCAGCCTTCGACATTGATTCGGTCAATGATGCACACCCCATCATGGCCGAGACACAGACTTCGTTGGACACTCGCAATGGTCCGATATTCGCCGTTGTGTTGTTCAACACCTCCGCTGATGGCCAGTATCTTTTCCTTGTCGCCCACCATGTTATGATCGACTTGGTTTCATGGCGTGTCATCCTTCGTGACATTGAAGAATTTCTGACAACTGGCTTGCTGACTGCGGCGAAGCCAATCCCTTTCCAGAACTGGCTCAGCTTGCAAGCAGAGCATGCACGCGCCACGGATATCGCCAGCGTTTTGCCTTACGAAATTCCCACACCTGATTTTGACTACTGGAACATGTCCAGCAAGCCCAATCGCATGTGCGATACTGAGGAAGCTGTCATAAAACTCGACCTGATACAGACCAAGGAACTACTGGAAGGTTCGTGCCACGCGGCGTACAACACAGAACCTATCGACGTCCTGCTTGCATCTATCGTTTACTCGTTCAACCAAACTTTCAGTGATCGCGCAGTACCGGCGTTGTTTAGGGAAGGCCACGGCCGCGAACCTTGGGATGATGATCTGGATGTATCCGGAACCGTCGGATGGTTCACGACTATGTACCCTTTGCATGTCGAGATGCAGCAGCGTTTTGGCATTCTAGATGTCATCAAACGAGCCAAAGATGTACGACATAGTGTGCCTGCCAATGGTCGGCCATACTTTGCATCGCGTTACCTCACCGATGCAGGTATTGCGAAGTTCGGCGGACATGACCATGTGGAGCTGTCGTTTGATTATCTTGGTCTATACCAGCAAATGGAGCGTGCAGACGCCCTACTCACACAAGTTCCCGGATACCAGGCTATCTTTGAGGATGTAGGGAAGGAGTCACCGCGCTTCGCACTCGTTGAGATCACTGCAGAAGTGCTTCAGGGACATATGCAGCTTCTCTTTGTGTTCAACAAGCAGATGAAACACCAAGAGCAGATCCACTTGTGGATGCGCAATGCCCAGGCTTGCATTTCTGATGCTCTTGCGCAACTTCAGGACCACAAGGAAGAACGAACCCTTTCCGACTTTCCGCTGCTGGAGCTGAGCTATGAGGACCTGGATTCACTTGTTTCTACAAAGATGCCTGAAATTGGTATCTCAGACATCGCTCGCGTCGAAAGCGTGTACCCCTCTTCTCCTATGCAGCACGGTTTGCTCATCAGCCAGGTTCGGGGAGGATCGCAAGGTGCTTACGAGTACAACCATACACTCAAAGTTGAGACCCGTAATAATTCTGATGTCCTGAACATTGGCGCTCTGGAATCTGCATGGAACCAGGTTGTTCAACGCCACTCATCTCTACGAACAGTATTCATTGAGAGCGTCAGTCACGCGGGACTGTACGACCAGGTCATCCTCAAGGCCATTGATCCGAGGATACACAGCCAGGAGTGCTCAGAACTGGAGGTTGAGCAGGTGTTTGACAGTCGTGGTAAGCTCGCCTTCCGTCCTGGCGAGACACTACATCGCTTCACTATCTGTCACGTATCCTCAACAACGGCTGTATGCAAACTGGAGATCAACCACGCCATTATTGATGGTGCTTCCATCGCCAACATCATGGGCGACTTCATCCTAGCGTACGATGGCCGTATGCTCAACCGTCCCGGGTTTGCGTTCGAGGACTACATCAAGCATGTTCTTGACCGCCCCCTTGGTCTTGCTGCCAATTTCTGGCGACAGTATCTTCTGGACGTCAACCCTAGTTTCTTCCCTCTTATGGCGCATTGGGAGGACGCTGTTGACCCAGCCCGCAAGCTAAAGACGGCCACCATCGATGTTGGCATCTCTGCCACAGAATTGACAGCTTTCTGCGATATGAAGAACGTCACTCTTGTCAACGTCTTCCAACTTGCGTGGGGCCTGGTTCTGAAGCAGTACATCGGTACCGAGGATGTCTGCTTTGGCTACTTGTCCTCTGGACGCGACGCTCCGCTCGAGGGCATCGAGCAAGGAGTTGGTGCATTTATCACCATGCTAGTCAGTCGTATGGTTCTTGATGACACATTGGTCATGAATGATGCGCTTTTGAGAGTCGCTGATGACCTGTTGAGGACCCTGCCAAATCAGCACTGCGGACTCGCCGAAATCCACCACGCCCTCAAACTAGGCAGCCAGCCACTGTTCAACACAATCATCTCTTTCCATCGCGAGACGGGCCATGAGCTGATCACCGACTCGAGCATCACAGTGGAAGCTATCAAAGGCTACGACCCCACTGAGTATGCTCTGTCGCTAGATGTGGGTGTTACAGAGTCAAAGGTAGACGTGACACTCCAATTCTGGACGTCTGAATTCACGGCTGCACAAGCTCAAAATATCGGCGCGACCCTCAGCGAAGCCCTGAAGGCTATAATCTACCAGTCGTCCAAGCGAATCGGTGAAGTCGACCTTGTCTCTTCTTTACACATCCAACAAATGCGCAAAATCACCGCAGTGTACCCACAGTACGTCAATGAGTGTGTTCATCACGCGATTGAAGCCCAAGCATATGCCACGCCTGAGGCTGAAGCGATCTGCTCGTACCAGGGTAGTTGGACATACAAGGAGCTCAATGAGCAAGCTAATCTCCTTGCGCATCATCTCGTCTCTCTTGGTGTCGGTCCTGAGACTATTGTCCCGTATGTGTTCGAAAAGAGCGCATGGGCGATCGTCTCGATCCTCGCTATTCTCAAGGCGGGTGCCGCAGGGGTTGCATTCGATCCCAATCACCCTATCGAACGTATCGAGAGTCTCATCGAGCAGACGGAGTCATCCATCATCCTTACATCGACTCAAAATGCTGCTTTGTTCAAAAACACAGCCAACCTAGAGGCAGTCATCGTCGTCGATCAGGCTTCCATCTTTAAGCTTCCTATTGCTACTGGACCAGCGTGTGCCACTGTTCGACCGGAAAATGCGTGCTTCGTTGTCTTCACCAGCGGAACCACGGGCAAACCCAAGGGTATAGTCTTGGAGCACAGGAACATGCGAACGTGCAGCACCTCAATGGGACCGGTACTCGACTTTGGGCCACACACCCGTGCACTGCAATTCGCAGCCTACAACTTTGATGTCAGCTTGCAAGACATCGCAACCACACTACAGTTTGGTGGCACTATCTGTGTCATCTCCGACGAGGAACGCATGAATGATCTGGCTGGTGGCATCAATCGCACTCAAGCGAACTGGGCCGATCTCACTGCCACTGTCAGCGGTATGCTGAATCCCAAGGACGTGCCATCTATGCGACGCCTGAACAACGGAGGAGAGCCTCTCAACCGCGATGTCATCGAAACTTGGGCAGATCACGTCCAGCTTCACAACCTGTATGGTCCTGCCGAGACTACCGTGAACCAGACCGGTAGTGTTCGCTTGTGTCGCACTTCACCGGCTTCGAATATTGGACCTGCATTTGGTACACACGTGTGGATTGCGAACGACCAAGACCACAACCGACTTGTTCCGATGGGTTGTGCTGGCGAGATTCTGATTGAAGGACCATTGCTGGCACGTGGCTACCTCAACGAGCCCGAGAAGACCGCAGCGGCGTTCATCGAGAACCCGGCATGGGTTGCGGATTTCCCGGACGCCAATGCTCTGTTACCTCGACGCTTCTACAAGAGTGGTGACATTGGTTGCCTCAATACCGATGGAAGCATCACAATTGTTGGTCGCCGCGATGCACAGGTGAAGATTAATGGTCAGCGCGTAGAACTTGACGAGATCATGTACCAAGCCCAGCTTTTGCTACCCGAAGGCTACTCCATTGTTGTCGATGCAGTGGCCATTGAAGAGCACACCAAGAGTAAGACAATCGTAGGCTTTGTCACTAACCCAGTATTTGCCAAGCACAAGAAGTCCGCCGAAGCGTCGACATTTGAGATTGATGAAGACTTGCGACGCGTTCTCAAAGATCTTCAGAGCTCGCTCGCTAAGGTTCTGCCTTTCTACATGATCCCCTCACTCTTCGTCCCGGTGTTCAACATCCCGTACACGACTTCCGGAAAGCTTGCGCGCCCGGTTCTGAGACAGATTGTAACAAGCTTCACCGTGGCGCAGGTGTCGCATTATATGCTACGCTCTGCCTCTGCTGATCGGCCTCGCACAGTCATGGAGCAGATTCTTCAGACCCTCTTCGCCGAAATTCTCAGCCTTGATCCCGCCACCATCAACCGCGACGATAACTTCTTCGGGCTCGGCGGTGACAGCGTTGGTGGAATGAAGATGGTCGCCTCTGCTCGGAAGCATGACGTATATCACCCTTTTGTTCTGAACTTCTGATTTGCTAACCCCTACTTAGGTTGTTATTCGTGTTGCTGACATCTTCAAATATCCGGTACTGAGCGAGTTAGCCAAAGCAGTAGAAGAAACTCAAAATTCTGCTTCTTATGCAACTGAAGTTGAGGCTTTTGCACTGATTGAGGAACAAGCGAAGACGTCTATATTAGCAGCGGCTGCAGCTCAATGCAACGCTAATATTGCTGATATCGAGGATATCTATCCTACCTCAGCTTTGCAGGAAGGTATGATGGCCCTGGGTCTGAGGAAAGAAGGTGCCTACATTGCGCAGAAGGTCTTCCGCCTACCCCAAGACTTCGATCTTTCTCGTTTCCAAGACGCTTGGAAAACGGTCATCGACAGGGAAGCGATATTGCGCACCAGGATTGTCTCATCGAGCGTAGGCGACCTCCAGGTGATCATGAAAGCTCCAACAATCTGGCAGACAGCCACAGATCTAGAATCGTTCCTCGCTAAAGATCAGGGTACTGCCTTCAAGTACGGGGACCCGCTCATGCGTCTCGCTTCAATTGGAGAAGAATACTTTGTTTGGACCGCCCATCACGCAATCTACGATGGATGGTCGCTTGCACTCCTGTTCGAGAAGATTGGTCAGGCCTACAATGGAGCAGAAGTGGCATCTTCTACGCCATACAGGAACTTTATTGGTCGCCTAAACGACACCACCGAATCTGCCAATGTCGACTTTTGGAAACAGCAATTCACCACTTCTGGAAGCTTCCCTACTAGCTATCCTGAGGTCGGCCTCGGCTACACCGCCGCCGCGAAGAAGACAATCACGATCCAAAGCTCGGCTCCCCAGCCTTCTTCAGCCATCCTGCCATCAACAATCAAACGTGCTGCATGGGCTTTAACGGTCGCAACTTACGCCGACTCTGAAGATGTGGTCTTTGCACAGACATTGGCTGGCCGCAACTTGGCGCTTGACGGAATTGATAACATGATGGGTCCTACGATTACCACTGTCCCCGTTCGCATCACTGTCCCAAAGGAAGGCATAACAGTCAAGGATCTCCTGCAGTCTGTGCAGGATCAGTCAGTCGCTACCATTGATTACGAACACTTCGGCCTTCAGAATATTCGAGACGTCAGCAACGAGTCGCGTACGACGATCGATTCCATCACCAACCTGTTCGTGATACAGCCGGCTGAGGACAGCTCGGATACTGTTCTGGATCTGGAGGCAGTTCCACGCGCGGAGGAAAACTTTGACACCTTCCCACTCGTCGTGCTCTGCAACCTTGGAAAAGACAACGATTTCACCCTCGAAGCTATGTACGATGGATCTATCATACCGACCGAACAGATGACACGCATGCTGCACCAGTACGAACATTTTGTCAAGGAGCTTTCACGGGACTTTGAGCGCCCGATCGAAAAGATCAGCTTGCTCAACAGCTACGACTTAAAAGACGTGACCACATGGAATGCCGAATTGCCTGCTGGCATCGATGCTCGCATACCTGATCTCATCGCCCAGAACGTTGCGACACGTCCGAATGCACAAGCTGTCTGCGCTTGGGATGGAAGCCTGACTTATCGCGAGCTGGACGTCATCACTTCCAAGCTTGCGAATCACCTGACTACACTTGGCGTTGGCCCAGAAATCCGGGTCGGTTTGTGTTTCGACAAGTCCATGTGGAACATTGTTTCCATGTTCGCAGTGATGCGGACAGGTGGTGTCTGCGTTCAGCTTCTACCGAACTACCCCATGCCGCGGATGCTCAGCATCCTGGAAGACATCGAAGCTGATGTTGTCCTGGTATCGCCCCAACATGCTGGACTGTTCGAAGGTGTCGTCTCGAACATTTTGGCCATCGATCAAGCCTTCATTGGCACGTTCCCTGCCAGCTACAGCAGCTTCATTGCGCCAAAGTACTCGCCCGACAACGCTGCTTTCATAGTATTCACGTCTGGTTCAACCGGCAAACCCAAGGGTGTGATCATTGAGCATCGTGGTTTCTGCACGATGGCGCACTGCCAGCTTCCTCAAATTCTCTTGGAGCCCGACTCGCGAGTACTACAATTCGCAACACATACCTTCGATATCTGTCTATTCGAGTCCTTTGCGCCACTCGTGAAGGGTGCTTGTGTCTGTGTTCCAAGCGAGTATGACAGGATGAACAACTTAGTCAGCGCCATCAACTCACTCAACGTTGACTGGATCATCATGGTCTCCACGGTAGCTGACACTTTTCATCCAGACCAAGTACCAGGTCTCAAGAGCATCATTTTGGGTGGCGAGCCACTTCGTGCCGACATTCATGCACGCTGGGCGCCGCGCGTCAATCTCTTCAATGACTACGGCCCAGCAGAGTGCTCAATATTAGCTGTCATGACCCGTTCTCATCTCGATACCCCATGCAGCATGATTGGAAAGGCTCAAGGTGGTCGCTCTTGGGTCGTTGAAAAGACTGATCACAACCGCCTGGTTCCTGTTGGCTGCGTTGGAGAACTGCTGATTGAAGGCCCACTGCTCGCTCGCGGGTACCTCAAGAATCCTACCAAGACAAATGAGTCATACATCTATGATCCTACTTGGGCAACGCAGATCTCACCAAAGCCGACTCGATTGTACAAGACTGGCGACTTGGTCCGGTATGTGCAAGATGGCAACATGCTTTGTCTGGGTCGCAAGGACACGCAGATCAAGATTCGGGGTCTTCGTGTCGAGCTCGGCGAAATCGAACATCATGTCAAGACCAGCGCGTTCGGTACAAAAAAGCAGGCCGTGGAGAAGATCCTTCTTGAAGGTGACATTGACAAGGCCGCACTTGCCGCCTTTGTGGTTCCTTCTGTAGAGGACGTCAATGAGGGCGACGATGAAGTCTTGCCCCTTACTTCGGCTCTGCACAGCAGATTCCTTCAGCTCAAGGAGCACATTGCACAGTCCCTGTCTTCCTACATGGTTCCATCCTTGTACATCCCACTTCGAAAAATGCCGGAGACGCAGACCAATAAAATCGATCGCAACGCTCTGAAGCGCATTGGTGCTTCTTTGACTCTCGACCAGATCCAACAATATTCTCTGGGTGAGGAGGAGGACCTCGCAAATAAACGTGCACCAGCAACACCAATGGAAGTTGCTCTCCAGGGACTCTGGGCTGAGCTTCTTCGTGTCGACATCACATCCATCGGCGCGGATGACAGCTTCTTCAGCAAGGGCGGAGACAGCATCAAAGCCATGCGGCTAACTTCACTTGCTCGCTCGAACGGCATGAACCTCATCGTGGCCGATATCTTCAAGAATCCTGTACTTTGCAACATGGCGAAGTGTGCTAGCACAGAAACTCAGGAAGCTACAGCTAGCGTTAAGCCTTTTGCTCTCGTCTCTTCCGAGGAGGACTTGATCGAAGATGCCGCAGCGGTGTGCAATGTCTCAAAAGACGATATTGAAGACATTTACCCTTGCACGCCATTGCAGGAAGGTCTCATGGAGCTCGCGACTCAACAACAAGGTGCTTACACTGCGCAAAGAGTGTTCAGAATCGCGGCCAGCATTGACCTTGATCGTTTCAAGAGCGCTTGGGGCCAGTTGTTGGCTTTGCACCCAATCTTGCGCACCCGCATCATTTTGTCAAAGTCTTCTGGTGCCATGCAAGTCGTGCTCAAGAACGGCCTTGAATGGCAGCCCGAAATTGCGCTACCTGACTACCTAGCACAGGACAAGGCTACATTCGTCAAGTATGGAAGCCCACTTGCGCGGTATGCTATGGATACTGAGCATACCCACTTTATATGGACCGTTCATCATGCTCTGTATGATGGACACACCGCTATTAGCTTGATGGAACAACTAGAGAATCTGTACAACAATCAGCAGATTCAGGCAGCACCTGGCTACAACCGATTCATCAAGATGATTACTGAGGTCGACACAGAGGAGTGTGCAGTCTTCTGGAAGAAGCAGCTTGGTCAAGCCACGGCGAACAGCTTCCCAACCATACTAGACGCAACATATCAACCGACCCCAGACTCCGAAGTCATACGCACTATCGCAGTCGCACGCGACACAAGCAAGGGATTCATGCTTTCGACAATTCTTCGCGCTGCATGGGCCATCGTGACTAGCCGCTTGCTCGGATCTGAGGATGTCGCATTCGCAGCCACCAACTCTGGACGTAACGCCGCAGTTCAAGACATCGAAAACATCGTTGGGCCTACGATCACGACAGTTCCGATCCAGCTGCAGGTCAACTCTACTGCTAGTATCGCAAGTTTCCTCGCCACTGTTCAACAGCAATCGACGGAAATGATTCCATACGAGCATGCTGGGCTCCAGAGTGTTTATGCAATGGCTGGACAGAAACTGAACCTCAAAAACTTGCTTGTCATTCAACAGGCATTTGGCGAAATCAGGGAAAGCTCAATCATGGAAGAAGTCTTAGACAAAGGTCTTCTTCGTGGCTTCCATATCTACGCTGCAGTAGTGGAGTGTATTGTCACTGGCGACGACAGCGTCAATGTTGAGCTGCAATTCGACAGCAACATTATCCAAAGCGCCTCAGCGACGACCATCCTAGAGCAGTTCGAGTGCGTTATTCAACAGCTCGTCGACGCTTCCGAAACCACACCACTCAAGGACGTTAGTATGATGACGCCGGCGCACTACCAGCAGATGATTGAATGGAATAACCGTGTGGACATTCAAGAAGTCCATGATTGCGTACACAACATTTTCCGGGAACAAGCCAAGATCCGTCCAGATGCTACTGCGGTTACCTCATGGGATGGGGAGATCACCTACAGACAACTTGACGGGCTGTCTGACAAGCTGGCTTCTCATCTCGTTGAGAAAGGCGTGAAGCCAGAGTATCTTGTGCCCATGTGCTTCGACAAGAGTATGTACACAGTCATTACCATGATGGCTACGTTGAAAGCCGGTGGCGCTACTGTACATCTCGGCAAGAACTCACCTATCGATCGCATGGCTGAGATCATTGGCCAAACCGGTGCTACCTTCGTGCTTACGGACAACATACATGCACACAAGTTCGAGGGGGTCATAGAGACAGTTATCGTGGACCAGAGGCTTCTCGACTCGTTGACCTCCACAGCTACTCTGCCCACAGTTTCGCCTAACGACCCCGCCTTTGTCTTGTTCACTTCTGGTTCGACTGGAAAGCCAAAGGGCGTAGTCGGTGAACATGCCTCCATGTGCACAAGTTCGAGAGCTCATGGAACCAACCGCAAAGTCGGGCCTTGGACTAGACTCTTCCAATTCGCTGCTTACACCTTCGACGTCTCGATCGCAGACATCTTCACAACTTTACAGCGTGGCGGATGCATTTGCGTGCCATCCGAAGACGAGCGCATCAACGACATTCCAGGTGCTATCCGTCGCATGAACTGCGACTACGCTTTCTTGACACCAACGGTTGCAGCTATGCTGGAGCCAAAGGACGTGCCGACACTCAAGAAGCTCATTCTAGGTGGCGAGGCTGCTGCGCGAGACACTGTCCGACGATGGGCACCTGCATTGGATCTCGTTTTCTCGTATGGTATGACAGAATGTGGTATCCATTGCGTTGACGCAGATCCCAAATCCCCTGAAACCGACCCAGCAGATGTCGGCAGACCAAGTGGTTGCCACATGTGGATCGTCGATGCCGAAGACCACAACAAGCTTGCTCCCCTAGGCGCCACCGGAGAGCTCGTTATTGAAGGCAAGGTGGTGTCACGTGGTTATCTTGGCGACGAGGCAAAGACTGCCACTGCTTTCATCATCGACCCAACGTGGTCTCGCGGTAGTGGTAAACCCCGGCGCATATACAAGACCGGAGATTTGTTCAAATATGGTCCAGAGGGACAACTCCTCTGCTGTGGCCGCAAGGATTTCCAGGTCAAGCATCATGGACAACGCATCGAGCTTGCCGAGATCGAAGCCAATATTCTCGCTGATCCGCGCGTCAACCAAGCTGTCGTACTTTTGCCCAAGGCTGGCAATCTCCAGAAGAAGCTCGTCGCAGTCCTCTCGCTGGAGTCTTTGTCGCAGACTCTTGGCCCTGACACTCAACTAAACCTCGTCACCGGCCTCGCCAAGGGTGTCGCAGATGTTCAGACCGCAGCAGTACGCAGCTATGTTGCCACTAAGGTCCCTGACTACATGGTACCTGCAGTCTGGATCGTCGTCCAGGCCCTTCCACTCACACCAAACAATAAGATGGACCGTGTTACCGTAACAAAATGGTTAGTAGAGATGGAACAGGAAACGTACGAGCTGGTGGTCGGCAGCGATGAAGAGAAGGAGGGAGGCGCACCAGCTACAGAGCAGCAGAAGCGTGTACACGACATTTTGTGCGAAGTACTGGGTCTGCCGAAGATTAACATGAATCGGTCTTTCCTTGATTTGGGTGGAGACTCGATTGCGGCTATGAACTTAAGATCGAAGTGCCAGGCTTCTGGCATTCTGCTTTCCGTGAAGGATATCCTGGTGTGCGAAAGCATATCGCATCTCGTGCTTGAGGCGAAGTTTGGAGGATCTGAGGAAAAGGAGGAAAATGTTGGGAAGTCTTTTGCGCTTACAGCCTGGCAGAATGCGTTGCTTGAGCAAGACATTGAAGCTCAAAAGATCATGTTGCCTTTGGCGGCAAGGACAACCGTCCCCAAGCTCGTCCGAGCTATCGAGGCTATCGTGCAGCAGCATCCGATGCTTCGTGCACGCTTTCAACGCGATGCCGAGGGTACCTGGAGCCAGATCATCACCAAGGAACTCGTGACAAGCTACAAGTTTGACGCACAAGCCCTTAGCACTGCCACTGACGTCAGGGCCTTCTTGGCTGCCATGCAGCCTGAGCTGAATATTGAGACCGGCCCACTGCTCTCGGTACATCTATTCGATCTCACGGAAGAGTCGACACAGCAAGCTCTGACACTCACCATCCATCCAGTGATTGCCGATGCAGCTTCCGTGCGCATGATTCTTCAGGATATTCGCGAATTGTTACAAGGCAATATGATGTCAATTCAGACTGACATGTCTTTCCAGTCATTGATCTCCAAGGACACCCCGGCCATTGCAGTTGGAGCACCAACGGTCGATTTGACCCGCTGGGGCATCGGCAACAAAAAGATGCTTACCAGAAACCCGGCGAAGAACTCGATCACTCTGCCTTCCGGTATCACTTCTTCCCTGCTTGGCACCGCCAACAAGGCACTCTCTACACAGCCGATCGACATCTTGGTTGCTGTTCTCTCCAAGATTTGGATTACTGTTTTTGGCCGTACTGCTTCCATGGCAGTTAAGGACGGTTCCAGGACAAACCGCGTTGTAGGGCAATTTGACCGAGTCCGACAGCTGCAAGAGACCACAACCGATGAGCTTGTCCAACTTCTCAGCGAAATCAAGGATGATCGCATTTTTGAGTACATGAGCTCACCGTTGACTACTAGCCTACCTGAAGTTGTGGAAATGCTCATTGAGTCCATTGACCACAGTTCTTTCGGTAGCGGCGAATATCTCAACCGTCCATCGATTCACATACCGGCAGTACTCACCGTTTCGGCGCTAGTTGCGAACGGCGAAATCACGATCATGTTTACCTACAGCTCTGATCTTCTGCAGCAAGAGACTCTCGCCTCCTTCATCAGCGTCTTTGAGCAGACCATCCCGACCGTTGCAATGACGCTGTCCGACATGGCGCGCAAGCCTACATTGGCTGACTTCCCTTTGCTTGACATGGAGTATCCTGACCTTCCAGCTCTGGAGAAACACTTTGCCGACATCAACGTGTCGTACTCGAATGTCGAAGCAATCGTGCCTTGCACGCCTCTTCAGCAGCGCATGCTCAACGCCCAGAAAGAGCTCGATGGAGCTTGGCAGTCCGACAGTGCGCACAAGATCACCTCATGCGGACAACTTGAAAACGACATTGTGCGCATACAGCAAGCTTGGCAGCAGGTCGTCGCTCGCCACGAAGCTATGAGAACCATCTTCATTCCAAGCGTGACACGCTCCTTCGGGTCCGATCAGCTCATCCTCAAGTCGTACCAACCCGTCGTCGACGTGATCGAATGCGACGAAGCCAACATCCAGCGCATCATCGCTAATCATCATACGGTCGTGCATTCAGGCTACAGGCCGCATGTTGGCTTCACGCTCTTCAGAACCCCATCAGCTTTGTACTCCAAGATCGAGCTCAGCCATACAATGCACGATGGCATGTCTATTCGAAATATCTTCCACGACCTTGTCCTTGCTTATCAGGAATCCTTGCCACAAGGACCTGCGGCTGGCTTCCGCGAGTACGTCAACTGGGTCGCCCACCAAGACCTAATTGCTTCCGAAGAATTCTGGGATGAGTACCTCAAGGATGTCTCGCCTTGTCATATTCCACGCAAGGCCGATGACACATTTGAGAAGCGCAGCAACGTTTTGACTCCAGTCCAAATCCAGATCGACCTCGCTTCTGACACAATCAACACTGTGTGCCGCAAACACAAGGTCACTTCCGCCACTCTCTTCCAAGCTGCATGGGTCTTGGTTCTACGCATATTCGCGGAACAAGACGACGTCCTCTTTGGATACCTCACCGCCAATCGCGAGCTCAACATTCCTGGTATCGATGGACTTGTCGGTCCTTTCATCAACATGCTGGCTTGTCGCATCAATGTCAACTCTGACGACAAAATCACTGAGGTGTTGAGGCGAACGCACGACTCTTTCTTGTCGATGCTTGAACACCAGCATTCGTTCGTATCGTCTGCTTCCGCGAAAGAATCTCTAGATGGCGAACGGCCTTTCAATACTTGTATGAGTATCGAGTACGCCACTGGGGCTGGTCAAATATCATCTGCCACCGATGAAGCCCAGATCCCGAGCTTGTCATTCGAGTCGGTTCATGAGTCCAGGGCGCCAGAGTTTGAAGTCGCGCTTGGTGTGCTGGTTGGTGACAGGAACGTCAAGGTGCAGTTGGGCTACCATGCGGGTGTTGTGGAGGAGTCTATGATGGATAAACTCGCTCGCATGTATGGAAATGTGGTGAAGGAGATGGTTGAGGGAGACGGTCTCGGCGGAGAGGTGCGAGACCTGAAGGCTCTTACTGCATGAGCATGATGGATTGCAGGTGCAGCGAACAGTTTCTTCATTTTTTTTGTATAGGATTCGTTTCTAATTAGGAGCCGGTGCTTTTATTGCTCTGGAGTTGGAGCTTTTCATATGTTGATTGACTGTGGCGTTGGTGAGGGTTTTCCTTTATCTGTAGCTATAGTCTTTCGCAGTATATAGCAAAATTCTTCCATAGTCACGCCTCTTCTATGAATCTATGCCTGATGCAATACCTCGTGCCCATAGCCGAAGATTCCCGCTTATACTAATACATTCGTTTTTGTCCAAGTCCTGTCCGCTCCTTCCTCAAGCGCTTGCATCTCTAGTCTTTCTTCAAATCAACAGGGGTCTGAATCTGCACTGAGCCCACACTCTCGTCTTCATCCCGCTCTACTAAAAGTCTTTGCGACCTCTTATCAAGCTGTATCAGCGTTAGCCGATCTGGTCTCTCGCTATTTTTAGCTCGAATCATTTGTACGTACCCAATTGACCGCCCCAGTCGCGCCGAAAAACGCAAACACCACCACAATCATCGCAATATACCCAGATCGCCAATACGGTGCGTCACTGGAAGGGTATAGAACGATGCCCCAAAAGGTGTAAAGAATCGACTGCACCATACTCATAATATACAAAATGACTGATCGCGCAGCATCATCGCCCGTGCGCTGGCATATGACGCTAGCCCAGCCGTAGATAATCGGATTGACAATGTAGGAAGTGCCTGACAAGTAGAATGCGAAGAAGACACCACCTGTGGGTAGATTTGGTACGAGTAGCATTATCGAAACGACGAGTTGGAGACATCCAGCTAGAATGACCATTGGGATGCGGCGGTTCGAAATGTCGATTACATACCCAGCGCCGATGTTAGATACGATGGACACAGCTTGAATACCAAGCGGGTATGTGGTTGTCGCATATGAAGGGAAGTCGTTGATGTGGGCCTTCATCCAGAGGAGGAAGAGGCCTTGGAGGACGATTGCTTCGAGCGCGCAGCCGACGATCGAGTAGAATGTTAGTATGTACAAGTCTGGGGCTGCGAAGAGGCGCTTGACGAGGGACTTGAGGCTGATGTCGTGGCTCCAGTCTTTCTTTGGTGGCAGGCGGTCGATGGCGAGTTGGATTTCTTCTTTGCCGAGGTAAGGGGCGGTGGTGGCTTCGGGAAGATTGGGGAAGTATATCAGGCCGAAGATGCCGAAGGGGATTCCCATTGCGCCGTCTGGTAAAGTCAGTGAGTGTTGGTTTGGTAGAATGAGAGACTCACTGATGATGAAGACCCACTGCCAACCTTGAAGGGCTGTCTCGCCGCGCAGGCCTTCGTTCATGGCAGTCATCATGACTCCTGCAAACATGCTGCCTATCTGCCCGATGGCTGTGAAGATGGCAGTTCGCTTAGCTATCTCTGATGGTTTGCTACATGCGAGGTCAGACTCAAGTGCTTTCATGACTGCATTCTCACTTACTACCAAGATCCCAAGATGTATATCGTGCCGCTGTACAGACTCGATTCGAAGAAGCCTTGGAGGAACCGCACCACGCATAGCTGAGCATACGTCTTGCAAGCAGCAGAGCACATTGTTAGTCCTGACCAGACGAGGAGAGTGAATGGAAGCCAAAAGCGCGGTGCCACTTTCTGAATGATCAGCGCATGAGGAATTTGACCAACACAGCTCCTATCCCAAGTCAGATCAAAGCAATCTCTTCGGTCTTCGACATTCGATAACTAACCCTGCAGTAAACATAGCGATAAGGATGCTGTACTGGTTCCCAACCAGGTTGAGATGCTCTTTCAAGCCAGATACCTACATGGTCGCATTAGCCTTCTGGTCGCTAGTCTACACGAACAGTTACATAGTCTTACGTATGCATTGCTGAACGCCGAACGGTCTAGCCACCACATTAGCTCAAACTATACCGCAACGATCTGATTGGTCCAAACCCACCCAGATAATTGAAGAAGTACGCAGCGCACAAGTACGCCTACACATGTCAGTCCCGCATCACACGCTGCATCTGTCGCGCCTACTAGTATGAAAAAGTCTAAGTCTTCGTTAGCTGCGTGAACTGATAGGTCCGAGTCAATCCGGCATACCTAGTTTCCGAACCAGCCGCCTCTCCAGATCGGCCATGGTGGTGTTTAGTCGTGAGTACCCTTCGCGCTCGCGATGAAGAGCGAGACGCATCCTGCGCAATCGCTGAAGTGAATGCTTTGCCCAGGCTTGGTGATGGAGTCGTAGTGGAGCATTTACACCTTGATGGACACTAGCGAGCGAATCAGGGGCGGCGTTATGATAAGCAGTGTGGTTGGCGGGTGTGGCGGTTGGGGGTTTAATATTGAGACGGAGGAAGGTACCAGGAGGGTAGATGGTGGGATTTTCATTCCACGCGACGGACCGTATGGGGATGAATATGCGTTGGGGTGGTGCAAGATAGCTGAAGGTGTGAGATGGACAGGGGGGTTAAGAGAAGGGCCGCTTGAGGCGATTTGAGACAGTTTATGCTTACCAACAATTGGAACGTCAGTTGTGAAGCAGAAAGATGCATGGTAGATTTCGAGAGATGATTATGGGTTCCGGAAAAAACATGACAATTAGACTGATGAGAAAACGAGGTAGTAGACTGGGTTGAATAGTCCGCATATTTGAGACTTTGGCCCAGTAAAAGCAGGATGAAGTCGACGTCTCAAACCTACAGCAACAACAGCTTTGACTGCACAGATTGTTGCGATATCAGAACCAGCAAGTAGCCGGAGCTATTCAACGTATCACCAGACTTCTGTCGCAAGTGCAAGCCTTCGTGTACAGCTTTAGGATATAGCATGAGCTGCTAGTTGGCGTACTTCGCTTCCATCGTACCTGGCAATCCATGACTTTCAGTAGCTTGGACCAGACTAATTTGCTAGGTAGAAAGACTAACGCAGCGAGACAACTCCAAAAGCTCAGTTCAGGAAATTACCACTCCCGCCAATGAAAGCTGCAAATGACTCTAGTAATCCGCGAGAGAGGAGTATGATTAGGCTGACAATTAAGCTAGAGTTGTGTGAAACCTACACCTACACCTACACGACAAGCGGTCCGTTCCAATGCGCGTAGGACGTCGTCCCGTTTTTGCACCTGCGCAGACCAATCAACGCGCATGTGCAAGCTGGCACAAACAACACGATATTTGGGATTATTCTACTATACAAAGTCAACAAATTTACAATTCCCATTAGAAGGCACGAGAGTTGACCCAAGGCACAATCGATTCACCCAATTTGGTTCGAAACTCCAGTCTGTTGCCGACAATAGATCATGAGGCTGAGCATAAAACTTCACACCGCGAAGTCTCCTCCCGCGGGCTAAGAATTGCAGTGCAGCTGCACGTCCTGTTGTGGCAAATGACAAACCACTACCTCCCCTCTCCGAGGCTAACAATTGCAGTGCAACCCCGTCCAACTCTCAGATCGCCAAAATAGGCATCGTCTAACATGCACCTCCACAAGGATGCATGGACCTACCATACTTCATACCTATAAGTTATCGAACATCGTTTTCGAACTCTGCATCTTCAGTCGATCAGCGCGCACTTGCCGTCGCGAACGTATTGATATGCTGCGTGGCTTGGTAAAAAGAATACCAGAATAATCCTAAATATATAAATGGGGTAGTGTAATGGTCAGAGGCTGGTATGCACGCTGACTGGGTCTGCTTTGCTGAGAAGGTTGGTATATGCCGTGAAGATGTCAGCCCTACATGCATTGAAACACCCAGGACCTGCTGTGTTAGCACTCGCACAAATCCTAATCACGACAGAAACGCACACTTGAAGCTCAAGATAACTGAATGTTATTCGTCATTCAAAAACTAATCATTACCATTAAACCCGTTCCGGATCATGTTTTTTTCTAATGCTGACCAAAGTACTTTCCCTTGCCCTTGCCCCACTTGGGCTTAACAACAAATGCACCGCGATCAATCGTGTTGATGACAGTGTATCCGCTGGGGAACGTGAAATGGCTCCACGTGCCTGCATCCCACAACGCATCACCACCACCGGGCTTCATGTCGTCACCAGGGAATACGTCAAAGTAGGCAATCTCCTCGACCTTGCTGCCGTCGGGGAAGCGCGGGATGCTGCTGACGTCGAGGATGCGCAGGCCGGATTGGTAGTTGGATTGGAAAGCGAGGCCGTCGTGTACGAATTGGTTGTGGTCGACCATGCGGGTGGTGGCTTTGTAATAGCCGGAGACCTTGGGGGCTTCGAGGTTTTGAATGTCCCAGATGTATGTGACAGCGAAACCATCTTTGGCGGGTGATCCGACCGCAGTTCGGTTGGGATCAATCTGGCCCTCGTCGAGCTCGTCGTCCATGACGAGGTGGGTCTGCCAGTATTCATCGGTGACCCAGCCTTGGTGGGTGTACGAGGCGCCGACGTAGGGAGTGCGGGAGATGATTTTGCCAGCGCCGACACCCTTCTTGTTGGTGACGTCGTAGATGGTTAGGGTGTCCTCGTTGTAGCCGTAGCAAATGTCACGTCCCTGGAAATGATCAGAGGTGCACTAGACGAGATTCGGAAAATCGAGACTTACATAGTACTTCTTGTGGGGCCCGCGGTAGACAATACACTGAGCATCGTGGGTGTAGCCGTCCTGGGGTGCGCAACCCTCAACGTACGGCTTGGTGATGTCGTCGGTGTTGATGAAGATGGGGCCACCGGCGCAGGTGTCGTTGCGGCCAGGGCGTCCACCGCAGCCGAGAGCGACGACGTAGTTCTTCTCCTCGTTGGCACGGACAGTGTGGGAGCGTCCGGCAATACCCTGAGTAAGATTGACCCAGGCAATGTCCGTCTTGATGTCGAAGGTCTTTGGGCTCTTGGGGTCGAGCTTGAGGAGCTTCTTCATGTCGAAGAACTGGACACCGTGACCGATACCCTCGGAACCGATGACAAGAGTGTCCTTGAGGACTTGCATCTCGCGCCAGATGACAGAGTCGTTCTGTGCGGGAAGGCGACCAAGGTACTCGAGTTGACCCTTCTTGGTCACCTCGGCGAAAGCGGCACCGTAGGTCTGACCAATGGCGATGAACTCGCGGTTCTTGTAGGTCCATCCCCATGAACCAGAACCATCGCCGACAGGGTCGCCAAGCTCGGCGTGAGTCTTAAAGTCGTACATGTCGATGTTCTTACATTTGTAACTTTTACAAGTGTTAGCTCACGTCTAATTGGTCCCAGCAAATCATTGCTTACGTCTGATCGGCATCGCCCTTGACTGCCTCGACGCGACCGTTCTTGCACTCGATCTTGTCCTTGTTGGAGCGCTTCTTGTGGAAGTCAATCCACTTCTTGCTGTCGTATTCGCCAGCGTCGCGGTGCTTGGCCCATGCTGCCTCTTTCGCGGACATCATGAGGTCCATGACCTCGCCAGAGGCGTATTCGGCGTGTGTGAAGCCATGGGCAGAGGCCAGGGGCACAATGGCTGCTGTAGCGAGAGTAGACCACTTCATCTTTGCAAACGGTACTGCGGATTGTCGGGTTGGCAGATGATCCAGCAACCTGGGTGGAGGAGAGCGCACTTTATATGTCTTGTGCACCGACAGCACCAAGACCAAAGCACCGCATTGTTTGGTACAGTCGCGTGCGATGCCCCGGTTCGCCTTACAGTGGGAAGATGATCATCGACGTGAGACCTTCCTATCGTAGGTGGTACAGAGTCGAAGCATCTGTACCCAAGCCCCGTATCGAAGCATTAATGTTGGCAGTAGCATGTCAATAGCGCTGGGCATGTCTTGGGAGCGGCTTGGGACACGGAGGGATTCCAGCGGTGATTTGCTCTGTAAAGTGCTGGAAGCTTGGCGGCATTTCGACCTGCACTTCGAGAACAAGCTGCGGATCTTGCTTACCATGCAGCGGTGGTGGACAACGCGGGGCCAGCGACATGCACGACAGGCTTGATTGTCCGCCCGCCGGCGTGTGCGCTGATAGGCAGGTTGTTTATCCGTATCAGGAAGGTGCCAAGATATTGTAGGATTGCATCTGCGCCACAACGACAGAGCCGCGGGAGTTCGGAGCCGACACCATTGAGGTCATGAGGGATATTTGCTGCGCTCTGGTTGATTCGTAAGAGTAACACGGGTGTCGGTCGGAGGATGCGGAGTATCCTGGCTCGAATGTGATATTTTGCTGTGCATGTGATATAGGTATGAAGTGGGCAGGGGTTGATAGGAAGCGAGCAAGCATTGCAGACCTGGATATGCTTGTGCCTGGCAACCGCTTCAAGCCGGAGAACATGGTCGTTTGGTGGCAAGCAATTTTACCGTTGTTCCGTCCCTGGCGGAAGTACCAATTTGGCTAGAAGCCAGGGTCTTATCTTGGTGGAGCAGGTCCGATCGACGTAGCAGAGCTTGGAGACAGACTGTGACCAAAGTTGTTACATGACTCGCAGGAAGAACAGGCGTGATGTGAATACTGAGGTCAGACAGGAGACGGGAGCTGCGAAATCCGTGTGGTAAACACTGGATAAAAGTAGGGAGTACCGAACTATGATATAGTTGGCCGACTGTATTGGCACTGCAGTGTCTATACTGCTTGCGAATGAAATGAGCAGAATTGAGGCCGATAAGTACCAAGGCCAGCAGGGACTGAAGTTGGATGATTGGGCGGATGTAGGGGCGCTGCATATTGTGGAGACCTCCCAACTGGTGGCACGCGTTCACGTGAAGCCAGTCATGGTCCTGTCAACATCACTTCTCCACGTGCTTGCATCCGCTAATTTGTAGACAGTCGAGTACGGCGCACGTAGAGAGGGAAACGTGAACAGAACATTACACATGATGAGGTGGTGAGAAGTAGGTGCACACGTGAGATTGAGCGGTCCGCAGCCGTACGTATGTTCTCCGGCTCGGCTAAACATGCCCTGCCGAAGTTCGCGACAACTTCAAGACCAGCAGCTCCAATGCGAAATCAATCATCCCAGCAACAACACCCATCTCGACCAACATGAAGCTGTCGGAGGATGACCTGTACCGCACTTCAACCCAGTACAAGGCCTGGTCCTTCACCAAGGAACAAATTGCGGCGCAACGCCTGAAAACCAACCTCCAAGCCACCGAACGCGTCAAAGCAAATGTCGCGAGACAACGCGCGCAGCGCGCTCAGCAGACCGAGACGGATAGCATAGGCTCTGGAGTCGAGAATGGGAGCGGCGCTAACACCCCGCTTCCCGATCGGGGCAGCGATGTGAAGGAGGTGGATTGCTTGACAGCGGACGAGGAGTTGATGATAGTCGACGAATTCTGCGAGAGAGCACTACAGCTCGGAGCGCACTGCCAGTTTCCAATTGAAGTTACTGTACGAATGACCTCAATCGACCCTCTCAATTCAAAATACTGATATAGTTCAAGGCAACATGCATCCAATTCCTGCGCCGCTTCTACCTCTTCAACTCGCCCATGACATACCACGGCCAAAACATCTCCCGCACCGCCATGTTCCTCGCTTCCAAAGTCGAAGGCGCCATGCGCCCAATCGACCACTTCGCCACGAATTTTAAGAAGACGACGGCAGAGCAGATCCTCGCGCCTGAATACGTCATCGTCCAGGGCCTGCGCTTCAACTTCGATGTCAGACACCCGTTCCGCGCGTTAAAAGGCGGGCATCTGGAGCTCATAGAGATCGCGAAGGGAACATATGAGGGTCCGAATCATCTGGAAGAAGGCATGACGAGCGCAGACCTCAGTGCTAGGATGTTGAAGTTGCCGAACAAAAAAGGCCAGCCGTCCAACGCCACGATGCAGGACATGGAAAAGCGCATCACAGAAGCCTACGGCTTTGCCTCACACATCCTCAAAACCGCCGCGCTCCTCACAGATGCGTATTTCCTCTACACGCCCGCGCAGATCTGGCTCGCCGCGCACACTCTCGCCGACGGCCCGCTCACCTCCTTCTTCCTCGGCGTAAAACTCCCCGCTTCCTCTCCCCAGCTGCCCAAACTCACCGCAGTGGTAAAATCCTGCGCAACCTTGCTCTCCTCGCATAGAAGTTACATTGCGACAGTCAACCCCCAGGCCGACGAGAGCGCGCACAAAGCGCGCGTCAAGGCGCTGATTGAGAAGCTGAAGAGTTGCCGGGATCCGGATAAAGTCGATCTTGTGAAGCTGAATCAGGCGCAGAAGAGGGATGCGGTGAATGAGGAGAATGGCGGGGTGGAGGAGAATAAGGCGAAGAGGAGGAAGGTGGGCAGGGAGGAGTATCAGAAGGCGAGTGATGAGTTTTGGGGGCCTGAGTTGGGGAAGAAGGAGTGAGAGAGGAATGGAATGGAATGGGGTCTTGCATAGCGTGGAGTTTAGGTATGTATTTGGGCAACTCTAGAGCAGAGTTCTTTTCTTCTCTTGTTTCGTTTTACTATACTGTACAATTCTACCCTCGTCATCTCACTTTCACCATCATTCTTAATCTTTCTTCCTCTCACCTCCACCTCCCTCCCTCCTCAAAACCCCTCCTCCTGTACCAGCCGTATGCACCATCGGCGCAACCGGCGCCAGCCCCAATGGCTTCCTACCCCCTAGCACCGAATTTCCGAGGAACTTGGGCATACCTCCACCCACACCCACACTTCCTCCCCTACCCCGAGCATCTCCACCAACCGCACCTCCCATACCTTCCTCTTCACCACCTCCTTCTGCTTCCTCCTTCTCCGCAACTTCCCTCGCCCTAATCTCCTTCATCAGCCCCTGCATCTGCAGGCGATATACCTGCGGCACATTCGCATTGGAGCCGAACGTCGCGAGGAGTTCGGTTTTGCGCTTGTTGTAGCGCGTGCGCAGGGAGGCGGCAGTCTTGGGCTGCGGGGCGGAGGGCGGGATTTCGGAGTCGGAGTCGCTCTCGTTGCCGGAGTGGGTTGGAGCTTGCTGGGGAGTCTGGTTGGTGAGAGAGGGGGAGGGGGAAGGGGCTTGGGAAGTAATGGTGGGACCGTTGCGGTACTCGTCGCGGCGCCGCTGGAGCTCAGACGTCGAGTGCGAATCGGAACTGAGGTCGCGCTTGCGCTTGGGGAGGCCGGGCGACAGCGGGAAGATGGGGACGGCGCTGGTGCGGCGGGAGATGGGTTCTTCTGCATCGTTGGGGGGAAGGCGAGGAGCGACACTGCTGCGGCGAGAAATTGGCTCTTCTGCATCACGAGGGACGGCGCTGTTGCGGCGGGAGATGGGCTCTTCGGCGTCGGAGGAGATGTGGCGGCGCTGGGTGAGGCGCGGAGGGGGCATGTCGCGCTCGACTTCGAGCTCGGGCTCGGGCTCGGGCTCTGGGTCTTCGAAGAGGGCGTCGAGGGCGCCTTGCTGCTCGTGGTCTTGGTTACCGTTCGGAGCAGCAGGGGTTTCATCGCTGCCATCATGCTGCGCCACATCAGGTGTAGGCGTCTGTCTCGTCTCACTGCCATCCTCAGACTGCCTAACCGCCGGTTCCAAATCCCTTCGATACCTCGCATCCTCCCTCTTCATCTTAACCCCAAAGCTTTCTTCGAAGTCCTGCAGCACGCTCTTGAGCTCGACAATGCTCTTGTGTAGCTCGGGAAAGTCGGTGCCGACGTTGGAGTACACAGAGACGACGTTCCAGCTGGCCATCATCAGGTTGTCGAAGTTGGGGAAGGCGGTTTTGATGACGTTGTTGAAGAGGTCGACTTTGGTGGTCGTGGGGATGGCGTTGAAGGTGGCGGTTTTGGCGTCTTCGGGGATGGTGTTGAGGCCGATGTGTTTGCGCTTGTTGGTCGAGTGTTTGAAGACGGGTTCGCCGGGACGACGTTTCTTGGCCCTCTTGACTTTGGGGATGTTAGTTTGAATAAATCAAGTTGGTGAGGTGGGCTTACCTAGAGCAGAAGATCCGTTCTGTGCTGCACGCTCAGGGTCGAGCCTGGAGAGTGTCTGGTATGGTCAGTGACTGAATTCGAAAGGAGATGGATGTGGGCGGATCGTGATAATTGAGCCTGGAGATATTCAACTATTTGTTGACAGCTTGGACGCTGCGTCGCGAACACTTTGAATACCCCCAGGCTCAATCAGCCCAGCAGCACGCAAATGCCAAAGACCATGAATCCAAAGAGAAATGACTCACCTGTCCAACACGAAACTCCTCTTCAACCGGAGCCTTACTCGCAATCTCAAACGCACTCCGCCTCAGCTCATTGACCTTATTCTTCCTCTCCAAAATCGTCCTAAACTTAGTCTCAAACAGGCCGACCATCGTCTTCGCAATGAAGCTGTGAATTGGCACAGTCTCCAAGTTCGCTTCATCGGGCTTCAATGCATCTTCCATGCGCAGCTCAAACGTGTCATCTTCGACTGTCAGGTAGGCGCGGTAGATACCCGCCGGGCCCTGGTCGCTGGCAGTGTCGAAGTGAACGTTGCCCAGATCGTAGCGCATGGCGGAAGGACGGAGAGTTACCATGACGAGCGGAGGATGTACAGCGCCATTGATGCGCTTGTATGCGGGCGGCTCGTTATCAGAGAGCCCGGAGAGGAACTCATTGAGGTGGGGGATGTCAGTCCAGCGGAGCTGGTCGCGGAGCGTGAGGGCGCGCTTCTGCGCCTTGTTGAGCGAGTGGAAGGTGGGAGCTTCCACCGCCATGTTGGGAGCCATGGTGGTGTGGTGAGGGAGAAGTGTCGTGGTTGGGCACTTTGTGGTGGTGACAATGTGGTGGCGGAGGTTGCGGGGTGGGGAGATATAGTCGCGTATTCTTCGAGCTCAGGGAAAATTTCGCCCGAGCTTGCTGTGACGGGACTGTAACCCTCCAGGTGGCCGTTGGCGGGGCAGATTGAAGAGCGGTCCGATCGCGGCTCACCTCAAGCGCAGGTGAGCGGTGTCGGCGGCGGGAGAGTAAGCCTTGAGGGTCTTTTGGCTTAACGGTAAGCGGAGAAGTAATCGATGAGGTTGATCGAAGCCAGGATTGATAAGGAGGTGAGGATCGTGGTAGGGAGATGGAGGAGCTTGGAGTGCGGAGGCCAGAATATATACTCAGGGATCACAGATGCTGCTGTGGCGATCTCTCACCTCAACAGCGGCGGGAGCGCAGGCAAGCCCTCAAGTAAAGGCACAGGCAGACGGAGTGAAAGAGGATGCCTAGCGCACTATGATGCTTCCCAAATGCTGGCTGATGTAATGCTCTTTAAGCAGGAGACGTTCGTGGAAAGAAATGCTAGGGAAGCAATTTCCGCCACTGAGACACCATGAAGGACTGGCAGAAGAGGTCAAGGCAGTAAGAAGAAGATACCTGTGGTACCGATCATAACAACGAAGGCAACTCAATTGTTGCCGTGAGCTCCAACATTTTCAAAGAGGCCATGGTTGAATTGGGCAAAATGGCATGCTAGATCTTGCTCTATCCTTCAAATATTGAGCTTCAAAGGCAAAACCCCGTGATGAGCAGTCCTCTGAAGCTGGATAGGCATAAAGAATAACTAGAACAATAATCATGAAAGAAATTGTAGAGAACTTGATCCTTAGTCTGAGGTTCAAAATAGTATTGTATTTCATCAAGGGTAAACAAGATGTGATCAAGAGAGAGTGGCGCAGGCCAAAGAAGAAGTGACATGAGATGATTTGACATGGCAGAAGACTGCGAATATGTGTGAAATGTACATATTCTTCAAAAAATAAAATTAGTGTGCAACAAAGTCACTGACTTCTGGAGACATGACGAAAAAGCTGGACCGGCAATGAATATTATGAGCTTACCAAGTCGAGCTCGCATCTATTTCTACTCATACACATTCGAAGATCATCAGGTTTCGCTGGCTGCCTGCATACGTGATCTGGCCTACAAGTACAGACCCTCGGGTTCACCTTCGCTCTTGGTCTTCAGTACTCGCTCCCTTGCAGCACGGAAGTCCTCCATGTTGACGCGCATTCTTCGCTCACGTAGAGCCAAGAGCCCGGCCTCGGAACAGATGGCCTTGATATCGGCACCGGAGAGGTCGTCCTTCTGGTTGATGAACTCGTCGAGGTCGACGTCTTCGTTCAAAGACATCTTGGACGTGTGGAGGGTAAAGATCTTCTTCTTGGTTGATTCTATGATATTGTCAGCTGTATGCCTTCATGGAAGATGATTGGTAACTTACGGTCAGGGTTCTCAAAGAGAATCTTTCGGTCAATACGACCGGGTCGAATCAGGGCAGGGTCGAGCGTCTCGATCTTGTTGGTGGCCATGATGACCTTGACGTCACCACGGTCGTCGAAACCGTCGAGCTGGTTGAGGAGCTCCAACATGGTTCGCTGAATCTCACGCTCACCTCCTGACGTTGACTCGTATCGCTTCGTACCGATGGCGTCGATCTCGTCGATGAAGACGATGGAGGGTGCGTTCTCCGCGGCAGTCTGGAACAGCTGTCGGACTAACCTGGGGCCGTCTCCGAGGTACTTCTGAATCAGCTCACTACCAACAATACGCAGGAACGTGGCGCTGGTCTGGTTGGCCACGGCCTTTGCCAACAGAGTCTTTCCGGTACCAGGCGCACCGTAGAGAATGACACCCTTCGGCGGCTTGATACCCATCTCCTCGTACAGCTCCGGATGCAGCAGTGGCAGCTCGACCGCCTCTCGTACTTCTTGAATCTGCTGCTCCAGACCACCAATGTCCGCATACGACTCGGTCGGCGCCTTGTCCAGCTTCATGACCGACACCAAAGGATCCGCATCGTCCGTTAGCACACCTACGACCGACACCGACTTATGATGTAGTAGAATGCTGGCTCCTGGCTCGAGCAGGTCCTTGTCGACGAAAGACATGATGGAAACGTAGTATTCGGGGCCGGTGGCGCTGGACACGATGGCGTGGTCGTCGTCGATTAGCTCCTCAAGGTTGCCTACGCCCATGGGGCTGCCGCGCATGTCGTCCACCCGCGATCGCTCATCGGCGTTCCTGTCCGCGGCGTCCTCGCCACCCTGGGGCACGGGCGCGTTGCCCTCCTTAACGGCCTTCGCCTTCCGTAGCCGCTCCTGGTTCTCGACATACTCTTCCTCCAGCAGCAGGTGGTCGTGGATGCGCTGCATACGCAGATACCTCAGCTTGCATCGTGCGGTCGGGTAGACGATGGGGAGCTTTGCGGCGGCGCTGGGACCGGCAGCCTTCTTCTTCTTCCTGCCGATGCGGGTCGTGGGCTGTGGTGGTGGCTCGTACTTTGGCTTATCCTTCTGCAATGAATGTCAGCATCACATGATGACAAATAGAGCTAGGCACAACGCACCTTGTCTTTCTTGTTCTTGTCGTCGCCGGGAGGGCCACCGCCTCCAGCACTGGACTGCTGGTTACCCTGCGTATTGTCAGTATGCGGCCAAACGACCTCCGCAGGGAGGCAAGCTCACCATGACACGCGGTCAGCCTAGGGATCGTGGAGAATTATTCGGCGATTATGAGGAGCAGTGAGTTGTCCGGGGGCAGTCAGACTGCAGAGATGAGCGATGGGGTGGTGCGGTGGCGGTCGTGATTGTCGTGTTGATGGTGCTCATGGCCGCGCTGATGCCGCCGTAGCTTCCTGCTTATGTAATGGCCTGTGCCTATAGCGTCACTGCTTCTCGACCACCCGCCTCACCTTTCCATAGACCGACAGACACGTCAACAAGCTCCTGATTGTGATAGATAAACATCTCCTGTGCTCTTCATCCGTACAACTCTGCTACATACTTTGTTCTTTCATTTCAAGTGACCCACTAACCATACTTGCGCCCCGCGGTCGCACCCGAGCTTCAAGCAGCTCCCCACGCGGGTTGTCAGGTACTCTTTATACGCTTACGACTGCCTCCACTTTACAGCGTATGTGCAGCTCAACTTGACACCTCACACGCGACCAACATCACTTTCTGCCCCATCCAACCGCCAATTCACCAACACTCGTGACTCCGACCCCGCAGCAGCTGGCGCCTCTGGAGCCTCAGGCTGACCACTGCTCAGATACACCGCTCGCTGCCTATCTTGCACCACGCCCCGCCTTACTCTCTTCTCTCCTCTTCCTCCAAGCACTCTCTCCGTCTTCTCGACCCTACACAATGGCTTCTTCCAATAGGACTAGGCGGATTGCCAAAGAGATCGCCGACATCCAGCATGACCAACTCTCCAAGATTGTTGTCGAGCCCGCAGGCAATGGCGACGACCTCACACACCTCAAGGGCCAGTTCTACGGACCGCCTGACACACCGTACGAGGGCGGCACATTCCAGGTAGACATCAAGATCCCCAGTGAATATCCCTTCCGGCCACCGGTCATGCGCTTCGAGACCAAGATATGGCACCCCAACGTCAGCTCTCAGACAGTAAGCAGACCCGCACCACATCCACTGTCACATGCTAACTCTGTAGGGTGCTATCTGCTTAGACACGCTATCGTCACAATGGTCGCCAGTCCTGACCATCAAGTCCGCCCTTATCTCTCTACAGTCCTTGCTCAGCACACCCGAGCCAAAGGATCCACAAGACGCCGAAGTCGCAGGAATGCTGATACGGAATCCGGCTGAATTCGAACATAAGGCGAGGGAGTGGTCAGTCATGCATGCGGGAGCACCGAAGAAGGAGATTGCCGAGGGTAGCGGAGGTGCCACGGCCGAGTCGATTAAGAAGAAGCACATGCAGGCCAAGGAGAATGAAGAGAAGGTCAAGATGGCGGCGTATGTGCGAAGCCCACTCCTCAGACCTAGCTAATATGGATACAGATACCACGGATACAACAAGCAGCTCGTCGACCGCTTCGTCGCCATGGGCTTCGATGTCGAGGCTGTCGTTGCCGCATTCGAATACGTCGGCATCGACAAAATGGGCGGCGAGGACTACGAACTCGAGGAGGCTTACATGGGCGACATCACTGCCCGTCTTTTTGGCGAGGCGTAAGCACTTGAAATGAACATTGCAATTTCTCTCGCTACCTATACACTGCCACGAGCGATCAACATGCGAGACGAGACACGAAGGGAACGGGAAGGAGTCGCCCCCCGGCGTTTGTCAATTATGTCTGTTTCACCATGGGCGACGGCGTTTGTTGGCTTTCGACGTATCATGCACGTCATGGAGTTCGGGATTTCATGGCTCAGATAACGAGCTTGATGGGGATGGTTCATTCTTTGATATCTGAAATAGACAACATCAAACACTGCCAATTCTTCTCACCTCCGCCTTTCTGATATTATGAAGCAATTGTACATTCGGCATTTCATATACGCCGTGAGTAACGTATCATATCGTGAATAAGTAAAAAGGGGGGATATGTAACAATGTAACAAGAAGACCCGATCCTTGCTGGTATACACCTAAAGAAGAGTCAAAATATATACCGAATCCCCAAACATGTGACATCATACATCCAAAACTATACACTCCTCTTCTCTGTCTTACTGATGCTATATCCATCACTTCCCCGCCCCAACCTGGCTCGGATAACTCGCATCCATCTCCACCGGCGCACTCAACGCACTCACTTCCACCGGCCCCGCACGCTGCGCGTACTTATCCACAGCAGGGACCTGCGCCATCCCCTGCGGCGAATACGCTTGGTAAACAACAGGCTGCTGCGGCTGGTACGCATACCCTTGATACGGATCGCTGGGCGCTCCGTACGGATTCGACTTTCTGCCCGCGCTTTTCCGCCTGCGCCAGAGCAGGAATGCGATGAGCATGAGGAGTGCCAGACCGCCGAGGACGCCGCCTGCGATGCCGCCGATTGCGCTGGTAGAAAGACCGGACGAATTAGGGGAGGAGTTGGATGTTGAGGAGAGGATGGTTGGTGTGCTTGATGCCGAGGTAGACGGTCTGGATGTAGGTTGCGCAGACGCGCTGGGGGTGGTGGACGTCAGGGCGAGTAATTGCTGCGCTTCGACGGGGTATTGTGTCGCGCGTGGGCTTGCGGAACTAAGGGAGGAGAATGTTGCGTTGAGGGTTGTGGAATTCAGGAAGCGGATTGCGTTTTGTTGTTTGCTCCAGCAGACGCGGAATTGCTTTGCGTTTTGGGTGCATTGTTCGCTGGGGATGTGTTAGTTGTCTTTCGGATGATGGGGATTTGCAAACGTACGCTTCATGGCAGCAGTAATCGACGCCGAGATTGGTGCAGCCTGTTTGTT
Organism: Parastagonospora avenae f. sp. tritici 18332-5; assembly: GCA_022559985.1. Classification (NCBI taxonomy): domain Eukaryota; kingdom Fungi; phylum Ascomycota; class Dothideomycetes; order Pleosporales; family Phaeosphaeriaceae; genus Parastagonospora; species Parastagonospora avenae. The sequence goes on from JAFJTR010000031.1 coordinate 248,467, forward strand.
GCGCTGAGGGCTTGTCTGCGGATGAGCCTTCGCATTTTGTCGCGCCGGTCCAGCATGGTCCGACTTTGTTGCCTGGTTCGCAGCAATACCACTTCTTGGTCAAGGTGTCGCGGCTGCACATGTTTGGTTCTTTGCATTCGTAGGTCATGTCGCCGCATCGCCTTGGGGCGGTCGCATTGCCTCCGTTTCCGGTGAAGTAGAATTGTTCAAAAGCTGCTAGAGCTGGAGATGCCCCTAAAAGTAGCACCCATATCGCTTGGGGGTGCATGATGATAGCGTATGAAATGTCGTGATACTGACGGTCGAAGACAATGGTATTGTTCCCAGAATCGCGCGAAGAAGATGCGGTACAACGACCTACTAAAGAAAGTGCAGACCGGCGCGACTTGGGGCTGATCGACCCAGAATCGCGCGCAGATGGGCCGTCTCTATGTTTATCGAGGCAGTGTAGTGAGATGCTAGCACGCGGTGTGGCTGACTTCGTCCTACTTTGCTACCAATCGTACGAGCGATATATAGCCTCACGGGAGCATCCTTGCCAAATTAGGATGTTTCAAATCGACCGTCGTCTACCTCGTCCAATACTGTCACATCTCGGCCCGCCCAGATGGCTAGTTGAAGATGGTGGCTGTATACTTAGCAGATGCGTTCAGCCTCAGCAGGCAATGATCTCCCAGGCCTATGGTACTACATTGGCTAAATCAGGTTGATGTCTCGTGGTTCTGAGATTGCTGCAACTTTGCCGCGTGTGATGGTAGCCTCAATAGGAGACGCTGTCACTGCTGCTGAAGTACCATAGGAACATCAACGTCGGTGTCTTTCGTCGGAGGTATGAGCTAGGCCGAATTAGTGGGAGGCCTTATACGAGCTCTGTCGTCCTGCTGGCGGCACACAAACTGCGCACCCACTTCATTGGGCATCGACGGTCAGCCTAGGCAGAAACATCTCCAGGTGGCCCTGATCACAGCGCAATCATCTTCCATGCTGAACAGTGTAGGGGACATGTCAACGGTATTGGCCGTCTCAACTGGCGGTTCAATTAGCGCGATGATGCAAGCAATCTGCGTTGAGTAGGTTGACATGGGAGCTTCGTCAGAGATCTCGCCGTGAGGGAACTGGAGTCTGATTGTGTATGGTGTGCTGGGTGCCGATGCTAACGCAGTTGGCAGTCGAGGTTTTGTACGGCTCGGGTAGACCCTTGCGCTACCGCTACCAGTACCGGTAAGCAGCTTCAGTCATCAACCAGTCAGCACACCATCTTCTCAAACTTTGCATCGAGCACTCGAATCTCTTTCATTGAGAATTGAAGCGAACACGTTCACAGTTTTCACGCCTTGTGGCCTTCCACCTACAGACAGAGGGTTCTCACGTGCGCCATCACATCCTGACGACATGCCTCATGTATGAACTGACACTGCAGGCGTGGACTGCCAAGCGTTGTCCATACAAATTACCCAAGTGTAATTGGCATCGCAGGTAAATTCCCTGTGCCAGAAGGCTCCGGCAAAATTCGTCTCCGCTTTGCACATGCGCGAAATCATCTAATAGTCTTTTGGAGCGCACTTCATGAGTTTATAAAGAAGCCTGCATATATTCAGTGCCGTAATATAATATCGTCTAGTTTTGCAAAGATTCAAATATATCTAGGCTACCTTTTCGCTCCTTTGGTTCGGTGAAGGCGGACAGGAATTCTGCAGGGGCCTGGTGGTGCGGCTCGCGTGAGTGAGATCATCATCTGCGTGGTCGAAGCAAGGGACCCCGAAAAGGGACAAATTTGTGTCACCAGCTTCGCCGAAGGACATGTCTATATCACCGTCTCGCCCTGCATTGTTTCTCCACTGACGCTTCCACACCCGCTCCAGAGCGTGTTTGTACCAGACCGCGAGTCTTCTTCAAAAGATGGCTAGGGCATTGGGAGGTGACCCAACAAGTCCTGGAATGTTGAGTGGCGTAGACGTCAGCAAGAAGCTAAATCGACCTATCTTCTGGCAATGTGCCGAGAGTGCTTTGAGGTCCCAAAGCTCGCCAATCGACATTCCGAACATGGAGAGGAGCCAGCGGTGCAGGACTGTCGGTTGATTAGCTTTACGCAACTGAGCCAGATCGCGCTAGAGGTCCATTTACCAAGGTCTTCGTATCCAGCAGGCTCTCTATTCTCCTTCAGTGGCGGGATTGCTTCGAATGCCATGGCATCACCAGCGACTGCTGCAAAGTGTTTGTTCCAGAGCCACTTTACCGTGGTCATATTCCCTTCAACGCCAGACAACTGCGACTTCTCCTTCAGCCTTGCGAAATCTTTGGGCGCACCCGCTTCCAAGATTTCGGTTTCTCCAGTACGAACTATCAACACGTCGCCAGGCCGGAATTCGACATTCTGATGTTTGGCCACTGCCTCGATATCTGCAACACTTATCCGATGCCCATCATAAGGATGGAAGATGGCTTCTTTGCCGGATTTGCCTTCTGCAACGGCTTTCTGCTCGTACCAGGCTTTGTAGTCGACCAAAACGCCACGAGCTACAAGACACCCACGTCCATGCCAATGGTCCAACGTCGGCATCTGGTTCTGTTCGGTTGTTGATACAGATAGCGCCTCTTTAGTCACGCGGATGCCATTATACGCGAGCTTTGTTTCCTGGTCTGACTAGGAGTCAAATCTTGCCTACAAGTAGCTTGTGATATGGATAAATACCTTGCCAGTGGACAAGGCTATCCCATTGCGAAGATCTCTGGAAATCTGGTCAGTACTAGGATGGAGAATAGTCAGTGAGACTTGCCTGCGTATTGAACGTAATCTCATCCTAAGTTTGGTGTAACAGGTCAGTGTCTGACTTGCACGCATTCTGGATATCGGGATCTCTTACGTCCCATCCCTCCCCACCACTCAGTCCAATCTCGCTAAGTGACGATATCTTGTGCACAGGATCGATGCGCCCGAGAAGGGGCAATTTGGATCCATTCAGAGCCCAACTTGACAGCCTCAGTATTCTTTACAAACTTATCGGTCTCCATCGACTTACTTGAGCGATATCGAAACGCCATCTCGCGCTTCTTTGAAGGCTTCCGCAACGACTTCAGGCGTGAGCAGGTTAAGAGTGCCCTTCAGATCTTTCTTGCCGTTTTCGTCAAATATACCCCACGTGCACCCCTGGGGCATACCATCTACTGCTGGAAGACTATCAAAGTCGGGTAACTTCGATAACATGGTCCAAGAAAATGGTGGCTTGAAACTTGGGGCGATGTTTGCGGTCTATGGCGCGGACCTACGTATATAAGCGGCCTCGGTAAGTTCTAGATCCGCGTCCCGTGAGTGGATGTGTTACATCTAACTTCTAACCATCCAGAACTAGTCAGGGTATCATATTGTGATTGGCCATTTGCAATGGACGATGCAACACCGATCCACAGACTACTTTGCAGTACCGACTCAATTGTAGGCTTATGCATACGGTCTATACGGCAGCAAATGGCTCTAAGACGGGACCCCCGTCACATCGCCAATGGCTCTTTGCGGTCTCACAACACATATCTACAGCTAAGACTACAAAATGCCTTCAGTAATTGAATCAAATGAAGCTGCTATTCCGCCGGAGCAGAAGTACTTCACTGAAGCAGCAAAACGCATGAAAAAGGAGGGCACCAATCAATTCGAAGAGCTTCATTTCAGCACGAACGAACGTCTGCGGAGTCTTGCAGGAGACCCTTGGGCTGATCATGCGGCATTGGACAGGCTCCCATTACCCGTCCGGGAGGGCAGCAGCATCAAGTTCCTCATTACGGGCACCGGCTTCGGCGGCATTATTATGGCGATTAAGCTGCTCAAAGCCGGATTTAAGGCGGACCAAATCGTACTCGTCGAAGCGGGGGGAGGCGTCGGAGGCACTTGGTATTGGAACCGCTATCCAGGCCTGCATTGTGAGTTCAGACGGCGAGATACATTCGCTCAGACCCACTTACTGAAGGATACACATTAGGTGATATAGAGTCATACTGCTACATGCCGTTCCTAGAAGAGACGGGCTATATGCCGAAGCAGAAATACTCTTCGGGTGTCGAGATTCGAAAGTATATCGAGTATCTTGTTCAGCATTTTGGTTTGAAAGATCGCATTATATTTCGGTCGGAAGTAAGGAACTTACAGTGGGACGAAAGCAGTTGCAATTGGCAGACAACCATCAAACTTAGGCGCGGGCCGGAAGGACAAGAAGAGAAGACGTTGTCCATACAGGCAGACTTCGCTACACTTGCCAGCGGATTATTCCCTTATCCACAGGTGCCTAGAGTCCCTGGCCTTGCCAGGTTCAAGGGACAGATGTTCCATACCTCTCGATGGGACTACGGTATAACGGGCGGCTCGTATGATACTACTTTCCCAGAAATGGCAAAGCTCAAAGGCTTGCGTGTAGGTGTCATCGGCACCGGAGCGACAGCGATACAAATAATCCCGCTGTTGGCCAAGTACGCGCAGGAACTGTACATATTCCAGCGCACACCATCACAGGTCCACACTCGAGGACAGAAAGATACCGACCCGAGAGAGTGGCGTGAGAAAATCGCCGCAAAGCCAGGATGGCAAAAGGAACGTGTTGAGAACCTGGCTGAGAGGCTTGCAGGACACACCGAAGTTGACCTGGTCAATGACAACTGGTCAAGATTCAACGCGTACCTTGCGCTCATTGGAAGCAAGCGCTTTGGGAAAATCACCCCCGAAAAAGTAAAGGACCATATTGACAGAATGCTTTTACTGGATTCTGAACAGAGCAATAGGGCGCGAGCACGTATTCCAACCGTTGTGAAAGATAGATGGACGGCAGACAAGTTGACAGCTTGGTACCCGACATGGTGCAAACGCCCAACCTTCAGTGACGTGTATCTTGAGACATTTAACAACGAGAACGTACATTTGATCGATACCGACGGCAAAGGTATTGAACGCGTCACGCCGAACGGAATCGTTGCCAACGGCCAAGAATATCCCGTCGACATCCTCATCCTGAGCACAGGATACCGTTCGCCTCAAGCTGGCGGCGATCCTGGCTCCCGCACTGATATTGAGGTTATTGGTCGAGAAGGCCAGAAGCTATCAGAGAAGTGGGAAAAGGAAGGTGTTTGCACGCTGCACGGCGTGTGTTCGAATGGGTTTCCTAACTTCTTCTGGCAGTCTGCCTCTCAAGCTGGCGCTACCGCGAATTACTCGCACATCATAGATGTCGTGAGTGAACACATTGTCGAAATCATTGCTCAGGGACATGAACGCAGGACCGAGAAACCCCAAAAGGTGGTGATTGAGACCTCGAAAGCGGCAGAAGATGAATGGGGTATGCGGATCGCGCAAGATGCCGCTGTCTTCAGTGCAGTTTCTATCTGCACTCCTGGGTACATGAATTTAGAGGGCGAGGCATTCAAGATGCCAGATGCTGACGATCATGTCGCTATGATCAAGAAAGCAAAAGCAGCTGTCTGGTGTGCTGGCTTGGTGGACTTCACGAGGATGATCGAGGAATGGCGAAGTAATGGAGAGCTTGATGGCTTGCAGGTTACTGTCGCCTGAAAGTTGTTGTAGTTCCGTGTTGTCATCGGAGTTTTGAGACGGAATGAAGGGCGGAAGGGCGCCCGACGAACCACCTTCCTCATCAGGTTAGATGAGGCGGCCAACTCGTGTAGACTTAAAATCTAGAGACATCACTTCTTGCAATATATCACACCTGACTAAACTTACATACAAAGAATGGCTATTGTGGTGCGCGAAGTATCCGATGATGATCTCCCGCGCGCCGTTGAGGTCGAAACTGCCGCTTACGCAAACAACGAACTAAGTCCCATACTCTTTCCCGGCCCTTTCCCACCAGAAGCTGCAGGTGAAAGAGTGCCCGGACTCATAAAGATGCGACAAGAAGATTCGACTGTACGCTACCTGCAAGCCTACGATGAGGAAACGCAACAGCTCGTCGCATTTGCGAAGTGGCACATTTACGAAACCCCCCAAGCTGTCGCTGCGTCGTCGAGACCATCGCGGGCTTTCGGAGCTGGAACGAACAAGGAGGCCTGTGAGGATTTCTTTGGCCAACTTGGGTCGAAGAAAAAGGAGCTCATGGGCGACAAGCCGCACTTGTGTAAGTAACCAAGCTGTTTGATAACTCCGACATTCTGAGCCACGTAGATCTCCATATGCTACATGCGGATCCCGCCTTCCAAGGAAGAGGTGCCGGAGGAATTCTGGTCGAATGGGGTACCCGGAAGGCGGACGAATTGGGCTTACCGGCCTACCTAGAGGCCAGTCCTCAGGGTTACCGTGTATATCAGCGCTATGGCTTCAAAGACCTCGAGGCCATCGACTTCGACCTTACAAAATACGGGGGAAGTGGAGTGTATAGAGAGCCGCTCATGATCCGGGAGCCAGTCCAGTAGAAGTAGTTCGCGCATGTTGGGCATTCCCCTTGTCAAGTTTCGAGATAACTTTAAAAATCGATTGCGAGACGCGAGTCTTTCAATTCAATATCCAAGATTCGAATGTCGTCTTCAATGGCAGGTGTCTTCTTCTGAAATTTTCCAGCGGCGTTCATGGCCGTGAAAGGTACGTCTTCTGATTGCCCGTGGGCTCGTGTCGCCTGTCCGCCTCGACCTTTCACTCCCACCCTCGCGCTAGTGCGCAAACCACGCCTTCTTGGCACGAGGGCCTCTCCGCCGCCGACTACCTTTGCTCAGCTCAGCTCATAGCTACAGACCGTCGCACAGCTCTCCCTCTACCACAGCTCTCCCTCTACCACAGCTCTCCACCCACAGCACACCACAACAACCGACACCACTTCCGACTTAACCTGACGCCGACACGCACCTGTGAACTTCTCACAACAAATTCGGACACCACTTTGAGCTCTTCCAACCTATCCTCTACTACCACAACTCGAACCCTTGAACTCATAACGTTCTTCACTAACATGACTTCCATCTCACAATCTGGCAACACCGTCGCCGTAAGTAGATCTACCAATTTCTGAACAAACAGTCTTTCATCTGCTCCCCTCCCCACTTCTGTTGCTTCTCAAGCTTCGCCTACATGCACTGCCACAGTTGGTGTTTTACACACGTCGTGAGATGGTCTTACTAACTGTCATAGTCCAATGAGCTTCCGATCGTTGGCACTGCTCTCGCGACTGAACACCGAGATTACATCTGGCACAATGCAATACACACAAATCGCGGCGACGCCCTAACTTTGCACATTATTCCCTGCCTTTAGAAATTGCTCGAGCCTAATCAAGCGACTTGTCACTTCTTGTGGCATCGAGTTCCGCCATGAGAAGACTTCGCGTTTGTTGTATGCCGTTATGGGATCTGCAGTGGAGTTGTACATCCTGGATCGTGCTCAGTCTCGAGCACTCGAAGAGCATGGCACCGCCGTCGCTTTTTCTCAATTCAAGGCCGAGTACATCAAGGACCTGGAAAAGATCAAGGCAGAAGTTCACACGGCACAAGACAGGGGTTATGATGCAACACCGCTTTGCCCTGCGGGCTTTCGCGAGATGTTGGCACCCTGGCTTGGCCAGGCCGAGACTATGTGCGACCCAAATACTATGGAAGTCGTCTCAGATGGCGAGCCCTTCGCGTATCTTGAGTCTCCATGGTCAGAGCACTACCCAGATCCCGACGCCATGGTTATCCAGATGACCACTCGAGGAGACCTAAGACATGTTCGGATCAAGCCGCTCGAGACTGTAACCTCCCAGTTCTTGAACATCAACAAATCATTCCGAGGAGATACCTTCGAAGACCTATTGACCGCCACTATAAAGATCAATGGTGGCGTCAAGCGGAATATGTCAGTAGCACTAGTATATAAGTGGAATCGTGTTCGTATTAGTGCTACGGAGTGTGAGAAATCTATAATACTGTCAGATATGAGCAAGGCTGGCCGTATCACAGGCTCAGCTGGAATGGAACTGCATGGAATAGACCGCGCGGCTGGTCGCACAAGGGCGGGGGATAAATGCCACCTGTTCATAGATCAGACGAAACAAGGAGAATCAATCACTTCAATCATCAACATTTATCAAGAACCCCTATAGATCTCACAAATACATGAAGCTATACGCTAAGCCTCTATAGGCTTAATGCGTGTGTGATCTGAGATCAGATGGTCGCGCCTCGGGCAGAACCCTAGGTGGCCTCCGGCCAACAGAATAAGGTCAAGGATCGCCTTTCTGCAGATGAGCTCCTACCTTTCGAGTAGAAGCTAGAATCCGGAGTTTTGGCGGCGATGCACGACGAATTGTTTGGTGAAGACAATCGGCCTGACCCGGTGGAGATCAAGGCCAGGTACTGGAAGCGCATGGAAAAGAAGACCAAGGAATATTGCGGCATCTTGGCCAACTTTGTGAAGCTTGTTAAGGCATTTCACCACAAGGTCAGGAATGGGCTGAAGAACATCAGTCATGCGATGAAGAAAGCCGGTCATGGGATAAAGTATTCACTGCGGAACTTTGAAGATCAAGGATAGGAAAGGTAGGGCTAGGGCTTCTGAGCCTATGATCACAGAGGCGATGGACACAGAACCCACGACGCCAATTACCACCCCGCCCACGACTTTACCTCGCCATGAATTTGTCCAAACGCTGGCCGACACCTTCTTTAAGATAAACGCCTGCATGAGCGCGGAGCATAACAACGCGATCCTCTCTCCCGAGAAGTTACAGCAAATGGCTGAGTGGTTAGAGGCTACCATGCTGGAACACTTGAAGACCGAATTTGGAGGCCAGCGGATTGGCACCGAGCAGTCATACAACGAGTACGTGGCCGCAAGCGCACGACTTTTCGTCAAAATCTCGACACCAGAGGGCCATTTCATTACTATCCGTCATTTTCTGGGAATCAGCACATAGAACGTGTCAGTCCGCAATGCGCTTGAGAACGATCAAGCCATCGAGTAAGTACCCCAAGCTACCTACATGGAATTGAAAGATGCTAACAAGAACACAGATTACCGTCGCATTCAGCAAGACTCAATTTATGCAAATTTCAGCACCTTATGAAAGGCCTTTACAACGACACGAAATGGCGCTCTCTTACATTCGGACTACCAAGACAACAAGTCTATCCGCACCATCCTCATCTCTTCATCGCCGGCTTGAGCGTTCTCATGCTTGGTAGCCACTCGAAAGAAACGGCTCCTATGAGACTGGAATATTGCTAGGTAAAGGTTGGGTTGAAGGTGCTGGTACTTTTCCTTTCAGACCTTGTTGTCGCTCCAAAGGGTTGAGTTCGGCTTGAAAGGCATAGTAGAAGATCTAGAAGTGAAGAGAAGGCGTATAATAAAAATCCATGAAACGTTCACCTATTTTTGGTCAGTGCACAGGTTTAACATACTGTCGTTCTTGTTGGACACTGATCGTGCATACAGTTCATGATGATTTTGAAATCTTTTCGAGCCCTCGCGCCTATACAAACGTGCACGGTTACTGAATTGTGGCTGATCTGAAGATAGCTGGGTGAAGAGGACAAGGCAAATCAACAAAAGTGTTGAAGTTTGACGGTGATGGAAATGTGATGAGCAAAAGGGGAGGATCAAGAGAACCAAAAAAACACAGTATGGTGAAATTGTTGAAAGCCTCCAGTGACTATTATGAAAAGGAACGTGTCAGGAGCGCAGTGCTTCGCACTATGTGCCGCTTGCTCAGAATTCATTTTCTAGATCTTGCTGCTTTGTCAGTCCGAGATTGAAGTTGTACATCATCATAGATAAGCGCTACACGCTCCCAGCCTTTTAGTAATCATACTCATCACCCTGCTCGAACCAGTGACCACAGTTGATGGGCAGCTCTTCCGCTGAAGAGCCAGTCTGGTCTGCTTGGATTACAGGAGGCGTTTCATACACAAGAATAGAAGCATGCCTGACCTGAGAGCCGCCATGCTTTAGTGACCCATCTTGGTATTGAGTCTCCTGGTAGCTCTCTTGTGGCGTCATACCGGCCTCACAACCGTCTTGATTTATCGGTGTGCCATGCACCAATACTGTCTCGGAATAGGGAAGTACCCGTGTTTGTTGGATGTCTGGGTCGTAAGGACGTTGTGAGTAGGCGATAGCAGCGACATCATTGAGGCTTTCAGCGCTTTCGTAACCTTCCTCGGTATCTCCGTTGTCGGCTACGATATACATACCTTTCCCTGCGGCGTCATCCATTGTCTGCTCCTGTTGAGTATTTGCGTAGGAATTGCTCTCGTCGTCACGATCGTGTTCGCTCTGCTCAAACGCATCTCGCTGGACAGCACCATACTCGTCATGGAAATCATGTTGATTATAATCATCGAACCCACCCTCGTCGCGATACAGATTTGCGGAGCCAGTGTTGTCAGTGTTATGTGAGGATGGTGCAACCTGACTTGCAAATTGGAAGTTCTCGTTAGCATAATCGTCCCGAATCGACGGCAAAGGGGTGCTTGCGCGCCAATGCTGAGATGCAGACAACGTTTGCATGATGTTCTGCGTCATCTGCCGCTCCGAAGGATGGAAGAACCGCGATACATTTTCTCGATTTATGACCTGCCCTGGAAGCCCAACAATGGAAAGGTCCGGTAGCGATCTGGAAATACGTTCAACAAGCTGCGAGTCGACAGAACGGGGACGCCAATCCTGGATCGAGCGTAGGTACAAGTCATGAAGGTCCCTTGCGTAGCATTCGTTGGAGAACCACGGATGTGCTAAAGCCTCGGTAGCTGTGAGTCGACCATCTTCCTCCAGCACCAGCAAGCTTTTGATGAGATCCTTGGGCGCGGCTGCCACTTCGCTCCACGCCGGATGGTATTCAGCGTCCATTATACTCAGATCGCATCTCGCAGCAAGCCCAACAATGACCTGACGGGGGTTTTCATCGTATTCAGGATGCCTGCAATCAGAGAATATGACCTCTCCAGTGAGTACGGCGGCGGTAATGCAGCCAATCGACCACATGTCCACGGCCTTCGAATAGCCTTCGTCCTTCGGGATCGTGCGGTTTGCCCTGTGGATTTCTGGTGCGGCGAACTCTAGAGTCCCGACGAGAGAAAACATGCGTTGGTACTTCTTCGATTGTCGACCTGTCATGCAGGCGGCGTCTGGCAAGAACCTGGCGTTGCCAAAGTCGGTGATCACCACACGTGCCCCATCTTCGAGTGATGTCATGAGAATGTTGTCTGGCTTGATGTCTCTATGGACAATTTCCTGGTCATGCAGATACTCGACAGCGAGCAAAACTTGACGAATGATGACGGCAGCCTGGGGATTGTCCAGGCGACCGCCTTTGTATTCAAGGAAGGAGAAGAGGTCACCACCAGTAATGAGCTCCTGGAAGATGTAGATGTTGTTATTGCTCCAGAACACCTTCTCAATGCTGACAATGTTTGGGTGACTGAGATCCTTCAGAATATCGAATTCGCGAAAGCAAGCTGCCACACGCGTGGGCCAGCGTTTCTTGCCAACAGTGGCTTTCTGCTCGCGCTGTCCAGTAGGCAAGCGTAGATTGGGGGCTTGTGGTTTGTTGTACAGGTGATCGAGTTTGACAATCTTGCATGCAAGCTGGTGTTGAGTGGCCTGGTCAATGCCAATCAATACTTTGCCATAGCCTCCCTCACCAAGAAGACGGCCTGTGATGAGGTATTCTTGCGCAAAGATCGTCCTCTCGCGTTCTTGCGTCGGAGTGAACAGATATTCCGGGATTGGTTGCATGGAATAAAATGTGAGCTTGACAGTGTTGGACAGTTGCAACTCGTCTCCATCGTTCAGGAGGAAAGTGCTGCCACGGCCCATCAAAATACCGCGACCTTGCGATCCTGCACATTCACTGTTGCTCTTCTTCAGGTATGTGCCGTTGACAGATGCATTGGTCGCGTACACGAAGGGAGCTATCTCCGATTCAGGATCCTGTTCATAGAGTATGCAGTGAACGCGTAGATGCTGTCTCGAGATCGTGAGATCGTCAGACCAGTAGTAGCGGCTATGTGGGGGTCAGAACAAGCGCATGCAACGGTCGGGACATAGAGCTGTTACCAAAGCTCTGGATCCCTTCCGAGAACGAATTGCTCGTTTCCACAGATTTCAATGCTGCCATATGTATCTGCATCTGTCTGTTAGCTACTACAATCATGAGGACATGGAGCGTGTTGGCTCACTGTGAGTGTCATCACCATTTCGGATCTCGAACCACGCCACCGCCTCGCCCGCCATTCTGGTACAGTAAAATTTCGTCTTCAAAAGATTTCACTCATACAAATATGAACGCGTGCATGAAGTTTGTCCGAGAACGATGGTGACGCGACGCGTGATCGGCCAGAGCTCCGACCATGCGCTAAGCTACTTGTGTTAAGCGAAGCCCCGCACCGCAGGCTTAGGTAAGCACCACACAATATCTCATTCCATTGGGAGCTCCAAACCTTCTCTTCTGCACCCACGACACTCATCTCGACAGCAACGTAAGTTACCCATCAGCACGCGCGCACAGCTCTAGAACACCCAATTGAACGCAATGAGTTGCTCATTGAGCTTCCCTACCCCTCCCTTCGACCCCGCATAGCTCCAGCCAACTCCAAGTCCAGTGGCTGATCTCACCTTTAGCTAGCCGACAAGATGAGAGCCAAATGGAGGAAGAAGCGCGTTCGCCGTCTCAAGCGTAAGAGAAGAAAGACGAGGGCTCGCTCGTAAGTTCCCCCACTTCACATCTTTGAGCTTCTTGAAGCTAACAACACCTTAGCAAATAAACGTCTCGCCCCCTCAATCACAGCTGCCACCTCAATTCTGAACGATAACGAATCATGAACGACACGTTTCTACGAGCAACCTTCCGGCCACCTCGCAACCGCTGTTTACCACATTTCGCAACTTCGGTCTTCCGGGCTACGTCATTCGGCCGACACGCGACATTGCGAGCTTCTAAGTCACACCAACGGATGGTCACGACTGTGCTGGATTGAGGATCACTATGGGCTGCTGGTCAACTTCACGTTGAGGTTTTCGAGAGTTTACTTGACTCGGATGGTCACTCTAACACCGGCTTGCTTCTTCAAGGAGGCTTGCCTTTGACTGATACATCATGCCATGTGGATGCACGATCACGGAATCAAAAAATGCTTCACGACATTCTCCCTCTTCAATGATTTGTGTGCTGTGACATGTGTGAGTATCTTTCGAAAGCGTGCGATCGTACGCTCATTTGCAACCATGAATTGAGATGCTATCACCATAACCCATTGAATTGATAGAAATCGCCGTATGTGTGACATATGATTATTAAAAACAGGAGTAGCACGATCGAAAGTGAAACACTCATGACGCTGTGCGAACGCGTTGAAACGATGAAGTTGAGCAGCCTACATGTCATCCAGTACAGCCCACAAGCTCAAGCCGAGAGCTATCAGGCCCAAGCATCATCCAGCTTCTTCTCCTTTGCGGAACCATCAAGCTCCTGGCACTCCTGATGTACCTCGATGAAAACACGTACGCCCTCAATCTGGCTGGCTTGTGAAGGACTAGGTCTACCTGCCGCCCACGCATGTGTCGACAAACCAGATGACTGATCCCTCACTCTCGGATTCTGCATGTCGAAAATAACGACATCCTCCAGCGAGCGAGACTGAGGCAGCGAGAAGACCGGCAGCACCAGACCCTGCTCCTTTTTCCTCCCAATGACCCTCCCCAAGAACAACAGCCGCCGCACAGTCTGTCCAACAATCGCCACAGACCCCAACCTCTTCATCTCACCCAAAGCCACCGAGTTATTGCGCGTGCTATCCCCCCACGTCTCCGCGACCGAATCGCTCCTCGACTTGAAGATATTCCTCGCTTTGCTTGTGACGCCGCTCGTCCACGTGCGCACATTAATAAAGCTGCGCGGCGTGCTCGCTCCACTCTCACGCAGGACATGTAAGCTGGGCCAGATCCTACCCAGCCCACACGCGACTATCATTTTCTCGTATGTGTTGTACGCGTCGCTGCCAGTGCCGAAGACGAAGAATAGGACGTAGCCGGTGGCGACCTGGCCCCATTTGTCCACTGTGACGATGCCGAAGGATGGGGCTTTGAGGACGTAGTGGAAGGTTGTGGGGTCGTGGACGCGCGACCACGAGTATGTGTCTGTGATTTGGCGGGAGAGCGAGATGATGAGCCAGATTGTGTAGGGGGTATAGGCAAGCACGATGATGATGCAGATGATAAAGAGGCGGATGAAGCGCGATTTGGTGGTGTTGCGGGTGGCGACGATGCGGACGAATTCGCGGCGGTAGTGGTAGAGGCGGTAGGAGAGGAGGACTGGGGTGGTGTTAGTATGGCTGGTGATGGGGTGGGAGGGGTGAGAAGACTTACTTGAGTAGCCGGCGGCGACGAGCGTTGTGATGGGCGCCCACATGGAAATCAGGACCATGCTAGGCCAGCTGGAGTCGTATGCAGAAAGGCAGCCGATGATGCCGTAGATCATGTAGCGGACTGGCTGAACAATGTAGTACAGAAGGATGAGTACGAGCGGGTAGATCCAGCAGAATGAAATCTCCAATGCCCTCTCCTTCAGCTTGCTGTCTCGGCTCGACGATACGGTGATGTTGCGCGTATCCATGACTTTGGCGAGTTTACGCACAATCATGGCAGCCGATGCTGTGGTGCCAACAATGCATCCAACTTGTAGACGAACATTGATGTCACACCAGACATTGCCATTCCACCATTCGGATATGTTGTCTCGTGGCCAGATGAGAGGGTTGATGGAATTGCAGAAGTTGACCATGATGACCCACAGGATGAGCGAGCCAGCCGCTACATTGCCCTGTCGAAAGTGCCATGAGAGTGGCAGTAGGCAAAGAATCCATGAGGGAAATGCGAAGAGGGGGAGAAGGATGGCGTTGAGATAGAGAGGCGCATTCGTGGTGGCCATCTTGATGAGGTCGTAGGCAAAGACCAGATTTTGGGAAACTGAAGAGATCCGGCGATAGAACGATGGAGCAAGAGCGGATTCAGGCGTCAATAAGCTCACTGGCGCTGCTCGACCGGCGAGCCTAGAGTGATCCCACGGGAGTAACCGCTGTGCGGGGGCCAGAGGTACGGGGTGGCTGAGCTCTTTGTTGGTACTCGGCCAATATACCGTGTTCAGTATGAATGGGGTAGAGTTAAACGGAGAGATTGTAATGGGGACGGAGAGGGGTGGGAGAATAAAAGTAGCGAACATGTAGCCCCGAGGTCCCCATGATTCGAGTTTACTGCTACATGTACGAATGCTCAACAGGTGTCTCAAGCTCAACAGGTGTCTCAAGCTCAACAGGTGTCTCAAGCTCAACAGGTGTCTCAAGCTCAATAGGTGTCTCAAGCTCAATAGGTGTCTCAAGCTCAATAGGTGTCTCAAGCTCAATAGGCCTCAATAGGTCTCAATAGAAACTCCTGATCGACGGCTCCCGCGCTTGCAGGTGAAGGTGAGTTGCAGCGCGCCTTCACCCCAGCGAGCCGACTCGCCACAGCCTATTGACTAGCCGCTTGTATCAAGCACTCCATATTGCTGTACCACGCCGGCCTGCTAATGGTGTGTGCATTGGATACGAGCGGGGAAATTTTGCTGTTGGTAAGACTTTTTGGTACCCCTTTTGGGTCTGAATAGAAAAGGCAACGAACAACGTAAAGGCTGACAGGAGAGGTGACGCAGAGTAATGAAACAGCAGAACAGTGAACAGTAAGAGACTAATCATCTGAGTACTCCATAGAGCTGAGCATTGCTGCGGGCTCGCTCATCGTCGCTGGCATCGAGGACCTGTGCAACGGTAGCTTATCACTTGGCGCGGTCGTTCACGCGGCGCAGCTATTGTAGATTGCATTACATATGCACGAGCAAGGCTCATCCCGAGGGTCTTCCTATGTTGGGAGAGAGTCCTGGTTCGCGAGAACGATGAAAAGGACTGAGGACCATGGCTCGGTGACCGAAAGTCAATGGGTGAAGATGCTGGGAACGTCACGTGACCGTATTCGATGGGATGACGTAATCAACATGTGTTTTGAGCAGCATTTTGACTGCGGACCCGAGCACTGTCAGAACACAACTGATATGCTGTATATCGCGTAGATAGCCTCGAAGCCTTGTCGCGACATCGCTTGCCTTCGAAAGGTCTCGAAGGTATACAGCCTCCGCTGTCGCCGTACCGTGGTCATTGCGAGTCATCTAGCTGTGTGCATCGTAGATTAGCAGTCCTGAAGCTTCTCCGTAAACCTGGCTCAGCTATTTCGAGTAAGATTATGCACAAAGATGCTTTGTGTGGCTTTGGTGGAAGTTAAAGGGCAAAGTTTGTAGTGGTGAAAGTGCGGAACGCTAATGGTGAAGACCAATCAGATGGATGACGTAAGGGCCTCGGCACCATCCGAATGGCGTACCAATACACGCGACTCCTCAGCAAACCCAATGTGAGCGTCACTAGAACCACAAAATGCGCCGTAGACGGCTTCCATCTCCTAGACGTCGCGTCCCGCTGCTTTATATAATCGTGGGCTCTTGACTGTCGCGAACAAGCTGCCATCAAACGTCACTTCTTCGCAATGGAAGGCGCGCCTGCTGATAGCCACGCCGAGATACCCGCCCAGTTGCGCCAAAGGATGTTGAGTCGCGCTTCTACGTTTGCAGAGAGTGTGCGGCCAGCGACGCCAAACACTCCTCGGCGACGCAGCTCCCTCTTGTCCACACGATCTTCCAACGACAGCCTGCGCACGCTTCGAAACAATGACATGGACCGGGCCACTGTCTCTGACGACCACTCTTCCTGGTTGCACTCGAGCTCCGTCTTGGTGGCCATTGTGCCAGCAGTTGCGGCATTGATACATCCACAGGGCGGCACTCTAGCCACAGATCTTGTCCTGCTTTCGCTCTCGGCTTGGTTTTTGAGCAAATGTGTTTCGTCACCATGGTCAGTGAATACATGAAACGCGTGACTCGTGTATGCTGACCTCTCTAGGCAGTGGTATGTGGACGCTCAACAACGGCAATACCTCGATGTAGAAGACGCAGAGTACGACAACACGATCTACGAAGAGGAAGAGGGCAGCACAGGCACCAATCCAGAGTCGACTGACCCTGTCGCGGAAGGTGCCGAGGACGCCGAAAGTCCAAGCATAGTGCATACGCCTCCCGTCGTGGACCCACGAGAGAGCGCTCGCAATAAGCTGAAGCGAATCGAGTTGCTGGCCCTCGCCGCTTGCTTCCTTGCGCCCGTAGCCGCAGCATATGTCGTACACTACCTGCGCTCGCAATTCACACACAGGGCGAGGGACGGCATAGTGACTGACCTCAACCTGTTCTTCTATGTCTGCGTAGCTGAGGCTCGGCCAGTGAGGCATCTCTTCGACATGATTGGCAAGCAAACACTGCATCTCCAGCGTCTCGTGGCAGAGCCACCTGAACAGCCCAGATCTGGAATCGCACAACGGCTTCCGCAGCGATTGGCAGCGCTCGAAGCACGGTTGGACGACCCTGTCAGCAACGACATTGACATGAACAGAATCACCAACGAAGTACGACAGACAATGCAGTACCAGCTCGATGCTCTCAACCGAGCAGTCCGCAAATACGAGAAGAAACAGCTTGCGCAAACGATGCAGATCGAGGCGCGCTTCCAGGACATTGACGTGCGACTCAGAGACACCCTCTCCCTGGCAGCTTCTGCCGCCAGGACTGGGCAGAAACCAGGCGTCGCCGCTACAACGCTCACTTGGTTGTCTGGCCTTTTTGCGTATGCGGTTCAGCTGGCTTGGGACATCGCCCTCTATCCATTCCGCGTTGCTTTGTCCGTCGTCGAGGCCGTCAAGACGTCCTTCTCGAAAGACCGCCGCTACACAGGAAGGCGGACGAACGTGCACTCTTCCATGTCATCAACGTCTAGGATGCAATCGAAAAGCGGGCGCTGATTTCACCTTATCACTACATTCAAATACACCTCTTCATCCTCATGCAAACGTCTTTCGTACCCATGTGCATGCATGTGCAGTTAGCGAACGCAATTGGACGCAGCATTCATTGAATATCCGGCGAGCGAATAGGGGTAGCAGGACCGCAGACACGCGCACAACCTCCTCCCCAAACTATGTTCCCCGCGTGTCTGTTCTCCTGATCCCCACTCCAAAGTCAACGCGAAGTATTCACTTATGCATTGCAGGACCTTCGCACGTTGATTCGCATCCTGAATGTACTTCGACGAATCAGATGTGGCGGTTGGCCCGAATCCAACACTGCTACTGGTCGAAGTTTAATCAGGCCACGGATCGACATGCATACACCCTGTTGCATCTGCATTCTGCGTAATTACAGTCCCATGTAACCATCTGCCTCGATCGGTTAAGTTGGGTTACTGTACCAGACTGCCGGGCCGTCTCTAGTAAGCCCTAACTCTTGTATGACGAATCTGCAGGTACAGCATGTGGCGCTGTGGTATCGTTTAAGAACGATGATCCCCAAAATCATGAGTGTAGATCCGTACCTTTTCTCCCTTGTGGATTTGCAAAGGACGAGATTCTAGTGAAGATGGCTGGCAAACAGGCACTGCGCGCCATCCCGCTTGCTCTCCTTACTATTCGTGGGGCAGCACAAAATGGAACCGACGTCTTACCATATGTTGATCCATTGATTGGTAGCGCCAACGGAGGTTTGTCGACCACTACACCGTACCTGGATGCATACTAATAAGTTAGGTAACGTGTTCGCCGGTGCGACGCTTCCATACGGTACGAATAAGAGTCTTTGCGTCAATTATAGTATCGGCTAACATCCTGGAGGTATGGCAAAAGCTGTTGCTGATGTCGACTCTCCAAGCAACCAAGGCGGCTTTACGACAGAGAACGGGAACGTGACCGGATTCAGTACTATGCATGACAGCGGAACTGGAGGCAGTCCGTCCCTCGGAAATTTTGCCTTCTTTCCATATTCCGCCTGTCCTAACGACGATGTCGACCAATGCATATTCCCAAAGAAGGAGCGAAAGACACCCTACGTCGCAGATTCGGTGGCAGCCAAACCGGGCTACTTCGCAATCACCCTGTCGAGCGGTGTCAAAGCTGAAATGACGACGGCTCAGCATACATCGCTATTCCGCTTCAAATTTGCGACCTCGTCCAGCAATGGAACACACCCTCTGTTATTGCTGGATTTAACGGACTTGGCCGATTCGCGGCAGGACAATGCGACCATTGTTGTTGATGCCCGTACTGGTAGAATGACAGGCAGTTCTCGTTTCCTGCCCAGTTTCGGATCTGGTACATGGACAGGGTACTTTTGCGCAGACTTCAAGGGAGCTGATATCCAGGATACGGGCATCTTCTCCAACAGTCGTGCTAGCCCCTATATCAAAGACCTGACAATTTCCCGCTCAATCAACAATTACCCGCTACCTGGAGGAGGATTCATCCGCTTCAAGACCAACCCTTCAGAAGGTGTACTTGCCAGAATCGCAGTCAGCCTAATCAGTAGCGAGCAAGCTTGCCGAAGCGCTGAGTCGGAAATTTTCGACTTCGACTTCGATAAGACTCGCAAGACTGCGGAAGATGCATGGATAGAAAAGCTTTCGCCGATCACCATCAACAGCACCGGTGTTGATCCATCGCTGGTCACCAATTTCTACTCGGGCATCTACCGCACTATGGTGAACCCACAGAACTACACCGGAGAAAACCCTCTTTGGACATCGGCAGAACCATACTTTGATTCATTCTACTGTCTTTGGGATAGCTTCCGATCTCAGCTCCCATTTTTAACCATCATCGACCCTGCAAGTATGACGCAAATGGTCCGTTCTCTAATCGATACGTACAAGCATGAAGGATGGCTCCCGGACTGCCGGATGTCACTCTGCAAGGGTTATACACAAGGTGGATCGAACGCCGACGTAGTGCTTACAGATGCCTATATTAAAGGCCTCAAAGATGGGATTGACTGGGCGAAGGGATATGAAGCCATGGTTAAAGACGCTGAAGTCGAGCCCTTTGCGTGGTCCAACGAGGGCCGCGGCGGTCTCGACAGCTGGAAGTCAGTTGGTTACATCCCCACACAGGATCTCGACTACAAAGGCCACGGAACCATGACACGCAGCGTGTCTCGTACTTTAGAGTACGCTTACAACGACTTCTGCATCGCCCAGGTGGCCGCAGGCCTTGGAAACCACGCCACGGATGTGGAGAAGTACAAGGAGCGCAGCAATAACTGGCAGAACTTGTACAACAGGGATCAAAAGAGCTTGTTGTTCGATGGTACCAACACGGGATTTACCGGATTCTTTCAAGGACGCTACCGAAACGGCACATGGCATAATCAAGATCCACTGTGGTGCTCCACAATCGATCCCAACCAGAATCGCGTATGTTCACTGCAAAACACTGGCCAGGAGACTTTTGAGAGCAGTCTGTGGGAATATGGCTTTTATGTCCCAGGTGACCAGGCTCAATTGATCTCGCTCTATGGCGGACCAGACAACTTTGTGAAGAGGCTGAATTACCTCCACGACCAGAACATTACGTACATCGGCAATGAGGTAAGATCACCAATCCGACACTCTCACTATAGGACTGCGAGACTAATGCTATATAGCCATCTTTCCTGACAGTGTTCCAATACCACTACGCCGGCCGTCCCGCCCTCTCGGCTCTGCGCTCACACTTCTACATCCCCCGCTTCTTCAGCACGAAGAACGACGGACTGCCCGGCAACGACGACTCGGGCGCCATGGGCTCTTTCGTGGCCATGTCGATGTACGTATCTCCAATCCGCAAGATCATATCAATTAAGTTAACACATATCCAGGATGGGTCTATTCCCCAACCCCGGGCAAAATGTGTACCTCATCACGCCACCCTTCTTCCCCTCTGTATCCATCCGCTCGCCCATAACCGGCAAAACCGCTACAATCGCGACCGAGAACTTCGATCCGAGCTATGCGGCTATTTATGTCCAGAAGGCTACGCTGGACGGCGAGCCGTACACGAAGAATTGGATCGATCATAGCTTTTTTACGGAGGGCAAGCGGTTGGTGCTGACGCTGGGAGCCGCGGAGAGCGCGTGGGGAACGAAGCTGGCGGATTTACCGCCTAGTTTGAGTGAGTACACGGAGAATGCGACAGTGAATGGTACTGTGGGTGTGCGGCGTGAGAAGCGGTGGGGTGCAGAGGCGCTGGACTTGGGTGAAGGGGGTTATTGGGGGTTGAAGTCCGCATAGAAGTATGCGAAATACCTTGGCGGATTCGATGAAAGCTTAGCTACACTCGGCAAACCTGTTTAATCTCTTAAGACCCTTGCGCGTAGTCTGAGTCGTTACTCCCATCCTCGGGACGCCTGACGTTATCGCATCGGAAGCTACGACGTGAACCCCACTATAGCTACCCCACCATGATAGCTACGTTCCGACCTCGGGATACCTAATGGAGTGGCTTGAAGCAACTTAAGAATGTTTGGTATTCCCGTCACTACCATACTACTTTGCGGAAATTTGAAGCTATCATGTCGCTTAAATCTGACCTTGCGATTGACGCGGCGAAGTTTGACAGGAAGAATATCGATAAAGAGACGTTAGAGTTCAACGAAAAGTTGATTAAGATATGGGCGGATGGACCGCGGTGGTATGAGGTGAGTATCTGTTTCTTCTGTTTGGTTTTGGGTTTCTTGAGATCCTTTGGAGAGGATTGCGAGTCACTTCAACTCTTTCCACCATGCATGCATAAAGCCACATATTAACACTCTCCAACACATTCTCAACAAAACCTCCTAACCTCCCCAGGTCGGTGCCGCCGAATACCGCAAACTCCGCTGGGAGGGCAAAACGCCGCTCCCCAAGCCCCTCGTCCTCCCCTCCGGCATAAACGGCACCATCCCCTCCCGCGACCCCTCGCGCCCCATCCCCTACCGCATGTTCAAGCCCTCCTCGGGCCCCAGCAAGGGCATACACATGCACATCCACGGCGGTGGGTGGGTGCTGCAAAGCGAGCACTACCAGGACCCGTATCTGAAATACATGGCCGACAACTACCAGATAACCGTGATATCGATTGGGTACCGCCTGGCGCCGGAGGACCCGTGGCCGGCGTGTGCGGAGGATTGCTATGATGCTGCGGAGTATCTTGTGAAGAAGGGAGTAGAGGACTTTGGTGGGGAATTGATGTTTACGGGGGGAGAGAGTGCGGGCGGGCATTTGGCGTGTTTGGTGGCGTTGCATTTACTTGATGCGATGCCGGAATTCGCGTTTAAAGGATTACTCCTGCATTTTGGGTGCTTCGATATGTCGACGTTTCTGCCGCATGTGCTGCATCATGAGACGCATCTTGTCATCGATCTCGATGTCATGGCGAGTTATATTAAGGCTTTGCTGCCTGGGACGACGGAGCAGGAACGTAGGCATCCGTCGATTTCACCGTTTTATGCGGATATTAGGGGGAAGAAACTGCCGCCGGCGCTGTTCACGTGTGGGAGTGAGGACCCCTTGTTGGATGATACAGTGATGATGGGGGCGAAGTGGACTATGTGGGGGAATGAGGCGGTGGTGAAGGTATACAATGGTGCGCCGCATGGGTTCATTGGGTTTGCGCCGGGGACGATTAAGGCGGTGCAGGAGGGGTTGGACGATACAGGGGCGTTTGTTGCTGCGAAGATTGGGGGCGCTGTTGTGTAGCGGATCTGATCATTCCAGATAGATCATGTCACATTCTTCCTGATATTTATCCTGAGACTCCAATTGCTGTTGGAAATAGAGTTGGAAACGAGGCAACTTAAATCCTACTGTGCCGACCAGGCGATACGTGGGGACATTTCGCTCCTCGATTCCGGACCTCATAGCTTGACGCCGGACCAAGAGAGCTTCCCGGAAGTGGTACATAGATTTCCCTGCAGCAGCTTCCTCGTCGAAAATCCTCTTGGTAACGGGATAAACAAGCTCATCCCCGTTTGCCAGTGGCAATGATCCATCGCTATGACCTACTACATGAGCAAAGCCTGGTCGAGAGGCGACGAAGAACCGCCGGTCTCGCACAGCGTCCTCTAATGCGCATTGTAATGTTGTTCTTGCTTCATATTTCTCTTCGTAGGTTCCCTCAATATATTCTACAATCTCTTCTACTTGAAATTGACAGAAGATAAGCCAATGGAATAGGTCAAAGATTGAACTAGGCATGTGCGCAAGATGTAAGCGCAATGCAGACGCAATGTCGAGCATATCCTCTTCTCCGAATGCGGGCGTTATACAGTCTACAACAAGTGTGAACGGTACATGACCTCCTGCGGTCACTCCCATAATGTCAGAGTTGATATAGTGGGTTCGAATGTACTTTGCCCATGGATGATCGTCGGCCTTCCAGGGACCTGTTGCGTGGGGTGGTAGTCGCCAATCAGGTACCCAGGAAGGCCAATTCTCTTGGTGGCTATGGGTTGAAGACGGCCTTCTGAATACTTCATATAGGATTTGTGCCCCTCTGTCGCTGGCGATGCATGCGGCCGCAAACTTTTGATAGGTCTGCCTAACGTCCAAAGCGTAGTCGACATCCAGGTACACGGGCACGGGCCGGGTATCGTCTGTGGGTAAATCGTACGAAGACTCTGAACCAGTGTGCAAGGTCGGTCCATCGGCTCTCCGCCGTATGTCGGCGGTCATGCTGGAGAGAGCAAATATTCGGTCTCGGTCGTCTGTACATCTATGGCTATAGAAGTTGTTGATCAGTTCCAATATGCTTTCATTGTGTCTTGGTCTTCCGAACAAATCTTGCTGTTGGATCAGGCTGTGTGTCTCCCATAGTTGGGTCATTTTCTGAAGTCCCGCAAGGTCATATGTGTCTTGAATACTCGAGTCCTTTTCTTCGAAATTCCTCAATTTCCTTAAAGCAATGTTGAATCTAAGCCAGCTGATCTCGGAAGATCCGCACAGCAAGATAACGTCGGTGTTCAAGACTACTTCTTGAACAATCCAAAGTCTTGTAAACCAAGCCAGATTGAGGAATTGGGAGATGAGGCGTGAGGAAAACCCATTCTGCAGGAGTCTATAGTATGCTGTGGACTCGTGCCAGATCCACTGCGGTGGTCGCGAAAGCAGATTGAGCATTTGCATTCCACGCTCCTCCTCAGCACCCCCATCAAGCCATGCGACGACTCTGCTCGCGTCGCGGTATATCTGGGACATCAGCGGGATTTGTCTTGACTTTTCTTCGTCGTCGGTCTGGTTGATGCAAATTGCATCCACCCACAAGGTCCGTGAGTTTGTCGGGTGACGTAGCCCTCTGAGTGCTCTATTCAGGTTTTTCGTGACCAACATGCACGCACCATCGACTTGTAGAGGGCACTCGAATACAAATCCCCCCCAAGTATAGGAAATGGCTTCATATTGCGCAATCAGGCTCCCGATCTCGTTGCTCGTGAATGTGAAGTGTAGTGGCGCTTCAGGCTGCAGGGCTGGCTTGAGGTGCATGAGACGGATGAAATAATCAGCGCCTTTGGGGAGAGGCTCGTAGACGTATGGAATGACGTCGTCTTTGGTTCCAGTTTCCGCCATGGCGAGAGGAGGCGACAGTCTTCTCGCAAAATCGAGTATGTTGATGAGATGAAGGAACGGGGTGCAAGTTTACTCACAAGGCTGAAGCTTCAACAGGCATATGTTGTCTGGTCTGATTGGTCAGCCAAGAGCGTGGCTGCTGGCTTGCATATAGCACGTGATAGTCGTACTAATAGGTCTTTGTTTGTGTTTGAAGATGACCCTTTCGAAGCTCGTAGTGATCTTTCATTGTTTCAGAGCATAGAATTCTGCAAACGCCTATTAGACAAGGGCGTACATAGAGAAGCTCTTGGGTGTAATCCGTCATTGATGGCTACAGAAGGAACATTGTATGTTTAAAATGCTCCCAAGCTGCCAGAGCCCCCCGTTCCTGTAGCTTGTTTATCAATGTAATTCCAACCGGTTCGCTACGTTCATACCCACTTAACACCCATCCGCATCCAATAAGGTGATGGGTTGTCCTTCCATTTGGTATGACTTCTGATGCATCGTATTGTGGTCGAAGTATTAGAACCAGAGAACCATGATTGTACGCTCGTTTCTGCATATCGCTGTTCTCGTACGGCCAAAGTTGGTCTCCTGGACGCATAGCTGAGATGCGATACCCGACAGACACCAAGTTAACTTCTTCGGCACAGAGCTGAGATGTATCTCCAGGAGAGACAATTGTCGGCCATAGGGCTTATCCCTTGGCGCATGAGTGATGACCCAGGTTCCGTTTTCACCTAGGCCTGTTTCTGCCTAGCTCCTTCACCCTCTCTCTTTTGCGTATATAGGCTCTCTCCCCCATAGCCTAATACATCATGATTCTCTTCAACCTCTACACTTGACAGCAATGAAGAAGCAGCAGCTTTTTAGTACATCTTGCAAGCTCCGTGTAGCGTCCAAAAGAGAGGGGGAGGATAAGCCTGCTTGGCGCGAAGCATCATGGTTGAGATAGTCGGTTATGGCCGCCAGTTGATGCTGGACTACGCCGTCTGGGGGTGGAACAAGCTGTCCTAACCACGGAGCATACAGTAAGTGTCGCAACAATTCCCGCACAATTATGGAGGTAAATTGCAACGAAAGTGTATGAAAAAGTCGCAAGAGGGCCTCATTCAAATCTCCAGTCGACAACTTTTCGCTGATCTGAAGTGAATGTGTTTACGTCCGCTCACCTGCAGGGTAAACTTGCGTGATGGGCAACATGCCTCTACTGAGGAGCTCTCGGGTTTCTTGAATGGCTCGCCCATCAAGGTCGAAATCGCGACATGTCGCCTCGATGGGTACGTATATAGCTGTATTCGGTTTTCGCCAATCTGGCACCCACGTGGGCCAGTCTTCAGTGAGTTGCGGACACCTAGAAAGCACACTGTTGAGTACTTGCGCTAAACTTCCACTCCTAATACAGGCCAGGGCAAATGTTCTGTATGTATCTCGAACGTCCAGCGAATAGTCGATGTCCATGAAAATTCAGGTGCGACTACTTTCCAGGACCACTCCGCTTGTTCGAATGGCGTTTGTGGGTGATACCTCTGGGGTCATACTGTACAGCGCATAATTGCGATCCCCAGCATCGGGGCATCCATACTTGGTGAAAGCGTTAACGACATCCAAAATATTTTCTGGTATCTTTTCAGTCACCATTGTTTTCAGTGAAGTGACAGAAAAGTCTATTTGACCTTGGATCAAAGAGTGGTGCTTCCATAGCCGAGCAATTTGGTTGAGGGCGAAGTGTCTTTCTGGACTAACAAGAGCAGGGAAAGCGGAACCACGTCTTGAGGTGTTGTGTAGAGCAGAGACAAACCTGGACCAGGAAAGCATCGAATCGCAGCAGGTGAGAATGACGTCGTTGTTGAAAACCACTTCTTGAATGACCCACAGCCTGTTAAACCAGGGCAATCCTAGAATTGCTGTGCCGCAAAATGAAGTCCTGTAGATAACTGTTCCAACGGAAGCGAAGAAGATCGCGACAATTTGCTCAAATACTGCATACCCCGTTCTTCTTGTGTACCGCCGCCCACCCACGCCTGCACTTTGCTCGAATTACGAAAGATTTGAGCCATTAGTGGTATTTGTGTGGCTTTCTCCGTATCATCTTTCTGGTTGATGCATATAGCGTCCGCCCACAGCAGTCATTTCGTGACGGGTAGGCGATATCGCCTCAAGGCTCGATCGAGGTTTGCAGCCACCATGACTTGGGACCCTTCACTGTGGCGGAGCGGATAGATCAAAAGCGGCTCACCCCAAGTATACAACACAGCCTCATATTGATCTTCGAAGTCGATCAGATTGCCGCTAAGAAACGAGGATCGGAGTGGCTCTTGTGGAAAAAAGGCTGGCTCCAAGCAGATCAGCCTGATATGGTCTGGTCCACCGAGAGGCTCGTAGATGTGCAATGCACCTGCGGTGTCCGTCATGGGCGCAGAATATTAAGGGGCGATGGAGGGTAGATGCTGGAGAGGTGCTGATGGTGATGAAGAGAAATCTCGTCAGCAAGGCAGGCGCGACAAAGCTGAAGCATGGCGGCTCTCATTCGCTGACCACTCAAGGATGTGACTGTGTAAAGAAGCAGCAGCAGCAATGCTCAAAAGGCGCTCATCGGAGCAAATTCGCGTGAAAAAACCAAGCAACTGCGTGGCCTTCTAGAATTGCACATATCATATTCTATAATGGCCTCCGTTTTCTAGTGTATACCTAGCTGGCCAGATGATCGCGACTGTGGTCCATCGTCTTTTCAACTCATACTTCATAGTGCCGGTTTGAGACGATTCCTTAACATTCATTTTCCAGATTCTCCACGATATTGCGAAGAAGGTGAAGCGTAAGGACAAAATGAAAGCGTGGTTGTGAGAGTGCTTGCCGGTGAATGGCCATGAAAAGACGTCGGACGCGAACCTTAACTGGGCTAGCGCGTCTGGAGATAAGCTTTCAACTGGCGTCATATCCACGAGCTTTCCACGCTATGCCAACGGCCGGCCCCAGGAAACCACCAGACCGCATTTTTTACACCCAGAATGTGCTGAGAAGGACAATCGCGTAAATCATGGCAGCAAACGGGAGCCCTGAGCGGCGGCGCAGGTCCATGGGAATGTACCGTCGCGGGTCCAACATGAGCGAGTACGTTGCGCGGTAAAGAGAAGCTCGACGCGATTATGAAGCCTAACAGAAGTGCAGGGCCAGCTTCATGGAAGATGTCGAGATGGCACAAGACGAGGTATACGAACTCGGCCCCATGCCGCGACCCTCCCGCCGACCTCAGGGCAGCTCGAGGCAGTCAGGAACCCAGCTGACGCCCAAAATCCAGGTCTTCTCCGGTCCCATGTCCGAAAGTGTGCCCACGAGCGTATCCGCCTTTTCGCATCGCCGCCAGAGAGCGGATTCGACCGCCAGCTTGACGAGCTTTGCGTACTACGACGAGGATCAAGACTCCGATGGTCTGGAGGATGAAGCCATTATCGAGGAGGATGGCGAGTACGAAGGGTACACCATAGAAGAGCTAGAAGAACTCGAGGCCGGCATATCGTCGCAATCGTCCACGTCCACGTCGATGTCGCCCTCACCATCGCGACGGAATTCGACAGGCAGCAGAAAAAGCAGGAAGTCGGTAGACCGGCCGTTGCTGCGACGGCATTCATCTACAGGCAGTGCAGGGTCAGGCGCCGACTGGAAGGGACGGCGGTCAAACCAGAAGATCTACATCATGACCGAGGACCTGACCATCGTGGTCGCTGGCTTCAACACGTCGCCTGTTGGCTTCGCAGTGTATTCTGTGCTCTGCGTTGCAACGCTTGGAATCGCCTGGTTGCTGTTCAGATGGCTGCCAAGATGGAGGGTGTGGCTCACAGGCAGGAGTATCCCCTTGAAAGACTGCGACTGGGTGGTCATCGAGAATCAGTGGGGTGAATTCGCTGTGCAGAACGTGGACAGACAAACATATGGCCGCTCGCTGTCCACCGTCTTTGGCGACACGGAGAAGAGCCGCTTCCAGGAATGGGACGAAGACGATGACCCGCTGATCAAAGAGCTGCGCTGTCTGGATTACCGGTATATTCGCTTCGTACACCACCCGCTCAAAGACAAGTTCGTCCTCGCAAACACGTGGAAAGATCCCGCTTGGACCGAAGTGACAACCCTCCGTGATGGTCTGGACAACGAAGAGCGTGACTATCGCGAACTCGTCTTCGGCAAGAACCTCATCGACATCGCCGAGAAGACGACCGGCCAGCTTTTGGTTGATGAGGTCTTCCATCCATTCTACATCTTCCAAGTTGCCAGTCTGCTTCTATGGTCGCTTGACGAGTACTACTACTACGCCTGCGCAATCTTCATCATCTCAGCTGTCAGTATCGTCACAACGCTTGTCGAGACCAAGGCAACAATGAAGCGTCTGAGGGAGGTGTCGCGCTTCGATTGTGAAGTCCGAGTGCTGCGCAGTGGCTTTTGGACGCACGTTGATTCTGCAGAACTTGTGCCTGGAGATGTCTACGAAGTCACGGACCCCGCACTCACACAATTTCCATGCGACAGTCTGTTGCTTTCTGGAGACTGCATTGTTAATGAGAGTATGCTGACTGGCGAGTCCATTCCAGTATCAAAGGTTCCCATGACGAACGCTGCATTGGACCATCTTGACCTGAGTGCCTCAGCCGTACACCCCGAGGTTGCCCGTCACATGCTCTTTAGCGGTACCAAGATCATTCGCGCACGCAGGCCACATGAGGATCATATCGACGACGAGGCCGCCGCGCTCGCAATGGTTGTACGCACTGGTTTCAACACCACCAAGGGCGCGCTCGTCCGCTCGATGCTCTTCCCCAAACCATCTGGATTCAAATTCTACCGTGACTCCTTCCGCTACATCTCCGTCATGGCAGTCATTGCGATGATTGGCTTTGTTGCATCGTTCATCAACTTCGTCCATCTCGGTCTCGCCTGGCACTTGATCGTTGTTCGTGCTCTCGACTTGATTACCATTGTGGTCCCGCCAGCGCTTCCCGCCACCCTTACTATCGGAACCAGCTTTGCACTATCGCGCCTCAAGCAAAAGCAAATCTTCTGCATCAGTCCACAGAGGGTCAACGTTGGTGGAAAGCTTGACGTTGTTTGCTTCGACAAGACAGGCACACTGACTGAGGAGGGTCTGGATGTATTGGGTGTTCGGGTGGTTGAGCGACCGAGGAACAGGTTCAGTGAACTCCTGGCCGACCCATACGACATCCTTCCAAGCTCACAGCATGACCGCGACCCGACAGTGGAGTACTCGGCACACAAGACCATCCTATACACTATGGCTACTTGTCACGCACTTCGCAAGATTGACGATGAACTACTTGGTGACCCACTCGATGTCAAGATGTTCGACTTCACCGGCTGGAGCTACGAAGAGGGGGAGCAGAAGTCTGGCAGCAACGATGACGACCCCGAGCAAAAGCTTACGCCATCTGTCGCAAGACCGCCGCCAGGTCGAGAGTTCGATATTGACGACAACGAAGATGAGCAGAACAGAAAGGCCATTGAACTTGGTGTACTCAAGTCGTTTGAGTTCGTCTCTCAGCTCCGCCGAGCCAGCGTTGTTGTACGACAGTTTGGTTCCAAGAGCGGCTCAATCTACGTCAAGGGTGCGCCAGAAGTGATGAAGGACATCTGCCGCCCGGAAACCTTCCCCACCGACTACGAGGAGCTGCTAGCATTCTACACCCACCGTGGCTTCCGTGTCATTGCATGTGCTACCAAAACCATTCCCAAGCTCAACTGGCTCAAGCTACAGAAGATGAAGCGCGAAGAGGCCGAAAGCCAGCTCGACTTTGTCGGTTTCATCATCTTCGAGAACAAGCTCAAGCCCAGCACCGCGCCTGTAATTGAGGAGCTCGAGCGTGCCAACATCCGCAAAGTCATGTGCACTGGCGATAATATCCTAACTGCCATCAGTGTGGCCCGCGAGTGCGGTCTAATCAACAAGACTGCGCACTGTTTCATACCGCACTTCGTCGAAGGCGATTCTAGGACAGCACTGTCTCGCCTGGCCTGGGAATCTGTTGATGACCCCGTGTTCAAGCTCGATGAGAACACTTTGAAGCCACTTCCCCCACCACCCGATGCCGACGTCTCTCTCCCATACGACGTCTCCAACCTCCGCAACTACAGCCTCGCCGTCAGCGGCGACGTCTTCCGCTGGGTCGTCGACTTCGCCTCCGAATCTGTCCTGCGCGAAATGCTTGTCTGCGGCCAAGTCTTCGCGCGCATGTCCCCCGACGAAAAGCACGAACTCGTCGAGAAACTGCAATCCATCGACTACTGCGTCGGCTTCTGCGGCGACGGCGCCAACGACTGCGGCGCGCTCAAAGCCGCCGACGTCGGCATTTCCTTATCTGAAGCAGAAGCCTCCGTCGCTGCACCGTTTACGTCCCGCCAATTCGACATCTCGTGCGTCCCGCAGGTCATCAAAGAAGGCCGCGCTGCGCTCGTCACGTCCTTCTCCTGCTTCAAGTACATGTCGCTATACTCGGCGATTCAATTCTGCTCCGTGAGTTTCCTGTACGCCAGCGCATCGAACCTGGGCGACTTCCAATTTCTCTTCATCGACCTGCTGCTCATCCTGCCGATTGCCATCTTCATGGGCTGGTCCGGCGCGTATCCCACCTTATCCCGCAAACGCCCGACCGCCAATCTGGTCAGTCGGAAAGTCCTCACGCCGTTGTTGGGCCAAATGGTTTTCTGCATCATCATCCAAGCCATCGCCTTCTCCTACGTGCAAAAGCAGGAATGGTACCAACCCCCCGTCATTGACCCGAACCACAGCAACTCGCTCAATTCCCAAAACACGGCGCTTTTCCTCGTCTCGTGCTTCCAATACATCCTCTCTGCCGTCGTGCTGTCCGTCGGAAAACCCTACCGCGAGCCCATGTCGCGCAATCTTCCTTTCATCACGACCATCTTCGTTACGCTGGCGATTACCGCGTATATGCTGTTCGATCCCAGTCAGACGGTCATGCAGTGGATGGAACTCACTTATCTGGACGTGCCGTTTAAGCTGTTTATTATGGGGCTGGGGCTGGGGAATTTTGCGCTCGCGTATGTTAGTGAGCGGTATTTGTTTCCGGGGCTGAGTAAGTGGATTGGCGTGCTCAAGGTGAAGATTAATCCGAGGTGGAGGAAGGAGAGGAAGGCGTATAAGGTTATTGCGGAGGGGATGAGGATTTGAGAGAATAGGGGAGGTGTATATATGTATGTATGTATGATAGCAGATTTTGTAAGGAGCGTACATGGATGGAAAAGTAATTGTTGTCCTGTACTGTTGTGTCCTGTGCCTGACTAATGAAGATGTCGATTCTAGGATGTCGGAGGTAGTTTCTACACACTGTCCACACCTTGCTACACGGACGTTTCATCAAGTTACCACCGTATCCACCTTGATCTCCTGCCCATCTGCATTCTCTCGATGAGGCTTCATGCCCAAAGCCCACTTGTCTTCCCACCCATTTCCGTTCCCGTTCACCACCCCACCACGTTCTTCACCTGATGCACTACGACCACCCTCGTAACCCTTACTCCCATTCTTACCCTTACCGCCCGGTGCCTGACCCATCTGTACCTCCCCCTCACCAGCCCCATCGACCATCCAACCCAATCTGCCACCCGTCAGTCCATGCAATGTATCACCCACTCTCGTGCCCGGCTTTCCCGGCGCCTCACCCTCGTTGAAGCGCCGGAGTACCATATACACCACCAGGCCCCAGAGGAATGCGCAGCTCGCAGCAAAGCTCGCGACAAACAGCGTGGGCACGACGAAGAACAGCGCGAACCCGACTGCGAGGCCGGTGTATATGAAGGCGGAGATGAGGGCGATGAGCAGGCATGTTGAGAGGGAGATGAGCAGGGTTGAGAGGGCGAAGGTTAGGAAGAGAAGTGTGGGGATGCCGAGGAGGAAGGATTGGATGGCGAGGAAGGTCTGTCACATGTTAATGTGTGGGAGGCAGGGGGGTGTAGTGGGACACACCGCGAGCTTGGGGTTGCGGTTCGCAAAGACACGGAGGTCTTTGAGTTTCTGCTCGCGTTGCTGGGGTGGGAGGAGGCGGTCGGTGGTCGTTTGGAGCGAAGTGCTCATGCTGCCTGCGGTGCGTTGGAGTTGCGATCCAACAGTGCCTGCGGCGTGTTGCGCGTGCGAGATGAGAGCTGACATTGTTGATGGGTGGTAAGTAGCTCAAGGGAAGTAGCGGGTCAATGAAAATAGCGGATCAATAGAGACACGATGCAGAATGCAGAATTGGAGGATGGGATGGCATTTGCTATGGTTGAGGAGGGGCTTGGACTAGAGAGACATGCTTTCAGCGTTGGTTTGGTGGTACCTGACTTTGAGACGCGGTCGCGTAGACGTCATATGCGCTAGCTGGCATTATCCTTGTCGGTCAGATCAACTAAGCGAGCCGTGACCGCCTGATTCTGCCAATTCGAGGTCGGGAAAAAAGTTCCAACGCGACAACGACCACGAATCAGCCACACAACACAGCCATGTCGGACCCGGAAAAGAAGAGAAAGAGACACTCGGACAGTGGCGCGCGGCCGAAGAAGAAGGTAGCTGTTGCGCCACAGGGGACTGTCAAGGTTGAGCTGGTCGAGAATAAGGAAACCCTGGGTCCGCTTCTGGGTATGCGCGGAGGTGTTTAGAGAATCGCATGTGAAGGGAGAGCTAACAGAATCCAGCAACCACACCAGGACTTCACTTCCCGTCGCGCATATCCTTCAATCCCTACAAACGTACCAAGATTCTCCCGGAAGGCGCATCCGAACATCTGCTCCTCCAGTCGTCAGAACACTCGCGCTTGGACTACACCGCCCAGGAAGAGCTCGATGGAAGTTCGGAGAGTCAGCTCAAAGACTATGTCGGTGTTTTCGATCCCGCGACCAAGAAGCTACAGCTCGTCTCGGTCAAGCGCGTCACATTACGGAGCACGCTACGAAGTGAAACGGAAGAGATGCACGAGCAGAAGGAGAAGACAGAGGCACAGCAGCAGACCATGATGGCGAAGAGGAATGCGCTTGCTTCGGAATTCGGTTCCAAGAAATCAAGGAAGGCTCTCGACGACATGACCATGAACGCCATTCGCAGTGGCAAGCCTGACGACCCGGCATCAGCTAGGAACGACGCCGTGGCTGAGAATATCTTGCAAAATATGGCTGGTGCGACTGGCGCGATGCCAACGAAGCAGGAGATGGAGGCTGCGATTGACAGCTCCAAGCCTCGCCCAACACCAAACCTCAAGGCGGAGTATCCAGGCGATGTCTATCCCATCGAGACCATAGTCGGCAGCGAGCTCATGACCATGATCGAGGTCAAGGACTGGGTGGATGCCGCTGCGGCCGGGCAAGGTGTCAATGTGACCAGTAGGTTCGTTGCTAAGCGCATGGTCAAGCTCGCACACAACAAGCAGATCCAGAAACTTAAGGTGCTGCGCTTTATTCTCTTCTGCATCAACTTCTACGCGGCTCTTCAACCCAGTAAAGGTGGGAAGAAGATCCCGCCCAAGGGCAAACTGGAGGCCGTTATGGGAGAGGATATACCGCAGAGCTGCGTCATGGCCATCAGGAGGAAATTCGCACGCGAAGGGTATGTGACATGCTCGTATGTTGATACCGCATATTCTGACTGTATTAGATCCTTCGAAATGCCTAGATGGAACGTCGATAATCTGTGCACGCACATTACCGCTGCTGCACTTATTGTAGACGACTTTGATGTCGACGTGAACGATCTGCGAGACGACTTGAAGATTGACAACAAACAGTATGTCCCGCAATGCAACGCTCTAGATACGGGACCTAACATCACAACAGAATCCAAGCCTACTTCGCCGAACTGGGTTGCAAAGTCAGCGCACCAACAGTTGCCGACTTAACAAAGTTCAAGCTCTCCAAGGCCGAAAGCAACAACCACTGGGTCGCAAAGCTGAAGCTACCACTAAAATTCCCTCGAGTCGGTGGACCGCGCAAGACCAGGAAGTAGATTACGATCATACCTCTACGGCGTTAATTCATGTCATTGCATCATGGAAATGGTGGTGGAGTTTATTCTGGAGGCGAAAAGTTAGCCAAATGCAACCACCATGACACTTCCAACCCGGACCCAATGGCCATGCGGCTTAGATCGATCTCACATCGCTAATGCGCGTATCGAGATCTACGGAAGCTACTGACTAGATACATCATCGACTTTCCATTCTCGACGCCGCTTTGAAGTGCAATTCATCATGACATCACCACAACCGTGACGCACTATAGACGCATCCATACCTCAAAGCGCAGCATATAAACACTCTCCAAAACCTTCTCTCTATCCATCCATCCAATCCTCAAAACACAACTCGATGCCAAAATCCACAGGTCCCCTATCAGAACAACTCGGCTTCACATCCACACAAGCACCCTCCGACCCCAACGCCGTCAAAATGACAGACAGCACGACTTCCGCGGCGGATAAAATCGGCGCGAAGAAAGCGACGAATGCTATTCCGCAGGAGGTACGACAATACCCTACCCATGCCCCTCAGCTCCTCCCACCCACTCCGTCCAAACTTCTCCAATCTCTCCTTTCCTACTCTTTCCCACTTCCCCCAGACCCAGACCATTCCGTCTTTTCGAAACTGGGTCACTAACGTTCGCCCGCCCACAGAACCCCTCCATCCTCTCGTCCGCGGGCGCAATCGGGAAGCAATTCAACCCAGACGGCGCGATCGGGCAGATTGGTGAGAAGGTCGGGGGTCCGTTTAGTAAGGACGGAGCGATTGGGAGTCAGTTTGATGCGAGCAAGGATGGGATTGCGGGACATGTGGAGCGGGCGGTGGATGGGCCGAGTAATCCTGCGGGGAGTGGGAAGAAGGCTTGATTGGAGATTGTGAGGGGGGATGGAATGGAGTGGGAGTGTTAAAACATCAGTGCTATTGTAAGATTTTGTTGTGAGATGGGTTTCTTTTTCGAATCTTGAACTGTTTTGCAAAAGTGTCGTAGGGTTTCCATCCCTTCGCCAGCTACAAGAGGACATTTCTTCAACTCGCAAGTCAAACGTCCATGCATCCAATGCGGAACGTTAATCACCACCAAGCCTCCTTCCGGGCCCAACACTCCCCCATCTATTACTCACCCCCGCTGCCGCACTCGGCGCCCCAGCCGCCGCTCCACTAGCGCGCGCCTGTCCCTGCACCACATGTCCAAAGCCCCTATTCTGCGTGCCCACACCCGCGTTAAAAAGCCTCTTGACAAAGCCCGGGGTAACGATGTAATTCTTGCCGCCGCCAAACGTCGGCCAAATCCTCGTGAGGAAGTCGTACAAGTGCGCGGCGAGCAGGCCCGTAAGCTGCGCGGCCGCCGAGTCCGGGC
Organism: Parastagonospora avenae f. sp. tritici 18332-5; assembly: GCA_022559985.1. Taxonomy (NCBI): domain Eukaryota; kingdom Fungi; phylum Ascomycota; class Dothideomycetes; order Pleosporales; family Phaeosphaeriaceae; genus Parastagonospora; species Parastagonospora avenae. The sequence goes on from JAFJTR010000031.1 coordinate 284,314, forward strand.
CGTCGACGATGAAGGTCATGAAGAGCAGGGCAAACGGCAGAAATTTGGCGTCGAAGTTGATGATGAAGAAGTTGACTTGGCGGGTGGGGTTGTCCTGGGCGAAGGTGTAGGCGTAGGAGAGTGTGAGGGCAGGGAGGAAGGTGTAGCTGTTTAGGAAGCCGCCTGCTGTTGCCTTTGGATGTGTTAGCAATTATTCTCCAATATCTCGTACCAAGACAATAAGTAGCATAGATCGAACAATGGTATGTAGGGAGCCAGAACCGCCCAGTGGAATTGCGCGTCCACAAAGACTCCGTTCTGGCCATCCCACCGTGCCCACACACCACACAGCCCTATTTTTGGATATTTGACTACACGGAACTGCGTGATGCGCAGGGGTGATTTCCCTCGATTCCAGGAACCGCTTCAGCTAGAGTAGTAGGCTGCGCGGGCAGATATTTCGAGGGTGTATCTGATTGCAGTCGCAGACGCGAGTCGATGCGACAAACATAACGTGTTGTTTCTTCGCAAACTGACGGTAACTTATACTTACAGCAATAAACCCCGCGCAAAACGCCGTATACACCGCAAAATCCCCGGGCTGCGAGAACCGCGCGCTCTCGCGCTCCAGCCCACTGCCATACTGGTAGCAAAAGTACGGGTCCATGAGGATGCCGAACTTGGGCTTGGTGATGAGAAACGCCGTGAGCGGGCGCCACAGGTGCGGGAGCGACTTGAGCGTGAAGACGAAGGGCTTGAAGAAGACATAGTTGCTCAGGCTGATGATGCCGCCGTAGCCCAGCGCCGACACGGACACTGCTAGGGCTGTGATTGTCCTGGGGAGGTGTTAGCGGTGCGCGGGAGAGTTTGGGTTGAGCGGACGGACCTGGAGACGGGCGGGAGGGTCCAGAAGACGTCCATGGTGCTTCGCACGAGTGTGTCGTGGTGTGGTGAAGCTTGCGTGGGCGAGGTTCAGCGTGTGCTGCCTGGAGAGCAGAGGAAGTGGGCAATGTGGCTTTTGGAATGCGGCGAAGTAGGGGCCTTACATAAGCTTGGAAGCTTCCAGGTTACCAGCCAATCACGAATTGGCGACAACAATGAGTGATTGTACCATCGAAATGAGTTGTTTGCTTGTTTAGCTGTATACAAGCCCCAATAAGGTCTTCTCGAAAACTATACAGCTTGATGAAGGCTAGAATGTCCAAATCACATCCACGCATCTCTCCCCCTCAAGCATCCGGCCCCTTCCTATGAACCTGACTCTCCGCCCCTACCCCCGGCGTCCCCCTCTCCTCAAAGTCCTCCTCATACCGCCTCCAAACCTCCGTGTCGCGCGCTATCCTCCGCTGGTGTCGGATGTGATGTTGATACGCCCACATGCGCCGCTCAGCCTCGAGATAGCCACCCAGAATCATGCCTGACATTTGGATGTAGCTGGGGTTGAGTCAGTAGCGGAATTGGTATTGGTTGATGTGATCAGGTGGTACGAAGTATGGTGGAAGACTGGACGTACGTTTTGAATTGAACGGTAAGGCCCCGGTATAATGGTGAAAATGCGTATGCGACTCCGCCTGCTACGGCGAAAGCTGCGCCCCACTAGATCATTTTAGTACATATAATTATATATCTGAGCTCGAGATGGTGGTTTCGTTATGTGGTGAGCATGTTTCGCAACTCCCAATCACGAAGTCTTAGAACATCCAACATACCTTCGTCCCACCCCAAGCCGCTCCTTTGGCCGCCTGCCACGCCGCCTCATTGGCGTGTTCGTCCTTTTCTAAACTCGCATGTTTCGATGTCGGCGCCATGATAACGGCCCTCTTTTTCTCATAGACTTTCGCAGTGGGTTTTCATGTGTCCCGAGATTCAATGACATGATGTCAGTCATGCGGCAGCACGGACGCTAATGTAGGCCAAACAGTCGCTTGCAGGGATCTGGCAATCGCGTGGGGTGCTCGCTTGTCACTAGTTCGCGTTTGTGATGGAAGAGCTTACATGTGGTTGCAGGATACGAAGTTTTGCTTGTGTGTTCAAAAATGGTTATGGTATTTGCGCAAAAAGAAGCCTCTCCAAACTCTCAGGCATCTATATGGTATCATCCAAGCTGGCGCGAAAGCTAAATTCATAGGTATCCAGCTGATACAAAAACAACTAAGCCAAAGACCACAAAGGTAAATCATTGGCCCCGTAATGCCATCCTTCATGTATGCGCCTATATTGTTGCATGTTAAGAGAACTCCAAAATCCTGGAACAGGAGCATATGCAGAAACCAGAAGAAATGTATAGTACAGCGAAGTCGAAAAGGCGGGATGGTGGAGCCTGTGAATGGCGAATCGAAGGCGATCTCGCAAATCAGGTCCTCGAAGTAAAAGGTCGCCGATTATGCGAAAATGACATTTCAAGATCTTTCTCCATTGGCGAGACAGCTTCGTATTCGGCGCTAGGGGTGTCAAAACCCAGCTGCAGGTCTTTCTCGGTTGTAGGCGTACTCTCGAATCTAACCTTCTCGATGATCTTGCCTAAGCTCGTGGCCGTATCTGGTCGCTCGAAGTCCTCCTCGTCCACATCCATAGCCGTGGGTATGCCATGGGCGATGTTGTAGTTGCGCAGCAGGTATTGCTGCAAGCGGTATTCTTGTCGTGCCCAGCTCTCATCGACCAGACCCAGGGCAGCTTTGATGTCTTGATCCGATAGTCCGGACGAATGTGCCTTGTCCTTGGGTGCTCTTCCCCCTACTTTACTTGCAAGCTTACTTCTTACTGAATGCCCTTTGGATTGTGCATGTATCGAGACTTCGTCGCGCATTTGCTTCACCTGGTCCTCAGTCTGCTTGAGCGCCATCTGCCTGCTTTCCAGCATCGATGGAAGATACAAGAGTGTCGTATTACGATGTAATGCATTGACCAGGTCAGTGAAGCCGGTCAATGCAATGCCGTTGTTTTCGCAGTAGAGATATTGCAGGCTCGTGTTGACTTTGAGAACGTCAGCAAGAGTGCTCGCGCCTTGTACACCGAGTTTCTGGTCTTCTTCATGTTAGCTTTGAAACAGGATTTGATAGTTTCATACACACATTTGATATATAAGACACGCAGGGTCCGATTGCGCTGTAATCCTCGCAGTGCCTTGTTGATGCCCACCCCAAGCTTAGTTGTCTCCAGTCGAGAGTCCTCTCCAGACATGTCCAGCCATTCAAGAGCGGTGTTGTCCGCAAACATCCTCTCCATAGCCTGGCATGTGTCTTCCGTAGCATCACAGGGAAGTGATGCGCGAGAAATATCAAGTTGTCTGATAGTGTTGTTTGCGCCGAAAGCGAGGATCATCCTTCGGAATTCTGCTTCTTCCTCAAACTCAATCAGGCGCACTGCTAAGCTAGACGGCGCATGACCGCCAGCAATAGCTTTCGTAAACTTCTTCAGATCCCGTTCGATATAATTCTCGCTGACGTCAAGGTGAAGCTCACGAGCCTTGCCCGGTGTTTCGGTCATAGATTGCAATAAGTAAGCAATGTCTTTTCCAGTGAGATAACAATGATCTAAGCGAAGTTCCCGCAGTCCCTTCGACTGCTTGTAGTTTACTAGATAGCTGGCATAATCAGCATGATTTCAACAATGCTCGTGTGCGACAATGCTTACCCTGCTATTGCATCGACCATAGGAGCATTCAAGTGTGTTCCACTCAAGACCAACTCTTGCAGCCTCCACCCTTGCATCGTTTCTACTGATATGATCGGCTCAGAACCGGCTGAGACAGCGACGTGGGACAAGTTGAGCTTGGTCAGATAGCCAAATATGCCAATCTGCGAGTCAAAGATGGTCGGCGAGATCCTAAAATTGTTGGAGGATAGGTCAATTGCCTCGAGTGTGTTTTCCTGGGCCCGTAGAGCGTCAAGAACCAGAGACAGTGCCCGGTCACTGAGACCGCAGCCGCTCAACTCGAGCGCGCGCAGATGGCAATTCCGCTCGACCGCAGCTGCTACCAAATAGTCCAGATCGGTTTCGCCTAGCGGAATGTTGTTCAAAGCAATCCAGTCGACGTTCGTGTTCTGATACTTGCACAATGGAAATAGCGCTTCCACGATGCCGCAGCCCCCATCTCTGCCACTACCCTCGGCGTCCAAGTGACCCCGCCGTCGCCTTGTGATGCAAGAAGTAAAGTCGAGTCTCCTGAGTTTGCGGTTGCTCAGAGCCAGAGCACGAATCTCCTGCACCAACAGACACGCCTGCTCAAATTCTTCAACTTCAAGGCGCGCAAATGTGCCGCGCTTGGTCTTCATACATACATGCTCAGCCCCATATGGATCTTGGAGGCCATTCAAGACATCCAAGTGTATGCCTTTGAATGAGATACCCACAAAAGTCTCATTGTATCGCAACGAGCGCATTACCGCAAGCAGCTCAAGACTTGTGTATTGAGTTCTTCTTGATGATGTAGGTGGCAACAGCTCGAAGCGAGGGGAATCCTCCGAGGGGTAGGATATCTGGTAGCTGATGATGTCAGGCTGTACATCGTATGCGACGCAGTAACCGATCAAGGTCCGGTCTAGAGAATCTTGGTCGATTGGCTGAGGGCTTGACTGTCGTAGCATGTCCTGTCTTAACCCGTCCGGAACGACGTATTGATAGGGTCGCGACTCCCACTCCGGCCGCAGTCCAGCTTCGGTATACCGCAAGCGCGCAGCGATATCGTGTGAAGCTAGCGACGCCAAGTGTATCGTCTTTGGACGCTCGAGTGGTTTTCTATCGAGACATTAGAAAAGTCAAGTTATTGTCCAACCATGCTTACCGGAAGGTTAGAAGAAATGTATCGTCAACGTCGCTCACACAGACTTCGGTCAGAGTCATGATGCCGTGCGATGACTGCGCACTGGAGGAGGTCAAAGACGGGCTAGATGACCGCTGAGACGACGGTTTGAACAGTGGGATCAAGTGTACTTTGTGAACGCCAATAGCAAGGAAACAGACCGAAGAAGCTGCCTTGGTAACGTCGTCCGAAGATGACCTGGAGGTGGCTTTTCCTTGGGGACGAAGCACAACCCTGTAAATGGCATAGTGTGGAGGAACATAATCGCGTTCCGCTTCTACCACGCGCGCAGCGAGATGCGAGTTGTACGCAGATAGCGGATTCGCATTGCCCAATCTTGCGCGATTCGCAGCGTCGCGTAGCTTGGCGAGCCATGTGTACATGTCATCGGGGTCGACAAATTGTAAAGTCATGCACGCAGCGTGGTTGGAGTCGTCGTCCATCCAATAAACCTCTATAGCAAAGTGTGGTCGTCCATCGTCGAGATGGTACACAGCGACGATGTGCCGCAGCGGCGTGCCCAGATCGCGATCTCCCGAAGACTCTGATGCGACAGACTGGATGTCATGCGAGGAGCCAGTCGAGGGATTCTGGCTATGGCGGTACGAGGGAGTGCGAGTGTAGGGAGATGGTATCCTTGGCTAGTTAGTATACATATGGTCGTCCATGGTCATAGCAGACTTACGCTGGGAAGGCCTCTGCCGCTTTCGACTGCGTCTTGTACCGAATGAGGTGTTTCTCCGTCAAGACCAAGAACTCCTTCTTCTTCCGAAACATGGAACTACTCGTCTGGACCTCGCCATAGTGCAGCACCTGCCCCACGCGTGTATCCTCAGCCAGGTACTCGCCAAAGCCAGTCGAGTTTCGCGTGGATGTCGCAGAGAGCGGCTCATCCTCGTCCATCAGCCTGGACCCGCGAATGGAGCCGAAGACAGAGCTTGCGCGCTTCAGACTGCCTCGCGATATGGTTGTCCTGGGCGATCCGGGCGCGGTAGTCTCTGCGACGGTAGTGCCGTCGAGGGACTGCTTGTCTCCATGCTGCGATATGTCGGAAATTGTGGACATGAAAGATGCGGTCCGCCGCTTCCGCAGCAGATTTGAAGGCTGCGATTCATCCTTACTGCTGCTGGTTTGCAGACCAGCGAGGGCTGTCAGACCACTGCGGCCGAAGATACTTCTTCGCTTGTCCTTGGACATGCCGCGGGTTGAAGCAGGCGATGCGCCACCCGACAGAGCTCAGCGGCGCAGAGATGGCATGCGAAGGACTGCTAACCGGCAAGAATGTTTCAACACAGTGCAGGTCCGCGGAACATGCTCGAACGCGCGTAGAAGGTCAGGTCAGGTCCTGCTCGTGGTTCAAATGTCGCGCTCCACCAATGACAGTGCGGGAGCGTTCGTATTGGACGGGCAGTCGGACGTTGGGTAGCGCTGAATATAAAGGTTCAACGTTCGCGCAGCCTTGTCTCGATCTCCGGGCTGGGGTTAGTCCAGGTGGGCAATTGCAAGCGTGTAGTCAAAAGGCAGCGCGGTCATTCTGCGCACGGCGTAATTGCGCTGTAGTGGCCTTGCGCGATCGCCCCAATCTGTATCAAAGGCTCGGCAGAGGAATTGGCAACAGCAAGCTCGCGTTGCGCCAGCACGTGCTCGCAGACAGCGCACGCCAGACAGGAAGACGCTACAAGAAAGATGAAGGGGAAGCCAAAAACATTCGACACGCGTCGCGAAGGGAGTGGGCCTCGAGTTGCTCCACGCGTCAAATTGGTCCCAGAGCACTGATGGCGGGCGTGCGGTGACGTAAGTACAGCGTCGCTGCAGCGGGCGGAAGACAGCCTGTGCGAGACCAGTGCTGAAAGTGAATGTTACAAACGGCTATCTGCAAGATAAAAATATGGAGAGTCCAATTCTAGACTAGCATGTTCTTGGGTGACACTGTCGTCCCCAAAATCTGGGGAGCTTTTGCGGCATCAGGTCCTGACGTACATGTCGATCAACCATCGGCGAAATAAATGTCAAACGCCGACATAATTTCTGACCCGGCGCGACTGCCCGCGTTTGCTGTTGCACGCCACCACGGCCATTACACTCGTTCCCCTTCGCCCGCGTCGTCCCTCGAGATGCTCTGTCGAAATCTCACCCGCGTCTCGCCATGGTCCCGTGACCCAATATGTATTTTCTGCAGTGCACGGGCGCAGTCGCGAACGTCGGCAATCCGATCGTTCAGCGCCACTGGTCTTCTCTCAAAGAGAGAAAGAGCAACATCAGACTCCGAAGAGAAACCCGAAGAATCCGAGAAATTCAAGATACGCAAGTCTCCACGGTCAGCTGCGGAGGAAAAGCCGAAGAAGAGAGGGAACTCCAAGCCTCTGGTAACTTTTTTTGAAACTGGGCAAGCAGGAGAGACGAGAATAAAAGGGAGACAAAAAGTCGCAGAAGCAAAGCACGTAAAAGAGAACCCTCGGTCAAAGAATGATAGAGAAGATGCAGGAGGGAAAAGAAGTCCAAGGCCGCAGAGGGAGCTTGGTCCAGATGGCTATATGCCCATGTCGCTAGCGGAAGCTATGGCCGGCGAGGAGGGGCTGGAAAAAGCTAGCAAGAAGGGCAGCGGGAAGGGAAGCAAGAAGAGAGACAAGCAGCTGGAGATACAGGTGCTGGAACCCCAAGACCTCACGTTTGAGCCCGTCGACGTCGAGATACCACCAGTGCCAATGCTGTCGTACAGCCTCGATCGCGTACTGTTCAATCCTGGTGTCTACCGCCTGCAAGATCCCCGGTCGCGCATATACAACTTCGACCCGTATCTCGAAAGAATCATGCCCGTCAACGAGTTTGACTTTGATGCTCTTAGCGAGTACAAGACTTCTTCCAAAGACGAGACCCTGTTGGAGTTGACAAAGCGGCTGGGCACCAGATATACCGGCTCCACCTCCAGCATGTCGGGCGTTTTGCAGCATTTCCACTTTCTGCTGTCCAAGTTCCGAGAGCTCAACCACAAGATGCTTTCTCGCGGTTTCCCGGACCCTTCGAAACGGTTTTCTAAGATTACACTTGGACCAGATGCCATATTTTTGCGATACAAGGACGGCATATATGCCATTGATGCCGACAAGACCTACGACACACCGAACATCATGAGTTGGTTGGGCCACTCCCTTGAAAAACTCCTGACGTCCGACCGCAAGGAGTTTGAGTCTTTCCGTCGGTCGAGCCCAGAGCCGGCGCCTGCCGAAGACAACTCGAGCAGATGCTACCATTATTCCAAGCAGGGCAACCTACTCATGCGATCGCAACTCGATGCCCGTGATCCGCGACTACCAGGAACCGGAGTATTTGACCTGAAGACTAGGGCAGTAGTCTCCATTCGCATGAATCACAAGGAATATGAGTCAGGCACGGGATACCAGCTGCGTTATGCTCAGGGCGAATGGGAGTCATTCGAGCGAGAGTTCTATGACATGACGCGTGCGACGATGCTAAAATATTCGCTTCAAGTACGCATGGGCCGCATGGACGGCATTTTCCTCGCATATCACAACATTGAGCGCATCTTTGGTTTCCAGTATTTGCCTCTCGGGGACATGGACAGAGTGCTACATGGTCAGGAGGATACTCGGCTGGGCGACCAAGAGTTCAAGCTTTCGGTGGCCTTGGTGGACGAGCTGCTCAGCAGGGCAACAGCTGCATTTCCTGAAACTGTAAGCCTCCCATAATCCCTCTCTTTAGCATGTCTAACGAAACCAGACAATTCGTTTGCACTTTGAGACGCGCGATGCTAAGGTGCCGTTCATGTACGTCTTTGCTGAGCCGGTCACGGAAGAGCAAGCAGACGAACTTCAAAACAAAGGAGAAGCTGCTCAGAAGCACTTTGCTCGCACTGTCGTAGGCTTGGGTAGGAACCAAGAAGAGTGGCAAGACATACAAGACGAGGTGGATGAGCAAGTGGATGAAGACAGGAGCGCCGAACGGGTAGAGGAGATCGCGGAGAAATCAGCGCAAGAAGAAGACAGCACCGAGACTGCTGAAGAGCCTAGCAGTGAGGCCAGTGAAGGCGAAGTTGCTGAAGGTGTCGACGAAAACGAAGCCGATGAAAGCGTCGGAGAAAGCGAAGTCGATGAAGGCGTCGGTGAAAGTGAGAACGAAGTCGTCGATGGCGAAACACCTCCATCTGACGCTACCGAGCAAGCCAAGCCAAGTGGACCGCTCATGGGATGGACTCTAACCACCCGTAGCAAGGTCAACGGCGGCTACGTTGACCGACCCGTTGCTTTCACAGCAGAAGACGAATGGCAACTCGAATACCACATCCAGGACATCCCAGAAGAGTCGCGATGGAGGTTGTACGAAGCGGTTAAGGAACGAAGACGCGGCTTAATCGGCCAAGAAGAACAAGAAGTCGACAAGAGCCTGCAAAACTACCGGGCCTTGATCCAGCGCTTCAGCAATAGGGGTCGGGCTTGGAGGGAGGAGCAGGATAAGATAAACGAAGAAATGGGCATCCAGATATACAAGCCTATGGGACCTGGATCCGGAAACGCCGTACCGACGACGGATGAAATCAAAGAGATGCCAGAAAAGACCGACTGAGGCTAGATGGCAAGGTGTGCGATGTACAACTATTGATGTTACTGGGGATGTGTAGGATAATGTAGGAATGTAGCATATGAGGACACGACAGCATTGGTTAGAAAACGGCATGGCCGGCGCTGATGCCAAAGCATATAGACAGGATGTCTTTCCAAGACATGAGTAATTAACACATATTACGCTCTTGATTGTAGGCTTGTCTATACATTCTAGCGAAAATAGAAAGAAAAGTCAGAACCGAGGATTTGGATACAAAGGTGGTAATGGTGGTGCAGCCGCGGGATCCCTGTCCAGCCTTTGGCGACATGAGAGCTCCGCAAGCTCCTCCGCATTGCTGTGCTCCCCCACTATACCCACACACCCTGCATCTGTCATACTGAGCATGGAAGCCACGAGAAGTCCCGCACCAATGCCACGCGAAGCGCGCGATTGCCTGTAGTCGATGTGACGCTTGCGCTTGCTACAAACGCGGCTGATCCCCGCCGACGTCACTTAGCCTTGGAATACCTCCAGTCCGCCAGTCCGCCATAGCTCCACCCGCTTACCACATCACTACCATACGACAACCGCCATGGCGACAGACGAAAATGTCGACACGCTTCTTAGCTTCATAGACGGCCAGCTCAGTCGCGACGAAGCCCTGCAGCTTCTCAGGGTGGGTAGTTCTCTCATGTGCATACAAGCAGCCTAACAAATGTGTGAAGATCAGCGACAACAATCTCGAAGCTGCGGCAAACAAATTCTTCGAGACGGGCCCTGCGAATATCAACAAGCTTTTGAGGGATGCGGTACCGAGATGGGACGAGACTGCGTTTGGGGGAGGTCAGAATGGTGGAGCGCCAACCAGTACGTAAAAGCAGGGCAGCACCGAGAGAACACGGGCTGACAAGAGGTGTTCTCAGGCTTCAACATAGACTACGGCCCACACAGCAATGTTCAGAGCAGAGCACCCACGCGCCCGCCCTCGCGAACGAGCCAGGTTTCTACGCACCTTGGCGATGCGCCCATGCAGAGTACGTGTCTGGGACGCGAGGTGGAATGTAGATGCTGACTGGCGGGGCAGGTATAGAGAATACACAGGAGTCTGGCGTCGTAGGCAGCTCGAAACCCGTGTTTGGCCCGGCGAACCAGGACTATTATCCTGAAGATACGTGGGCTATGGTGCCGACGTCGACTGAGGTCATACCGGATCCTTCACCGAGCCAACGCAAGCGCGAAGAAGGCCATCCGGCAATTCTGAAGCCGTCACCGAGATTCAACTATCTGCCTGCGCTAATCAGCATCCTGCACTCCATACCACTATTTCGAAATGCGCTGCTTGCGCCGAATATCACCCAGAGGAACTACTGGATGGGCGACGACTGGTGGAAGGGCAGTCCAGCATTGCCGGCACGTGTCACCGATACGGCTGCTGAGCGTGAAGAGGCACACAGTTTGGATATCATTTACGAGGCACAGAGATTGATGGCGTTTCTGGACAACTCCGACAGGGCCTATGCAACAGTAAGCTCAATGCTGGAACTCGACGCTTGGAAAGAGTCACATCCAACCATGGAGGACGACGACGACGATCTCATAAAATTCCTCTTACTCTGGAGTGCCGCCTACGAAGCCCAGGTCCCTGCTGCCCAGCTCAACGGTTTGATACGATCTATCGTCAAGATTGGGAATGAGACTGTGAATAACTTCGTCCTCGATGCATCTGTTGTCAGAGAGGGGACCAAGAAGGACTACAGCATCTACGACGTTCTCGATGAGCATCTCTTCGCTTCAGCTACGGGAAGCGCACATCTCTCGGAACCCAGCAAAGTGCTCATCTTGCGTCTCACGTCTGCGACTACAAATGCCCAAGGCCTGGGCTGTCGCATTCCCGCAACTCTGTATCCCGATCGCTACCTGGAAGCCAACAAACCCGTTATCGACGCCATGTTTGGTGACATGAAGAAGTACGAGGACGAAGTGAAGGAGGTCGAAGCTACAATTCAGCGGCTAAAGTATCACACACCGAAGAAAGAGAAGGCGAAGAAAGTCGAGACTCTCAAGCTTCTAGAAACCAGCATGAAGGCTTTTAAGCCACAGACCGAGGATGAGACGCCAGATCCAAAAGATGCCCTGGTCCTCTCCCAACTAGAAGCTCTCCACCAGAGCGTCGAAGCCAAACTCGCCGCTCTCGAAGAGCAAACAAAGCAAGTCCGCGAGACCCTCCAAAGTATCTCCAGCCGCTTCAAACCCATCGTCGACGACGGCGCCGAAGCCCTCATCGACATCACCGAGCCCTCCTACCCCCCAGGCCAAAGCCCCCAAGACGCTATGCACCACCCCTACCACCTCTGCGGCGTCGCCACGCACTTCGGCGTCATCTACCTCCTGCACCCAGATCACCAATCGCCCACCCTCGGCGCCCAACAATGGTGGCGCATCCAATACGACACGGAAACCTCGTCCCCCAGCCTGCGCCGCGACCGCCTCACCCAGCAAGAAGTCGTCGAGCGCGCGGCGACCGAATCCCCCGCCGCGCTGCTCATCTACGCACACGCCGACGCGCTATCCGTCGCGCCCATGCCGCTGTCCAAACCACTCGAAGACTTCGTCAAGAAAGACGGCGCCTATTTCCTCGAGGAGTTACAAGGGGATTGGCAGGCGATGGACACGTCTGAAACAGTGGCCATGGGCGATTGGGACAAGGACCCGCCGGACTACGAGTACGATTGGAATGCCGTTTCGGCGAGTCAGTGGCAAAGTCGTGCGAGGGGGGATAGTAGCGCGACGCTCACGCCGAATACGGAACATGATGGCGGGGGCGTGAGGGAGATGGTGGAGGTTAATGGCGGCATGGATGCGATGATGGGCGTGAGTTCGCGTGCGAGCAGTGAAACGGTTGAAGGCGATGCTATGGAGGTTGAGCATGGGAGGGCCGTGTTGGCGGAAAACGTCATGCCGGATGGAGATGGGAGGGAGGAGTTAAGAGTGCAGCATATTGAGGTTGCGGAGAAGAAGGGCGGGTAGTGGAGTCGCATAGCTTGGAGTTTCTTGGGGCTGGACTTTATTTCATCTTGAAGCGGTATAATCACGCATTTTGGAGATGGCGAGGGAGAAATGGCATTGCTACACCCTGACCTATTCGACTCGGCGTCGAATGGCTGGCTTTCCCCGTATCTTTCGAGCGGTCGTATAGCATGTGTCTCATCACATCATGGCGTGCGGGTATTTCATCCTTGCTCATCGAAATGCTCCTGCATCTCTCACCGCGGCGTCGTTGAGCCCTCGCTCCCACTTCTCATACCCATTTCAACCTCTTCTACCTCTCCCTCCCCCTCTTTCCCAACACCCCCCCTCCTCACCACCCCCTCCCCCTCCCCGAAAATCCCATACCCAACCTCCGTCCCCCTCTTCTTCCTCCCCCCATACAACTCCTGCTCCAACTCCCTCGTATCTGCCCTTACCAGCTTCTCCTCGCCCAACCCAGTCCTTCCCCTCGCGGCCCTGGCCATCGCAAACGCCGCGCGCAGCGGCGTCATCGTATACCCGCTCCTCACCAAGGAACTGCAGAACTGCGCGTCCAGCCACAACACGTACATGCTCAGCGCCCAGGCGAAGTGGCAGAAGACGAAGAGCCCCGACAGCATGGTGCTGAAGCCCCATTGGTACGTGGGGTTGGCGGTGTCGGGGAGGCAGCGGGAGCGCTCGGAGAGGAAGGTGTAGTTGTAGGGCTTGGAGGCGTAGCAGTAGGAGGAGGTGGTGTTTAGGTCGAGGAGGTCGTAGGTGGAGCCGTGGGTTGTTATGTTGTATGTTTCTGCGCCTGCTAGAAGTTAGTTTTGTGAGAAAGGATGGGGAAGGGGAAGATGGGGCGCACAGTTTCTGGTTTCGCCGCCTTTGCCTTCGAGATTCCAGCTTTTGAGGGTGAAGGTCTTATTGTTGCCGGGGTAGTTGAAGCGACCTGGTTTGGGTGTTAGTTTGCGGTGGGATGGGAGGATGTGGCGGGATAGTGGGCGGACTTACAAACTTCGTCGAAGCTTCTGAAGCTGTAGGAGTAGCCGTAGTCAGAGCTGTAATGCGTCCGCTGGTACTCTGTGATGTTGAGTATGGTGCCGTTGTTGAATTGACAATCGCCTGTGTAAATTGTCAATTTGACGTTCTGTGTGTGCTACGACTCGTACAAAACCTACAATATCGACGTCGCGAAGAGAGGGCATCATATTGCTTGTTGTACAACTCAGCGTCAAGGCATGTCGGGGCTTCCCATGTCTCGTTCCACGTGCCCGTAGCCATGAGCGAGTATTTGATTGAAGCAGCGGGGACAATGTTGCTGGTATTGTCGAGCGACACCCAGGCGATGCTCGTGCTATCGTATCCGGTCATTGCGCTGAGGAACATGGGTATACTGATGATGTACAATGTGGCCAGCCACACGTAGAAGAATAAGGCCTTGGTCCGTTTGCTCTTCGCATACCACAGTTCTTTGAGCAGGGTCCATAGTGATAGGAGGCTGGGGCCTTCAAGTGCAATCCTCTGGAAAATCTGGAATGATGCTGGATGCCGCTCAATAGCACGGAGCAGCGCATCAGAAAAGACAATGTATCCGATCCACCAGGCAAGCAGCTGCACTCCGCGTCCAATGAAGACATCCCAAGCTACATCAATGGTCTTTGCCTGAGAGAAAGTGAAGCGGCCGAAGGTCTGATCCAGCACAAACAGCTTTTCAACTCCCCTAACCGTCGCATTTTCAGGAGTGCCGAAGCTCTGTCCGCAGCTCTGGATCTTGTCCTGGAATATGCCGTAGAATGGACGGTCGCCATTGCCTCCTGTATTGATGTGCGTGAAATTCCCAAGCAACACCATGGGTGTGATGCCGAGCGCGAGGACGAGCGAGAATGCATAGATCTGCTCTTTTGAAGGAATGAAGCTCGTCCTGGACCATTTTCCGTTCGTCTTGGAATTCATGAATCGGTGAAACGCATGTGGTGCTTCCGCATACGCCGCCGCCCAGTCTGACTTGGTCGACCATCGAACATTTTGCTCCGTCTCTTTGATCATGCGTCTCGTCTTCCCAAACACACGCATCCAATCCCCCCGCGAGCGCCAATTCCATCTCTTCTTTTCCTCCTTCTCCTCTACATCTCTCGCCCAGGACGACGAATAAGAAGGAAGGGATTCTTCCGTGGGACTCGACAATTCCACCGACACATAATTGCCCTCACTCGTCATGACGGGCGTTACTTATACAGACATCCGACAAGGCACACTAATGCGTGGCGAAGCCAAAATGCAACAACAACTCGGGTCTCGTCGCGTGTGGGATCAAGCAACGCGAAATCTGGGGCACGCCGCGAGATTCAAGAACTCGGTGCCTGAGCACAGATGACAGGAAATTCGCCATGGGTACCTGGCGGGCGAATTGGGCGTGTTGGATCGTCGAAGGTGGGAGGCCTGAATGTACTCAGCCACCCGCGCATGGCAGGGGTGGCCGTCCTTTAAATACGAAGATAGCTTGTCGGAGGCATTGCGGAGGGATACCAGAGGTGGGAATAGTCTCCTGGAAAGGGCGCCAGTTTGCAAAAACATTGTTCCAATTGACATGACCGCAAATGTTTTTGACAGGCGTGTTCATGGTTGTTGTGTTCTGAAGACGACGCTAGACAATTCCGCATGGCAAGGATCATCCAGGCCCGCCGTACGTCACAGCTATTTGGCCCCATTGGAGCACCGAACCACCATCATCATCTTGGTGATACAAAGATAGCCATACCATTGACGGAACCTAGAAATTGTAGGTCGATCGGCGTGCTTACGCCCCGCAATACGTACACTCGCAGAGTGCTGCATGAGTGACGGCAGTGCACGGAGATCGAAATGACGATGTTGATAAATTGGAAACATCCAGAAGTAGAATCATGTCGCGAGGTGACGGCAGAGTAAACATGCATACATGATATGTGCTGGCGAACGATATTGTTATGTATCTATAAGTCCTAGCGATACACCGTCCCGAAGAACTCACAATCACAAGGTCGTTCAATTGATTCAAGGAACGACACAGCATTCTACATGCCATGACATTGCCGTCGTCTAAATTACACCGGTATCAGGGACCGCAATAATTCCTGCGCGCTCTGTCTGGAAGCTCCTAGTTCCTTATAAGAAAATGTCAACCTGATTTACTCTGGTTCTTTTCTGAAACTATATTATATGCTGACATTCTACTGGGCCTTTTCAGACTAACGCGTAAAAGGACAGTCGTCCTCTAATAGTATATTGAATTTGAACGGCGTACGCACGAATTATTGCTGCACC
This sequence comes from Parastagonospora avenae f. sp. tritici 18332-5, assembly GCA_022559985.1. Classification (NCBI taxonomy): domain Eukaryota; kingdom Fungi; phylum Ascomycota; class Dothideomycetes; order Pleosporales; family Phaeosphaeriaceae; genus Parastagonospora; species Parastagonospora avenae. Next base: position 299,966 of record JAFJTR010000031.1, read on the forward strand.
TGGTGCTAACCCATCCAATTATGACATCTTTACGAACATTCTGGTCCTGGCAGGAATCAATGACTTCTAATCTGCGCAGGCAATCCACATTACTCACATACATGCAATTGAAGGTGAAGTGGAAATGCCGCGCACACATCACCGTTCGCAAGGCTCATCCTGACCCTCACCTTCATCTCTGTTCTTCACTCTCACCTCCCTAGTATCCCAGTCATATAGCCGCCTCTCCCTTCTAACCTACTCATCCACTCCACCAACCTCCCGCTACCAACTCAACCAAAACAACTCTTAAATCAACCACCCACCATGCCTCCCAAGAAGAAAATCCCCACCGACACCCCCGCAGAAGAAGCACGTGGCCCATTCCGCTGGACTCTCGAAAACGAGCGCAAGCTCCTCGTCCTCACTCAAGGCCGCTATCTCTCTGGCGAAGACTACGAGCGACTTGTTTCCGTCTTTCCAGGTACGCATAACATTGCAGCATACACACTTGATTCTTGTTAACTGGGTTGGTATGGATAGGCACGAATCTCAATGGTGTCAAGATTAAGTGCTCGCGATTCCGCGTGGAGCAGCGCAATTTGTATGAGGAGCTGGGATGGGACCTGTCGGACGGTGGGGCGGTGAAGAAGACGCCGACCAAGCGTGGTGCGAAGGGCGAGGGTGTGGACGGCGAGACGCCTACGAAGAAGTCGCGTACGCCTAGGGCGAAGAAGGGCAAGGGAAAGGATGATGAGGTGAAGAAAGATGAGGTCGCCAATAGCGACGAGGATGAGGTTGAACCTGAGGGTGAGGTCACTGCTGGCGTCAAGGAGGAGCAGGTTGATGATGAAGAGGTTTGAGTGCCTGACCGATGAGAAGGTGGTCGGATTTGGAGTCGACATGGAAAAGGGCATTTTGTACATTACTTCGACTGCATTCTCAGCATGTGTCCAATTCATTCGATAAGATACCTGGACGCATGCAGTTTGGCAAGATATCTAGGCCCGCATTCAATCCGACAAGATATCTGAGCATGCCATCAGTTCAATACGACACGTCGAGTGCCTGCAAGTGAAAGCGTACTCGTGCTCATACTCACTCACCACTCTTTCCCCACCCGCCCGTCTCTCCTCTCATCTTCACTCTCACTCCTCCGCGTCTCCACCAGGCACACGTAAGTCACCCCACCCAGCCCTTTCTCTCTTTCCCTCCACCCCACTCCTCATCTCAACTCTCGACTCTCAACACCCAAGAACCAAACCATCCACTAACCACCAACCAACCCATCAAGATGGCTCATGGTGTCAAGAAATTCATCTCCTCCCGCCACAACGACACCATCGATTCCCCCACAAAGTTCACCTGGGAGGGGGCAAACGACAACAAAGTAACCATCCCTCCCTCCCTCCACTCTCAAGCCTCACTAACATCTACCAGCTCCTCCTCCTAACCCAAGGCCGCTACGTCAAGACCGAAGAATACGCTCAACTCGCCTCGGCCTTCTCCGGCGTGACCGTCGGCAGCATCCGCAACCGCATCTCCGCCCTGCGCATCAAGCAGCGCAATCTCTACGAGGAGATGGGCTGGCAGGTACCCGAGGGCGGGGCGGGATATAGCGCGAAGAAGAAGCGCAGTGCGGAGGGAGGGGAGGAGGGGACGCCGAGCAAGAAGCCGCGTACTGAGCAGGGTGAGGACACGCCTACGCCTGCTAAGAAGCCGCGGGCCAAGAAAGGAGCGGCGAAGATCGTGGAGGAGGGCATTCAGGGTGAGGAGGTGGGTCAGAGTGTTGACGAGGAGATCAAGCCTTGGAACGGTGTCAAGGAGGAGCAGTTTGAGGACGAGGAGATTTGAGCTTGACGGGGACTTCCGGCTTTCAAGTCTGGCGGTGATGGATATGAGTTTGGTGCGGTTCGAGATAGCGTTCTAGATACGCGTTGGATGCGCGAATGAGTTGGATACAGAGCGGATAACATAGTCGTCACGAGTTTCTCACTAAACCTAAGCAATGCGTCAATGACAGCTCCCATATCAAGCTCTTCGCTCGTTCCTGGTTGAAATGAATTCAAATGTCAGCGCCGAGTTGGTCTATGATTGTCAGCATGGAGCATATCAAGTGGGGCATGTTGGGAAGAGAAAGTGCTGGAGAATGTGTATTGGGGACCGCCACGGTATTGTGGCTACTTTGCTCCTGAATGCTGAGGTATCTTTCTAACGCCCCGCGCCGTATCCATGTCCTTGGAAGTTTGATCTTGCGCCGTAAAATGCATCCCACATGCTGTGTCATCATAGCCCAGATGCTAGGCTTACTCTATTTATCGCCCTTCTTCTTGCGCAGCGTCTGCCCAGCACCGTCGAAGTGTTTTGACTCCTTCTGTTCGCCTTCCTCCTCCTTGCCTTTCAAAGGCTTGATTTCATAGCCGAAAAACAGCTTGCCGGGAGCTAATCGGAGCGGCTGCGGACCGTTGGTGCGTCGCACTGTGGGTGGCGGGTTTGATGACTGTCCGGTAATGGGAGTGGAAGCCTGCGGAGTTGGGGCCTTGCTACCCTTCTTGGCAAGCTTATGGCCCGTGGTGAGGAAGTTCGAGGACGTGGCCTGGGCTCCAACGGCGGCAGTAGTCGATGATGGTGCGATGGCGGCGTAGTTGATGGATTGCGCCATGGTCCCCTGAGAATGAAGCGTACCGCCCTTTCCAGCCATAACACCCTTGCCGCTCCGCGGTGTGCTCGTGCCGCTCGTCTTCTGTGGCTCCTGGTAGCCGATCGGTGGGGCGAAGTCAACCGACAAGTCAGTCTCCAAAGTGCAGATGGCTTTGCTGGCATGCTCGGGCTTCGTCTCTAGGACTGCTATGCTGAAGACATCGTCGTTGTACGCAAATGTGAAGATATCGCCCTGAGTAAGACATGAGAAGTTTCGGAACGCGTTCTCGAGAACAGCTTTGGGATCGGAAATTTCGAGGAATGACGGGTCTTGCGGCTGTAGCTTGATGAATGTGCCGAGAGGGAGGTTTGTGGACTTGACCTGGAGCAGATCACCGGGCTCTAGTTTCAGTGTCTGCATGAGCTGGAGGATGTCAGTGAACGCTGCCTTGTACAGACTTCTGGCAACTTACCCAGTATGGGAGATAGATCTTGCCCTCTTCCGCAATGAACTCCAGTACACCAGCGTGTGTCGTCTTACCATCTTCTTTGCCGTTTATCAGCTCGAAGAGCATGGGATATGTGATGTGCAGGCGGGTGAGCTTGTCGAGAGCACTGGGAGGAAGGAACACTTTGCCGCCGTGGTTTGCTTCTTCGCGCTCCGGACCAGGCAGCATGACGATGGGATAGCAGCGGAAATACTCGTCGAACCGTCGTGGAGCGCCACCGCGCCGCATAGCTTGGTACATGGCCATCGGGTCGTCTTCGTTGTAGAAGCCGGGGTTGAACTGCGAGAGGTGAGTTTGGTGGTAGTAGAAGTGGTGGGGTCGTTCTTACCATGTTGGGAGACCAGACTTTGTGTGTGGAAGGTGCAAAAGTGAGGAGGGAATGCACGGGATTGTTGTGGAACAGCAAGAAGGAGCAAAGTGTAGTTTGTTGTAAAGTCGTGTCGAAAATATATAGGCCAGAAAGCGAATGACGACAGGGTGCTAGGTAACGCTTTGGTAGCGCGCAACTTCACCCGCGTCGGAGCTCCGCAAAGGACGCCGACGACCGTGCTCAAGCTCTCCAAAATATCGCGAAAGACGTCACTACGCGAGGCCACCACAACACCACACATCACCACTCTTGGAACCATGGCCAGCTCTAGTGGCACGCACAACCCTGCGCGACCAAAGCGGGCTGGAGAAAAATTCACGCGCACACACCATCTAGACGGCGACGAACCATCATCGAAGAAACCACGATTCGACCCCCGCAACCCCTCCACGCTCGCACCTGATGCCGATGACGAGGAAGACCCAGTGCTAGAGGCGGACGTAATAGGGAAGAGCGCAGGAATCAAGCGCAATGCAGTCAACATCGACGGCTATGATTCGGACAGTTCCACAGAGAACTTCAATGCACGCGCAGAGGCCAGGAACAACAAAGACAAGCCTTCGAAGGATGATGATGAAGACGACGACATGTTTGCCGAAGAAGACAAGGACGACGATCAAGATGAGGAGTCGCGAAGGGACCAAACGCAGAAGAAGAAACTGCGTTTCCTCGACGTAGACGAAATCGAGGGCCAGGAAGAAAACAGCAAGTCTGGAGGGCACGTGGCAGCCGACTTCACCAAAGGGCCGAAAGACGCCACCGATGAGATGGAGAGCAGCAGCGATGATGGCGACGATGAAGACCGCGACCGAGTCGACTCGGACATGGACGAGGAACTAGGCGCAGGCAGCAAGAAACACCACGCGCCAAAGGTAGACGCGTTCAATATGCGTGCCGAGCAAGAAGAGGGTCGATTCGATGAAGCTGGCAATTTTGTGCGCAAGGCCTACGATCCAGAGGCTGCGCAAGATTCATGGTTAGAAGGAATATCGAAAAAAGACATGAGGAAGGCAAAGGAGGCTCAGGACATGAGGGATGCTGAGCGCAAAGCCCGAGAGCGCGCAGAGGATGCCATCGCAACTAGTGATGTTCTCTCAAATCTAATCTCATATCTGGAGGTCGGAGAGACTCCCATGGAAGCCTTGGTACGGTACGGCAAGGCAGCGCCGAAGAAGCAGCCCAAGAAAAAGAAGAGCCAAGCTATGGAAGTCGACGTCGATCCAGCACAAGAAGCTGCGGCCGCGAAAGCCAAAGAAGCTATTGACACTATCACCGAATGCGCCGGCCGACTCTCAGATAGAGGAGCCGAGGAGATTTACGAAAATAGCCGCGAGGAGATCATGCGACAGTACAAGCGCGAGACTGGAGAGGACTGGAAAAATCCCCATCCCGAGGCCGTCCAGTGGGAGTTCCATTGGTTCACAGCACCGGAGGGGGACATTAATGGACCCTACGATCAAGCCACAATGCAAGCTTGGGAACAAGCGGGACAATTCGCAGCCGGTGCCGAGTTCCGTAGAGTTGGCGAGACCGAATGGTCGCGGTTGCTGGATTTTGACGACGATTGAACGATGCGCTGCGGAGAATTGATCTCCGATATCAGTTCCAAGACTCAGGGTCGATGTGGTGGACATAGCTCCCGGACGATTACCCTGTTTGGTGTACATGCACCACGCGAATCCTCAAGCGAGAGCATCTTGGAAGGCATGTCGAGCGCAGAACACCGATATGTCACCGTGTAGTCCACAGCCTGCTGTACAATCGACATGTCACTTTGCATTACGGGATCGTCTCGAAACGGGACCGTTTCAGACGCTGTTCAAGACACACAGACAGTGATTGCGGTGGAAGAACTCTGCGCATTTCCGGGGCGACATCTTGAGAGAAAAGCCGTCTTTGCCAAGAAAGGCCCTCTGATAAATCTACAGCATCTTCCATAGGCCAGTGCGCACAACAAATCACGAGTCGATGCACCTTCTCCAGTTCTCTCTCTCTTCACCCATGAGTGCTTTGTGGCAACTGCAGCATACAGCAGGTGCAACCTGTTGAATCACTCGATGCCGTCATCAAATGTGATACCTGCAGTCTGGCGCTGACAGCTCGGTCGCTCACGTCGAGGCACCGATTGCATCACATCACATGATTGCTCATGTATGCGGGTAAGCGACCGCGCAACGACGCTCGCCGCCGTCGACCAGTCGGAATTCGCTGAGCAGCGGAAGGGTTCTGTGATCCACTGCATTGACGGTCCACTGGGCCACGAATGACTTCCGCCCGCACGTCGTGCAACAAGGGTGTAGCCCACCTTGTGCGAGGGCGTGAAACAGCAAAGACGGGAACGCCATGTCGTCGCCATGCTGAAGCTTGGGTATGCTGTGTATGCTGTAGATTGTGTAGGTCTTCAGTAGGCATTTATCAGTCTTTCATGAGGCACGCTTACCCCCAGCGATGCCTACACCAGCATGCGGCGTTGGTCCGGTGCGCAGATGGGCGAATCATGGGTTCGAGGGTGAATCTAGTGGCGCAGTGGATAGGCAGCTGATGCTATGCTGCTGGCTCACAAGAGCAGAGCAATGTGTCGCATGCACCCCACTCACTGCGACGCTACCAGTCAGCTCCAGCAAAACGAGCGACATTTCGTCTGGAACAGGTGCGTGCGGTGCGCCCATGTCACCGCTGCTTCAAGGTTGCTGTAGCTTCAACAAGAAGGGTTTTGCAGTGGTCGCCTGCAACCATGATCCTTCATGTTGATCTGGAAATAAGAAACGACAAATTCAATTTACATCTCTAGACTAGGACTTGTATCAAGCCATCAAAAAAAAACAATAACGCCTGTCAAAAGGACGGGCTGTCGCGTGATTGGCGTCGCCCACGTTTAGCATGAAGCTACAGGTCCGCTGCGGGCCGAAGCCGTCTGGTCAGTTCCAGTCCCAGCGGCGGTGCGCCTGTTGGTTCCTTTGGGCTTCCGTCCTCGCCCCTCGCGTCGTCCAGCCACGGTGCGGGTAAAGTGCGGATGGGGATGCGGATACTCGTGGGAGAGGGATATAGTCCAAACGCATATTGTTGGGTGGCAGCGAGACCAAGCACCTGGTCGCACATCTGGTGGCCGTTTGATAGCACCGGGCTAAGTGATATTGCATCCAATACATGGCCCTCAGTACCTCTGGCATGCATATGGCCGCAAGGTTGAGGCGTTTTATTGGGCCGCGTCGAACTGCAGCTGCACCCCCTCGTTCTCTCAGCTCTGCCGCTGTTAGATTGGGAGCTCCCACCTGCCTTCCAAGTTCCTCTGCGTGACTCAGCTTGCATCGCCGCGCCGACACCAGTGGCTACCTAGTGGCTCTCTCGAGTGTTTTTAGACAGACACGGGTTTTGCTACGAGGCACGCCCCTCTTCTGACGTTGGTAGCTTCTGGTCCTGTGGATCCACCATTGCGGCTCATTTCGAAAAGGAGACGACTCCCTGTCCTTGGTCTCATCCAGCCAACCTCGAACGGAGCTGCGAGAGGTTCATTTCCTGCCCCCTTTTCCGTTGCGGCCTGGCCTCGTACCCGTACCAGCAGCGAGGGCGTCTTTTGCGTTAATAGGCCATCGTCTGCGATATCCAGAGCTTGGGACGTTTCCGCGTGGCCCTGCCTTGGCATTCAACCTTGCCCTCTTTCCGCGTTTTTTCCATTTCCCATACACAACACCACAGCAACATGTACTCGGCCTACGACCAGCAGGCGTCGCGGTCGCCGGGCTCGCACCGCAACCCGCAGCAGAACAGCACCCTGCACCGCATGCCCTCGCGCCAGTTTGACGCCTACGCTCCGCTGCCGCAGTACGGACAGGAGGACCACGCAAGGAGCTACGAGCAGCCGCGCAACTACGACCGCCTGAATGCCACCGTCCACGGCGGCGGGTATGGCTATGACATGGGCGCACCTGCCGGCTGGAACACGAATGCCTTTGCACAGAACGGCATGGGGTCGCTGGGAGGCGCCGCCGCTGCCCGCATGAAGTCGCAGCAGCGCGGCGGAGGAGGACGCAGTGCCCTGCCGTCGGTGAGTAGCCCCAGTACCCCCAGTACCCCCAGTACCGCACCGCACATGCAGAGGCACGCCAGTACTGACGTTGTGATGCAGGGCTGGATGGACCAGTCGCCCCAGGGCCTACCCACCTTTGCCCTCCCCAGCATGAACAACGGCAACGGCTCCATGCTCAATCCGAGCTACGGCCAGGACGTCGATGAAGAGCTTATTCCTACCGCCATTGTCATCAAAAACATCCCCTTTGCCGTGAAGAAGGAACAGCTCGTGTCGCTCATGACGGATCTGCGCCTGCCCCTGCCCTATGCCTTCAACTACCATTTCGACAACGGCGTGTTCCGCGGCCTGGCCTTCGCAAACTTCACCACCGCCGAGGAGACGGCCTCGGTCATCGATGCGATGAACCACTTCGAGCTGAACGGGCGGAAGCTCCGCGTCGAGTACAAGAAGATGCTGCCGCTGGCGGAACGCGAGCGCATTGAGCGCGAGAAGCGTGAGCGCCGTGGACAGCTCGAGGAACAGCACCGCCCGCTGGGAGGCGGTCTCCAGTCGCAGGCTTCTTTTGGTTCCCTCGCCTCCCACATTCCTGCCTCCTCGCCGTCGCCCGTGTCTGGTATGCGAGGCGCGCCCAAGATTGGTATGCTCTCACCGCTCCGCCCAACCGTCTCATGCTAACCCCTGCTAGACGTTGATTTGAACGACCCCCAGGTCCTGCAGTTCTATGGACAGCTACTAATCTTCAAGGAGGATCCGGCTCGTGACCAGATGACCTTCCCTCCCAACCTATCACCCCCTCAGCGCCGCATCATCCACACCCTTGCGCATCAGCTAGCCCTCGCCCACGTATCTAAGGGAACTGGCGAGCAGCGACAGGTGCATATCTTCAAGGTCCATGACAACCAAGGACTGAGCCCGCCCATGCCACAGATGCCCATGAGCCACTCCGGTGAGCAGCCAGGTCGCCGTGGTCTCAACCGCGCCGCAACCACTGACTTTAGCGACGTCCGTGATGGCTTTTACAATGCCTTTGGCGGTCGTCAGGCTTCAGGCCTTTTGGGCTTCCCCGACTCACCGGGAGGCCTGAACGCGGTGCCCAACCTCCGAGGTGCAAAGTCGTACGCCGACTTGCGATCTTACACGCCCTCGCCTGCCCCTTCAACCGCTAGCCACCCCATCGGCCGCCCTGGTGGCGTCTCCCTCGAGGGCCTTGGCTTCAGCGGCACCTCGACCAACCCGAGTGGCACCCCCACCGCAAGCTCAATGTCCCAGCGTAACGATGAGATGCTCGAGCGCGAGATGAACCGCATGCAGCTCAACAACTCTGGATTCGGACAGAGCAGCAGCCCTCGCTCATTGCGCCAAATGACCTCCTGGGAGAACCCAGGTCCCATCGGTGGCCATCGCGCGTTTAGCAACGCCTATGATGACCGCCCCTCCAGGCAACCCCGCGGTCCGCTACCAGAACGAGGCCAAGGATTCGGTCGCCAACGACAGAATGGCCACCAGAACCGTGGCAGTGATGAACTCTCGTCGCAATCCAACGTCGAAATCCACGTGAACCAATGAGCTACCGCGACGCCTTGACGCACTTGTTGTATTGCCACTCATTTCAGACGACACGTGCGGAGACGTGCTTTCGACGGAGAATGAACGACATATTACGGCCTTTATCGCAGTCTGGCCCGACACAGGATTGACTTTACGATGCATACGAAGAATGATGCTACGACGGTAGAGACTACACCTTCCATATAGGGCACGCGCCCCCGAACTCGCATATTGATTTGAGTACCGAAAAGCATTTACGAACATATTGAATACCTGAGTTCTGTCGATTTACGTTCTTCGTTTCTTATTTCCAGCCCTGTGGGATTGTATTACCGTTACAGGGGACCTTGCGTTGTGCATCAGTTTGGTCATGTTATTATTTTCTTCAGCTTGCCGTGCGTGGATCGTAGCGCTGCTCTGCTACCACGTCTAGCGTCATGTCTGTCTCGAAGCCCCTGAAGGTCGTTCCAATTTGCAATGTACCTCAACTGTTCCCCCCTTCAGAGACGTTGGGCAAACTGCTATAAGGGCCTGGTGCTGACAGGACCGCTCTACCGTCATCTCAAAGACACCGCAATAATCCCCGCAACATTACAACTCCGTCGATCTGAATTAACCGAGCGATCCCATACCACATCAGCGCCATGATCTTCACTCGAGCGACACGATATATTCAATGACATGCTCTGCGGTTTCTCTCCACGACGTCGTACACGGGATCGTTTCACCTCCACCCGATGCTCTGTTGCCTTGATCCTTGTTCAGCGCTTGATCCTGCTTTGAGCTGGAATCTATCATTTTCGCAGACTATTTAGGGAAAGAGGTTTGGATAGGCTGGGGTTTCTTTACTTGCTAGTATGTATTGTAATATCGCGCATCTAATATATGAGGTACGGCTAGGTATCCTTCCAATCAAAACATACTGTTCACATTAGATTCAGCAACTGTTAGTGACTGGTCTTGTAGTCCTCGCTGTAGGGAGTGAAGTTTCTATGCACTCGGTGTAAGAGACTGGCTTGGATGTATTATGCTGGAGCCGGGTCGCCTTCAGACGTTCATCAGATTCCTGATGCCACTGGTATGAAGGATGTCGGGCTAAAGACCATCCGATTACGAATCACCTACCCTCCTGTTCCTGCCTGATGATACATTGCGTCTTTCCTACGACACATGCAAATGTGACTTCGGTTCTACTTTTCCTGATCGAAAACCGGCCTGAAGCAAGTTTCCCATGATGCAGCGAGCAAGTCAATCGTCGATGAAGGCCAGGTTGTCCACTCGGCATGTGAAGATTTTGATGATCGCGGCGAAACTGGTAGAATTATGATTGCGTGGAGGGTGCAGTGTCGTCTGATAGGGTTTAGGATTTTACGATCTATCATTCGCATGGCCGATCCAATGATGCGTTGACGGACGAGGTTGAGATCTAGAATTAGTGGCGGATCGACTATACTGTGACATATGCAAGGCTGCAGACGAGTCATGGACGACGGCGCTAAGCTTTCGGCGAATCTGCGGAGCATTTGCTGTGAACTCATTGTTCGAGCATCGATGCGACATGTTGACTGAGCTGCCACGCGCCGGTTGAACCACATCTGCTGCCCCAGGAGAGCCGTTCGACTTTTCGCGCAACGTGTCCAAATTCACTCGACCTTGCTGCTCGCTCATTGAGTCACTGCCCGCCAAGTGAGGCCCACGACACTCACCTATACCCGACAGAGCATATTTCACCCGTCCGCCCCAACGCCGCACTTTCACCCTTCTTCGCTCGACCGTCTAGTTCTGGAAATACCTTCTGAAACATTTGTATTTGCGCAGTTGGAGCCTCTGTCAATTTCTTTGTACAAGGCCTAGCATCTGTTTGCACAATCGCAATATCGTTTGACCGAAACTGCGACAACAAGACAACAAGCTGGAAGGCACGCGTACATAGCCGCGAGAAGGCCCGCGGAGCCTAAGAGCATAAGGAGAAGTTCCCGGAACCTGCCATCCGCGACTTCCCAAACGGACGAGTGAGGCAGCAATCTACGAGGCTGATACAGGCGTGAGTGAACGGACACGCACACGTCCGAACCTTCACTGCGCAAGGCTCCGGATACGTGCAGTGGGACCTCGAGCACTCATTTTTGGTAGCGAAGCCTACCCGGGACAAGGGACCTGCATATGTCTTCTCGCAAGCGCCGCGCGGTCGCATCTCCTCAGGCCCCGATGCAGACTACGTATCAGCAAGAGGCCACCATTCCTGCCACCGACCAGTACATGGATTGGAACAATCCCAGCCTGTCCACGGACATGAACGCCTTCAACGACCCTACGCTGTACGAGTATGCCAACACCGCGATGCCAGGACATAACAGGGTGGTGTCGCTAGAGACGCTCAACGACGGCACGGAAATGACCTCAGGGCAATTGGTGCGACGGAATCAGAATCAGCAGTTGGCCTCTAGGAGAGGGCAGTGGGATGGATTCGGGAGTCCTACACAACAGGCATGGGAAGCGGTAGATGATGATGAGGAGTTGGAGCAGAAGGCGGCAATTGCAAAGAAAGATGCACAGGCGAAGAGGAAGCAGATCCCGCCGTTTGTGCAGAAGCTGAGCAGGCAAGCTTGCCCGAGTCGCACATGATATGACGTCTGCTAACATGTCACAGTTTCCTTGATAACAACAAGAACGAAAACCTCATTCGGTGGTCAGACGACGGCAGCTCCTTCATCGTTATCGACGAGGACGAATTTGCGCGGACGCTGATTCCGGAGCTGTTCAAGCATAACAACTACGCCTCCTTTGTGCGGCAACTGAACATGTATGGCTTCCACAAAAAGGTCGGGCTCTCGGACAATAGCATGAAGGCGAGCGAGACAAAAGCGAAAGCTCCCAGCGAGTACTTCAACAAATACTTCAAACGCGGCCGGCCGGAACTGTTGTGGCTGATACAAAAGCCAAAGAATCCCACAGCTGGGCCAAAGCGGAAGCGAGAAGACGAAGGCAAAGGCGACAGCGACGAAGAGCGCAAGTACGTCCAAGATACCGGAGGCGGCGGCTATGTGGAGGAACTTGCTGTGCGAGGCAACGACCAGATGGCCATGATTCCGCGGTCAGAGTACAACAATTTGCGCGTGGAAGTTCGTCAGCTGCAAGATCAACAGAAGCTTATATCGAGCGTTTTGAGCACCATCAGGCGGCAGAACGAAGAGCTTTACTCTCGAGCAACATCATTCCAGGCGCTGCATGAGCGGCATGAGAATTCAATCAACGCCATCCTCACATTCTTAGCAACGTTCTACAACCGTAGTCTGGAGGGCAATGCGAATGGCTTGAACTTGGCCGACATGTTTCCCGCGGCGCGGCAACAACCCCATGGTAATGTTGTGGACGTGGACGACTTCCCCGCGCAAGAGATGAGCATGAACAAGTCACCTCACATACAGCGGAAGAGACAGCCACTTGCGCTACTTCCTGCCCCTACAGTCGGTCAACCAGATCTGCTATCAGCGCCTGGCGGACGGGCGTCGACTATGAGTCCTTCAAGACCATCGGCAAGTCCACTCACAAGATCTAATAGCAGACCAGCAGTGTTCAAGAACCCCGTACCACAACGACAACCATCCACCGAGAACCACGCCCAACAAAGAGACCCATCCTCCGCCCCCCTCAAATCCGAGTCCCCCGCGACCCAACCCTCCCTCCTCGAAAACGACGCCATCATGTCCGCCATTCAAAACGCCAACGCCAACGCCAACGCCAGCTCCACAAGCCAAGCCCCGCAATTCGACTTCCCCGCTGCCCTCTCCAACTACCAAACCGCCGGCGGCAACGTGCCCCTCACCCCGCAGGAACGCAACAACGTGCTGTCCATGATGGCCGGCGACTCCTCGGCGTCCACCACCAACAACGCCCTCACCAACCCCAACCCCCCGGAAATGCAGCGCCTCATCAACGACCTCAGCCAGTACCAGGCGACGCAAAAGCAGCTCGAGATTCTGCAGCAGATGAGCGATGAGCAGAATAGTAGGGTGCAGAGTTTGCAGGAACGCTTGCAGCCGTTGAGTCCGTCGGGCCAGATTCCGGGGCTGGGCGAGGGTGGCAGTGGCGAGTATTTCGGCGAGCCTGGCCCGTATGATCTCGACCTCGATAGTTTTGTGCAGAATCAGGATTACTTCCCCGGCAACGGCGATGAGGCGGGTGCTGCGGGATTGCCGGATTTCAACTTCGACAACGCGACGCCGGAGCTGGGCGATGGCGGGTTTGACTTTGGCGGTGCTGCTGATACCGAGACGCATTTGGGCGTTGACGACGCGAATGGTGGGTTCGCGGAGAGCGTGAGTTCGAATGGGAGTCATGGGGCTAGTCCGGCGACGGTGGAGGAGGTGGAGGATGAGACGAGGAGGGATGGGAGGGGCAGGGGGCAGAAGTAGTATTTCTGACTGACGACTGGAGATGTGCAAAGATGGAAGGAATAACGACTTTTAACGACTGGGACTTGTGGAGTTTTTTTTTCACTTGGACTTGGGATGGGGGAGGTCATGTGTGTTTTTATGCGCGACTTGTCGAATTGTGTGAAAGTAAAAATTAGATACCCGGGTTTGAGAGAGTGGAGTGGCTTGCAGATAAATTACAGCAGGTGGTTTTTTGGGGGATGCGAAAATTCTTTTGTGCGTGCATGTGGGAGTGGGAGACATGTGTCTAATCATTCGTGTTGCGGTCGCTCGCTCGGGCACGTCGCGGACGACTGGTTGTCTGTGAAAGCCTAAAGGACATAATAGGGATTTTCCTTCGGAGACTGGGCTCATACACGTTCCCGAATAATCCCTACTTGACACTAAATCATTGCATAACCTGACATGTACTCTCGGGTTCTCGACACATGGTCAATAGAAGATAATTAGTTGCCTGAAAAGAGCTCAAAGCTGTCATGCTCTATGGGAATGTTGGAGCCCGAGGTGGTTGTGTTACAGTGTGTTTAATTACTGGAAAGGGGGATGTTGATACAGCAAAGGTGAGGTTGAATCAAGTAACGGTCGTTGTAACGAGTTGAGGTAGATGATTTGATCAGAGGAGGTGGGCTGCAGCTCGCGTACGAACTGAATCCCATCCCACGGCACGGGCCACACATATGGTCACGTGCTCGCCACGTACGTACGGTGGCTCGAAACGAAGAGCAACCAACAAGGGTCATGAGGGTTACTTGGTAGCTAGGGGGCTCTGCATATTGGGAGCTGATACGTTCTAATAGAGCATAATGTATATATATTGCGAGTGAGCGTATTTTGTCCAAGTCGAATGTAGCCTTTGACCACCTACAAGGCGCTTTTGTTGCGGTCTCTGGGAGATGGGTGTTTGCCGGATTGCTGGGTTATGCGGTCTACAGAGCATTATGGGCTGGTTCGAGGACTTGAGGGCATGTGTAAGTTCTGTGGCTTTTACGGCCGCCGGGAGATGTATGTTTATATAACGTTAGTTTACGCAGAATTTATTGCATCTATTGCACATGCGAAAGCTCGCAGAAATGTCTGAGTTTGGTGGCTTTCCTGGTCACTGAAATATGTGCGTTCGTGCAATAATTATATTACGCAATATGTATTGGGTTTATTCCGTTGCATGGCTCGAAGGCTAGGAGGCACATGTGAGTCTAGTCTACCGGCCACTTGCAGATGTGTATTGGCATAGCGTCAGTGTGCGCAGCCTACAGACTATTACTGCTTGTTCAAAAGCTTTGGGGGTAATGTGAGTTTCTCTGGTCACTTACAGATGTGGGTTTGCGTGATTGTAGTTTACTCAGCGTTTATGGTGTCCATGGCCTCGTTCAAAGGTTGAGGATACATGTAAATGCACAATGCCTCGCATGGTGTTGGTGGAAGTTTGCCCACGTATGATTATGCCCGCTCACTCATCTTGTTTCAAACGGCTTGCTATTGGTTGGGTGCGCTGAGAGAATTGTTAGGGGTGACAAGTGACCATTGTCTCGTTCATGTAGCTGCGCCAACGTAGCAGTCCAGCATATCTTATCCTTGAGTGATGAATGTCTCTTTCATATACCTAGTACTTACAATCCCCTTCCAATATCTCTTTGTCTTATCTCCGTATATAATCTTTCCCTCCTGACCAGGGGTGCTCGTAGAGTCGTGTGTTCAGAGCATTCCGCTCAGTGATAGGCTGTTCTCGAGCCCCCTCGCCTCCGCACCTTTCACGACCCCGTAATGTTACCATTTTGGCACAGCAACGAGCTGTGCGAGCTGGCGATGTACATCATTGTGTGTTCAAGGCGCTGCTGCGATATACCACGGCGCAGCTCACGACTATCTCCCACACGAACCACTGCGCACCCAACAACTTGGAATCCCACAAGGTTGACCCGACTAACGCACTTCTACCAGAACCATATTTCAAACTCTCTGTTCGTTGGACCAAATCCACAAACCATAGGCTCGTGGCATACACGATGCCAAACATCATCTCCGCCAACTTCGGCGCCCTGAGCGGCCTCAGCGACCTCAAGGGTAGAAAGAAGAAGACCTCGAGTGGCCCAGACCAGGTCGCGGAACGATAGCAGACTGCTATGGCGGCGGACATCGCGCGCGTGCGCAGAAGCATCGCAGTCGCTCCCTTCTCCACCGTCTACCGAAACAAGCACTTCATGCCATGCGCAGTGCTTGATACATCAACAGTGAGTACCACCTTCCCTCCTTCTGAGGTACAGACAACTAACAGAACGAAGGCATCACCCGGCTCCCAGCTCCTTCAAGACGTGAAGGCTGCTTGGGAAAAAGCGTCGGTCCACGCGCGTACGCAGAAGTACGTGGACGAGCTGTCAGCAACATCCGTCAACCCCATCGACATGAACGCGCAGTCGACACTGCCACCAGGAAATACCAGCGAACCCGGCTCCGAGACGATCGAGATCGGACAAGGTGTGAGCTGCGAAAGCCAAGAGAAGACTACGCAAAAGCTGGCAGACCTTCAGTGGTTGATTGAGCAGAACGGCCGTGACTGCGAAGAGATGCACGCACAGTGTGAGCAGTCAGAACACCACGCGCAAGAGCTTCGAAGCAACTACGCCATCCTCGAGAAGAATTACGAGGCGCAACTGGCCCAGCGCGTCAACGACAAGGCGAGGGTGAATCAGGCTCGGCAGCAATGCGACGCTGCAGACGAAGACTACGCCGAGCTAGGAGGCGAAGTTCGACACCACCAAGATCGAGCACGACCAGACCGTCAAGCAGCTGCGAGCACAGCTGAAGGTGAAGGACCAGGAGAAGGCGAAGCTGCAAGACAGCCATCAGTGCGCGATTGCAATTCTCCAGGACTCCCACAAGAAGGACTTGGCTGCCAAAATTGCAGTTCTCGAGGGCTCCCACAAGAAAGTCCTGGTTGCGAAGCAGGTTGAAGTCAATACGGCGTTAGGCCTTTTCATCTTGAAGCAAAGCAGCCTCGAATCCACCAAGCGAGAACTCCTTCGCGTCGCAGAGGTTGCAGACATCAACCGCAAGGCTTGGGCAAAGGAAAAGCAGGACTTGATGTTCCGCGCTGAAGTGTCGGATGTCAGTGCGATCGAAACCCTTGGAGGGAATGAGAGCGAGATCATGAGGCTCACGGAACGCAATCACATTCTGCAGCACGAGGTCCAGTTGCTCTCCTTTCCGGGACGTGGTCACTCCAAAGAGGTGCTCAACGCTATCACCAATTCTGCCGCCATTCGAAAGGAGATCGCAGAAGAGCGACGAGAACTGATAGTCGCCAAAGAGAAACTCGAAAACACTCTCGAGACCATCCATACAGATAGGGAGATGTTTGGAGCTGACCGAGCGCAAGAGACGGTGGCCCGCACCCATGCACACGAACTCAAGTGACAGGTCGATACGCTGGATAAGAAGCTTCTTTTGCACGAAGGTGTGATTCGAGGCATGGAGCTGCGCAAGGTTTCAAGCAAGTTGGACCCGAAGGATGTGATAGGCTCCATACTTGGCATGGGAGTGATTGTCCAAAATGACAGCCTCCGAAACCAGCTTCAAGGGTTGGAACAAGAGAAGCAGGAAGTCCAGACAAAGCACAACAAGCTCGACGACGAAAACCTTGACCTGTTGATCCGGATCAGCGACATCGAGAAGCTGATCAACGAAGAAAAGACCGAGCTCGAGGTGCTTCGCGCCTACAAAGAATTCGCAGAGAAAGAGCAAGACATCGTGGCAGGTGTCTGGAAACAGAAAGGGTTCGCTGTGTCCAAGAATCCCGACGAGCTACGCCAATACCTGCGAGACCACAGGTCAGATCTAACTCCTCAGCCAACAAGTGATTGAGATGGGAGCCGAACTGGATGAAAAGCGTGAGCGCATCACGAGGGTCGACGACGAAGCCGACACGAAGTGCAGGAAGTTCGCGGACGAGACTGACTTCTATGCCGGCCTTTACTTTGACGAGGCAGTACCCCACGTTGAGCGCTTGTACGCAGACATCAAGGGTCTCAACATCGAGCTCGGTAGATATGTCGAGCCAAAGGAGAGGCTCGTACGCAACAAGCGCGTCGAAGAGAGGGCCAAACTACGAAACGCATGCAAATACACCATGAGGGGTGTCGACACGGCTGAGATCCCTGCTGAGTACTACGAGCCTGGCTTCGTTCTTGGAGTTATGGCTGCTACTTATGATGCGATGCGATTCCTCCGACCTCGCGGCTGAGTTCCTTTGTACAACAACGACAAAGTCTAATTTCAACCGACGTACAAGCCGTTCACCGAGGAGGATGACGCGGCTCGGTTGGAGGCGCAGCAGCAGAAGGAGAAGGAGAAGCAAGACCGCGTAGCTCAAGAGATGCTTGAGGCGATTACTGGTATGTTCCCCAGGTTTCCATGTTCAATTAATGATGCCAACATGTCGTCAGCCCGTAAGAAAAAGCCGGCACAAGATCTTCCCGCACCTCCTCGTCAAGTCGCTCCAAGCAGCAGACTTGTGCCACGGCAGGTTCTCGACCGCCCTATCGTGCAAAAGCCAGTCACAAGGACTGCCTTCTCCGTTGCGAAGAGCCCAAAAATGTAGGTGAACAAGGGTCGATATGTGGAGCAGCCACCTTCGACTCCAGTCTGTGCTGAGGACGGACCACCTTGGGAGTCTCGATACGCCGACTTCCAGGGCATGACGGAGGAAGACTGTGAAGAGATGGATCCGGGCGTGAAGCAGCACTTCGTTGATGGCTATCTCAAGGGCAGGAGGGCATAGATGGATGAAGGTGACGGTGAGGAGATAGGATGGATGAGTGTGACAAACTGGAGAGGGACATGATCGAGACTTCCAAGGCTACGTCTAGGACGGCAACTTCTATCGGAATGGGATGTAATGCGCTGTTATGGCACTCGCATCATATATGAGATGCCATCAAGTAAGCTCAGGAAGGTGTTGTTAGCTTCTTGGACGTGGAAAGCGCCACATCCGAGGTCCGAAAGTTCCGAAACTCCAGTCAGTTTCCGACTCATGTCGATGCCAAGCAAATAACATGATTTACACAATTGATGCTAAATGAACGCACTGCAATCTTCATATTATACAATTCTCACGCGGAGATCGCTGAATTATGCAATCAACCCGTGCACAAGACGATGGAGCCAGCAGAAGCAATGAGGGCGGACCTACTGCGCTAAGCTCAGATATTGCATGCCAGAGATGTAGAGCGCAAAAGGTAAGGCCTGAATTTGAAAAAATGGAAACATCGACTAATTGTATGATGCAGCTGAAATGTGACAGGCAGCGTCCATCCTGTCATCGATGTACGAAGCGACTCGTTGCCTGTAATTATCCAGTCCCGCAGGATCGCAAGCAGGTTGCCGCCAGACGGAGAGCCGCTCGCCGCCTTCAAGGCGAGACGACTAATTCTCCTGGAAACGACTGTACCATCTTGTCTACTTCCACTTACGAAAGTCCTAGCGTATCTACTGGTACGAGAAGGGAAGCGACGAGAGCGCCGGTTGACGACTTTACCCCCGCCACGCTGATCACAGACAATAATCCATGTCTCTCAACGTCTTGTGATGCTATTTTACCATCTCGGGCCATCGGATTTATGCTTCTTGAAGTATACTTTGAAAGGATCTACAATGCTAACATGTTATTCGACAAAGCCACATTTTTTCGATCATACATGAATGGCGAAGTGCCAGACTACCTTTTACGGGCTGTTCTAGCGCTAGCTACGCTGTAAGCTGCCTTATTGCTCAAAATGTGCCTCGTTGATCACTACTCCTGACTTCTGGGAAGCTTTTTGAATACAGATGGAACTTCACAACCTTCTTGCGAAGAATTGTCCAGGCTAGCTCGCCTGGAGTCGTTCGCTACTATCGGTCCAAAATGGGCGCATACTTCAAGTGCTGAGGCATTGACGCTGGCCTGCCAGCCATCCTTGATGACTGCTCAAACGTTCGAGTGCTTGACGATATATTGGTTTGCAGTTGAAGACACGAGACGTGCCGACATACATTCTGGTAAGTATGCCGACCAATTTCAATCTACCTTTGCCACAAGCGTTGAGACCGTTGTACTAACATTGCTAGCTCTGGCATATCGTACGTGTTGTATGCTTGGGTATAACAAAACATCTGGATCTATCGCAACAGAGCCGGAAAGACGATGTTTCTGGGCTTGTTGGGCATCCATGTGCATTGCAGGAGAGCCAAAGGCCTATCTCAGGTCTGCATGGTTGGAGGTTGCTGGTTTGTCTTTGCCAGCTTCTTCATCAGACTCAGAAGTCGCTGAGATGATGGATCAAGGTTGGCATTGTTCCGTTGCTGGAATAACATCCACAAATCTTGAACGACCTTCCTGCCTCTTCGCAGAGATGATGAAAGTGTTAGGAATATGGCAAGTACCATTTGTACGAAACAATATACTAGTGAAATCGCGGCTCACGATGTAAACAGGGCAAAGGTTCAGACATTAGTAGTAGACCCGAGCTATGTTCCCTCCGCTGAGGAATTGGAAAACCTTGCGTCGCTTTCAGACCAAGTGAAAGACTCTGTTACCTTCCCCATACTACCGGATTTATACAAAAAGAGCTCCCGGGACGATGCTTTGATCGTTTTCGTCCATTCGGTATATCATCTTTGTCAGATGGTTATACATAGCGCCATCTTACGACGATCTTCTCCTGGTTCTGTGGGCTCCCACGAGTTACCGGACGCCTTAAAAAGGAGTGTCGAAGCAGCATTGGCACATGCAAATCATGTTGGCATACTGTTGAAACAATACTTTGATCACGATTGTGACTCTACAAGACTAGGTCCATTTGTAGGTTATGCTGCGTATATTGCTACCTGCATATTAGTTGCATTTTCGACAGTTCCTACACGCCACAGCTCCTCACAGCATATAAAACTCCGAAAACGCGAGTGCGAGCTTGTAGTTCCAATGATGAAAATGATCGATTCTCTCGCTGTTTTCTGGAAGCCTCTGTCAAAGCTGGTTCGTCTGCTGCTACCCTGAACGACCTTGTGCGCTAAATTCTTGCGTTTTTAGTCATGCAAACTGCGCAGTACCGTCGAAAGTATTCATATTCAGCTTGAGCCACCCGGAGCATCTCTATCGCCAAATTGTTCCGACAGTCAAGTCACCGCGCCGGTAGACTCTCAAGGACCAGTATCCACCGTTAGCGATATATCATTCATCGGAACTGGCTATGTTTTTGACTCAGAATCAACGTGTAATGGGATGTCGAACAGCCAAGAGCAGCCCGACTCGGGGGAGCTGGAGCTTAGTCGCCCTCAGTTCTCCAACTCAAGTGACGGGTTTGGGATTGAAACTTTCATTGAAAGGTTGGGTATGCCAAGCACATTTCAATTCGGTACCCAAGGCGACGATTACTGGGGGATTATACCAAGCGCCACCATAAGCTTCGGAGATCTGGAAGGCCTTGAATCCCTGATGTTCATGGAGCACTAAGTCAACGTTTCTACAGATTTGTCGGCATGTTTCAGATATTGATTTGGTACCCCTGGTAGCATTGACAAATTCCACCCAATCCAAATACCTCACAACGAAGCTGGGGCGACAATACCTGAAACTCTTCCGAACCCGATCCGATTAGCACCTTCGCCCGCCCAGCCCTTCATGATTATCTCATCGCCATCTTCAAGCCAGTGCACACTCTGTTGCGCCACTTCGATCGGAGATTTGCCGTCTTCGCATTGCTCGAGAAGACATCCCAAACTCATCGAGCGTTTTGATATGCCAAAAATCTTCTCAGACTGCTCCTTACCAGATGAAAGGGTACCTGTTCCGATCAAGTCACCGACGTGAAGCCCACAGCCTGCCGATGCTTGGTGAGCAAGCATCTGAAATGGTGACTAGTGAAAATGGCTGACACAATTTTGACAGATCTTTTCCTTCCTCCTGCCGTTCCCTGAGCAACATGGCACTTTGATTAGTGCACGACTTGGTTGCAAAGATGAAGGGCAACTTACTGGTCAAGAAGGTCATCGCTTGGACAGCTACTTCGAGAGCGCAGCTTAGATACGAGATCGAAGTCGCATTTTCGCTATCAAGACCTGTGGTCTCCTCCACGGGGATGATCGCGCCAACTTCTTCCAGTGCATCGAGCGTTACGACCTATGGCGAAATGCTGGTGGCGAAAGCTTTACCGTTGAACGGCCCCAACGGCGTCGACTCGTAAAATCGAAAGTCCCTCGCACTCCAATCATTAAGAAGCACGAAGCCAAATACCTGCTCGTGAGCTCTAGATGCAGGTAGAGTTTCTCCAACGTCCAGTGGTTGCGACACGAAGAAGCCCATTTCCATCTCGAAGTCTAGCTTCTCACATGGTCTGTACTCTACATGCCCGTCCTCGCTATTGATGGTTCCTGATGGTCTCTTGATCGATGTGCCATCCACGACCACAGAAGAAGCGCGGCCATTGTATCCCAGAGGCAGGTCGAAGAAATTTGGGGGCACTTGCGAGGCAACTTTAATACAACCCACCTAATTGTCAACTAGATTAGCGTTATTTCCTATCGGCGTAAACTTGATAGATACTTAGCTGACTGACATTAGTAATATGCTCAAGTGAGCACATGAAGTCGGAAAAGCCCTCGACCTTCATTGGCATATGTGTTTTCATCCCTGAGAGAAGATGGAGATATATGGGCTGTCTTTCTTTGTCATAGAGCACTGAGTCTGGTTTCTTGATCAGGGATTGTATGTCCTTCCTCACTTTACTTCAGACATTCCTGGGGAGCGCAGCAAATGCGTTCAGAGTTAGTTGAGGCAAGTCAGCAAACTAGGTCTTTGAGATTAGATGCATGCAGTGTTTTCCCTCACCTTATTCCATGCATTTATGAGGGATTTGCCAGTGGCGGTCTCCAGGTGTCCGTCATGTGCCAATGCGCGAAGATCCAAAATGTAATCACCGACAGGAGTGGCATGACGCAGACAGGGCTGGGATTTTGTTTTAGCAAAGGCAAGATCCATGTCAATTAATCAGTAACATGCATCCTCTGTTTTGCTTATGATCCCGAGTGTTGGTAGAACTTCACCTTAGGTAAAGCAAGTACAATTGTACGGTGTGAAGCAAGTTGCAAACTTTGAGTTGTTGCAGATTGATTGATTGATTGAAGCTATCGTACGGGAAGACTATATACTCCTGCACTAGCCCCTAAATCGCGTGCAGAGGCTGATCATGTGATGATCAGGTGACTCGTACGATCACTCCAAATATTGGTACGAACACCGAGAGATATATTTGGGAATGGCGAGTCACCGCTGATAGGTATAGGGTGCGAAACAAAAGCGCTCATTGTAGCATATGAATCAATGTACTTGGAATATGTTAAGAAACACAATCCACATGCGCCATAGAACTCAAATCTTAACTGGTTGCCACTATATCCATCCGAAAGTGAGATCGCGTCCAGAGAAGTTCGGTCCGAACTTGCACCTGGTAAAACCGAATACTTCGGTCCTCGGACCACGCACCAATCCTAGCAGTCCGGCCCAAGACCATTCGGTCGTACCTATTATAAAGCTGACCGCCAACGAAAATCTGAACTACTCGCACATATTGGACCTTTACATGTCATTTCAAGGCAGTTCAATTTTCGCCAACTTGATCTAGCACTCGCGCAATATGACTTCAACTTCACCGTACAGCAACCCGCTACCAAAAAACCGCCGATGCATCACCACCCACAACAAGGACGGAAAAGCTATATTCTCGCATGAGGTTGAAGAGGATATGAAGTTCTGGCAAGTCGGAAACGACCCCAACATGCCAGTTGGCTTCTTTCTAGGCTACACCACCTCTTCATTTCCCGCGCCACTTCTTGCGGACAAGGACCTGGAACAATACAAAAACGTCCTGGAGAACAGCCAAGGAACAGGTCTAGTCAAGCACGGCGGCACAGTCATGCGATTCGTCGATTACCCGCCCAAGGGTGTCAGCCCGATGCATCGAACCATCAGCCTGGACTACGGCTTCGTGTTGCATGGCAAACTCGATTGTGTGCTGGACTCGGGTGAGACAACGTCTTTAAACCCAGGCGATGTGGTGGTGCAGCGCGGTACGATGCATCAGTGGGTGAATACGAGTGAGACGGAATGGGCTAGAATGGTATACATCTTGCAGGATGCGGATGGAGTAGAGGTTCGTGGGGAGAATTTGGCGGAGGATCTGGCGGATATGCCAGGTGTACCAAGCTCTCACTGAAATGAAGATTGACGCGGCTCTAGCTGCTTTGGGATGCAAAATTCAATGGTGATAGCATGTGATGCTTTCTCTCGTATCCAGCGTACGCAGTGAAAATTCGCATGAAGTTCCGTCCCAGTTCAGCATATGAACCGCGAATCATTAGCACGCATTAACGCAAATGTCATGGACAACATTATGCAGACGAAACTTCAATCTGCACACCACAGGCTTGTACTAGGAAGAGCCAAGCAGGGACAAAAATGCGCAAAGTCAACTGAATTGAACTACAAAAGGACGTTATGTACGCAACACACGCTAAGTGAGTGAACGGATGTGGACCACTCGAATGTCGCCTTCTCAGTGTACTCAAAATCGGAAAACGTGCTAGCTCATCAAAGACCAAGGACCTTTTCCCATTTGTTCTTATGCGCCGTCATGTCAATCTTAGCTGCTTCTTCTATGATTCTCTTCGATCTGGCCTTAATTTCGTCTCGCAATTTTGGCCAGTCTACTCCAACTAATTCGCCGTCTTTCTTTGCTACTCTTCCATTGACAATGACTATATGAATATTATTATGCGTCGAGTGGAATACAACCGTCCCAATTGGATCCAAGACAGGGAACGAGTTGATATCGTCGCATCGAAAAAGCACTAGGTCAGCCTTTTTTTTTCCGGCGTTATCAAACCTGTCAGGTCTTGCAAACGCATCACTTCGGCACCGCCAATCGCAGCCATACGCAGCACTTCTTCTATCTTCCGTTTCACACTTTTGGGAAACTTCTCTTCGTTATCATTTGCGCGCTGAGCTTGTAATGCGAGTCTCATCTGCGCCATGAAGTCATTGCTGTTGCTGGACGTGATGTCTATACCGAGACAGGAATGGCAGCCATTGTCGGCTGCGTGGAATGCGACTGGATGGCCCACTCCCATTTGAAGCTCGGTATCAGGCGTTGCTACAATACCCGCGCCACTTACTTTGATAGCTGCAAGTTCGCTTTGAGTTAAGCTTGCGCCGTGACTAAACACAATATCCGGCCTGAGTAGGTTGTCATCTGCCAGATCTTGCACAATCTTTCGGTGAGCCATGGCGTAGTGACCCATAGCAACATGGTAGGTATAAATCTGGCGCCTATTGCGCGTGATATTCTCAGCTCTTCTTTGATATCTTAGATTGCAGTTGATTCCGGTTCATCAGGTGCGACACCAAATGTGAGCAACGACGACTTGGGATCGTTGTCAGGAAAATGTTCTTTCAATACACGGGCCGCATCGTGATGGCGTAGTTCTTGAGTGAATCCTTCGACAGCTTCTCCACTTAGGTCTGTTGGCATTGGAGGGTTGGGATAGAAACCATAACAAAAGGTCCCTCTTATGCTGGAGTCCTTGAGGCCTCCCACAGCTGTATCTGCGAAGGATGGCGAGTTGATGACATGGCAATGATCAAGAACTGTTGTGACACCTTTGCTGAGTAGGCCAAGTCCAGCCGCATACTGAGCGAAGTATACATCCTCAGCGGTGAACAAGCTCCCATATTTAGTGCGCATGTTGATGAGATAATCGAGGGGTGACCAGTCGGTCGTTATCGAACGAAGGAACTGTTGCCACATGTGGTGATGGCCGTCCACAAATTCAGGACTGATAATGCTGTCCGTACCCTCGATGATCTCGCAGTCGCCATCTTCAGGAATAGAAACAGCCAGTTCCACGGCCGCAATTATATCTTCCTTGATGAGAATGTTGCAATCAGAGACATTGCCTATAGCCTGATCCATAGAAAGTACTGTGGGGTGCTTTATGAGGGTGGACTTTGGTGCTTTCATGCTCGAAGCCTAAGTGGTGGACCAAATGTTTCCGATTCTGAACCGAAGAGTGAAATAAGTTGTTGGAGATGATGCAGAAAAAGATTTGTTCAGCAATGAGACAAGTTCGATCCGAATGGTACAGCATAGAGCGGAGTGTAAGCACACGAGGGATCAAGTCATATTTTCGGTGCCGACTTTGCAGACATCGGTCCGAGTGAAGTGGAATTTAGTGTTACCTAGTTACCGAGGCAGGTGCAGTAGTCGCCCAACAGCTCACACTAATTAGTCGGTACCGACAGTTTTATGTTCGGTCTGATTAAGCTCAGTTCACTAGGTACTGTAGGAGCAGCTCAAGATTATTTTAACCGCGGAATATGCAAAGTCGAGTTCTTTGAAAACAGTTAGTGCGATCGTGAACGTCCTGATAATCACCCGTTCGATTATATTTCAAATTTTATCACATTCGTACAAGATACTTTGAACCTACCTAATCTCAGCCCATTGAAACTTCGAAGGTTCTCAAATATTACACCGGCACCGCATTCTGTTGAATGGGCTCCCTGCTAGCTAGCAAATGCTATCAGCACTTACGCGCGAGGCAGAAAGGTTTGCACGGTGTAGACATCGCACGAGGGGGGGTTGT